>OX328098.1:9844499-10444499 GCA_946811185.2 Hippopus hippopus | reverse complement strand
AAAGTTAGCTTGTCTGAGTCTCTAAGAAACGTCTCTTGTAAACAAACTGCTACTGGTTTATGTTCATTAACTAGAAGGTCCAACTCCTCGAAGTTAGCTTTAATACTTCGACAATTCCATTGTAGAATATTGTTACTCATGATTAAGTTAAGAGTAAGGATAATACCACAGAATAATGGAAGTGTGTATTAGATCATTTTTTGTTATTGAGTTTGATAATTCGGCCTTGCCTATTTGCATTTTGATCTGCTTGCATATCTTCCGCTTCCATGTCATCATCAAGACATTGGAAGCGATTATGCTGCTGAACTGGGTCATCGGATCCATTTGGAAGGCGATCCGAGGTGACCTTGTTTGGAGATTTATTTCTCCTTTGGCTAGGGCTGCTTGGAGCCTTTGCCTGTGTATGTGTAGATGAAGAACTTTTATTTGCTTTACTATTCACCGATTGTTCAACGATCGTGTCTTGTTTCCTTTGGCTTGTCGTTTGCACGGACACATCGGTAGTCTGTGTAAAGGCGTCTTTTACCTGTTTTTGTGTATTCATGTTTGATTTAGTAACAGTAGAATAGGAGTTTATCAAAACATGGCGGCTATTCACTATTTTCCTGGCTTCTGGAAACGAGAGACTTTCTTTGTATTTAACTGATACAATTTCCTTCTCTTGCTTCCAGACTGGGCATGCTCGTGAAGTGGCAACATGTTCTCCATCGCAGTTTACACATTTTATTTTATTCTTGCAATTGTTGGAATCATGCGAATTTGCCAACTCTCCACAATGTTTACATAAACTTTCCATTGTGGACTTCTTGCATTTAAGTTCATGGTGGCCATATTTAAAACATGTGTAACATTGGAGTGGGTTGGGGATGTAAAGCTCTACTCCAACATTCAAATAACCAACTTTAAGAGTTTTAGGCAGAATGGCAGAGTTGAAAGTGAGCACTATTGTGTTTGTTTCCCTCTTGACCCCATCTCTGAAGACAGTGATATGTCTGGCACCTGCCACATTCTGTTTCGCCAGTTCCTGTACTATTTCCTGTTCGCTAACACCTGCTAGATCTGGACAACGAATGATGCCCCTGGAGGTATTTAAAGTGGTATGCGGTGAGCATTTTGCTGGTATTTGGAAAAAACTGCTGATCTTTAAAAGGTTTTCTGCATGCTTTGGTTTTTCAACCTCTACTAGAAGGGCACCAGAAATTAACTTTTTCACTGATTTTGGCGAACCAGCAACTGAAACTAAGACTTTTTCGATAACGAAAGGAGAAAGTTTACTCAATGGCTGGTCAGGAATGAATGAATGAATGGAATTTTACGGCCCGTCGACAGCGGAGGTCATATTGGGCGCATACACAAAGATGAAAAGTGATACTGTGAAGTACTAAAACCGAAGTCTGTAAAATAGTGTGTGGAAACAGTAAAATATACTCAGCGACGCTTACCAAGTTAAGTTTGGCGGTAGAAGGGCCAAAAAAGCCCTTAAAAATCGAATGCAAAAGAATGAAAAGAGTTAAGATCTAAATTTTTCTAAGAATATTTACCTCTTTGAGGTATTCAAATAATGCCTCAATCTTCACAGTATCAAATAGAATACTTAAGCTGTCCACTTTGTAAAATTTTTCTCGTACTTGCGCAAGGTCAACACACTCTATCAATATGTGCTTGACGGTAAGAGGAGCAGAGCATGGAATACATTGCGGTGCCTCCTCTCCTTTAAGGAGATAGGAGTGTGTAAGATAAGTATGACCGATACGCAGACGGGCCAAAACAATTTCTTCGCGACGACAAGTCCTTGACCCTGGCAGCCATTCTCCAAGAGTTGGCTTAATACAAAATAATTTATTCAGGTTATTGATAGGGTCGTTCCACGAAGTATTCCATACAGATTGACTAAAAGTATTTATTGAAGGTTTAAAATCGGTAAAAGGTACTTTAAACAGTAAAATATCAAATGATAATGCCTCCTTGGCAGCTCTGTCTGCCTCTTCATTACCACTAATACCAACATGGCTGGGGAACCAACAGAAAACACCGTCATTATTTTCGCAGATGTCGGATAGCTTGTCTAAAAGATTAACAATAATTGGGTTATCGATTTTCTTATGCTCATGAGTTTGCATGGCAGAGAGTGAGTCAGTAAAAATAATATAACGCCAATAACCGTCTTCTTTTATATGATCAAGGGCAAGGTCTACTGCTTTTAGCTCTGCAGAAAATATTGAAGATTTATCCGGAAGACGGAACTGATATAGTTCGCCGTCGGGCACAGCAGCTGCTGCAACCCTGTTACCTTCTTTCGAACCATCTGTATAAATGTGTTCATAGTTATAGTAGTGTCTTTTAATTTCGAGATATTTGCTTTTAAATATAGTAGGATCTGTTGTTGCCTTTTTGTAAGAAGCTAGCTCATATACAAATATCGGACTATTAGAAGTCCATAAAGGAACGTCTGTTACCTTCTGCTCAGCTATATCATCAAGATCAAAGCCAAGACTTCGAACATCGGCTTCACACCGGAGACTAAAAGGAGGTATAACTTTTTCTTTCTTTAAGAAATCGTCTTTATACAGAGGTTCAAATACAACCTTATTGGTTGGATTTTCAGGGTTTGACTTCAGTTTTATATAGTACTGCATGGACAGTTTCTTTCGCCTAAGATTTAAGGAAGGCTCATTTGCTTCTGCATACAGACTATTTATTGGTGAAGTCCTAAATGCGCCTAGTGCGAGACGCAAACCTTGATTATGAATAGAATCAAGTTTGCGCAAGTATGACTGACGCGCTGACCCGTACACAGCGCAGCCGTAATCCAACTTTGATCTTACGAGCGACCTATAAAGTCGCAACAAGACTTTTTTATCTGCTCCCCAGTCCATACTGGAAACTACACGTAAAAGATTGAGAGCTTTCTGACATTTATTGCTCAAGTAATGAATGTTAGGAATGAACGACAGTTTAGCATCAAATAAAAGGCCTAAAAATTTGAACTCTTGGACGACTTCTATACGAACACTATCTAGAGTCATTTCCGGGTCAAGATGAAATTTTCTTGAATTACAAAAATGCATACATTTAGTTTTGGTTTTTGAAAACTTAAAACCGTTTTCAGCAGACCATTTGCTTAAATTGTTCAAGACCTGCTGAAGCTGTCTTTCAATAGTATGCATGTGTTTTGATCTGTAGCAAATACAGAAGTCGTCGACATAAAGAAAGCATTCCACACCAGGACATTCAGATTTGATAATATTGTTAATTTTAAAGCTAAAAAGTGTAACTGAAAGAATACATCCCTGGGGAACGCCCATCTCCTGCTCATGGGGGTTAGAATATGTATTACCAACCTGACGCTCATTCAAAAAAGCTGAAATGAAAAAAGCAAGGCGACCTCGAATACCGAAATCATAGAGGTCATTCATAATTCCATACTTCCATGTATCATAGGCACTTTCAAGATCAAAAAATACAGAGACATGTTCCTTTTTGATAAAACCTTCACGTATGAATGTCTCAAAACGTACCAAATGATCAAGAGTGCCTCTTTGTTTACGAAATCCGCTCTGGGCGGTTGCTATAAGTTTGTTTTTCTCTAAAAACCAGACAAGACGGTCATTTACCATTCTTTCCATGGTTTTACAAATACAACTCGTTAAGGCTATAGGGCGATAGTTTGAGTATTGGTACCACTATGGCTTCCTTTCATGAATCTGGAAGAATGCCAGTATGCCAAACCTGATTAAATATAGTGAGTAAACAATCTGAGGATCGATATGGCAAATGTTTTAAGAACTGATAATGAATGTCGTCGCATCCAACAGCGGTATCGTGGCATTTCTTTAATGCTTTCATCAATTCTTTTAATGAAAAGTCCTGATTGTATTGCTCCGCATTATTCGATTTGAAGTTCAGCTTTGTTTTCTCTTTCATGTTCCGAAATTTTTGGAACTTCGGCGAATAATTCGAAGACGACGATTTCTCTGCAAACGTTTCAGCCAAGGTATTCGCAATATCGTTCTTGGAAGCGAAAACACCACCATCAGTATTAAAGTGACTAATATTTTGAAATGAATTTTTGCCGTTAATTTTACGAATCATATCCCATGTCTTTTTGACAGACGATCTAGAATTCAATCTAGAAACGAACTGTCTCCATGACGTACGTTTACTTTGTTTGATTGTCCGTCGTGTTTTTGCACGTGCAATTTTAAACTTTGTGAGATTCTCCTGGGTCGGTCTCAAATTGAAATTTCTAAGAACACGTTTACGCTCTGATATAGCTTTCTTGCAGTCATCGTTAAACCATGGCTTGCGTGGGTGGTTTGGACTTGTCGAAGTTCGGGGTATTGACTTTTCTGCGGGAGAGTAAACTAAGGTAGTAAAATGTTCCGCTGGATTTTCACAGTCATTGAAGGCATTTTGATCTATTGACTGTTCGCAGTATATTTTGAATTGCACCCAATTTGCTTTATGAAGCTTCCAACGTTGTAGACGTTGCTGTATAGAGGGTCCCACTTCCGATAATAGGATCGGGAAGTGATCGCTTCCATGCAGGTCTTCATTAACCTTCCAATTAAAGTCCGAAGCAATTTCAGGACTGCATATAGTCAAGTCTATAGACGAATATGAACCAGTGGCAGGATGTAGGTACGTGCGAGTTTTATCATTCATGAGACATAGCTCATGATTCGTTATGAAATCTTCCACTTGTCGACCCTTAACGTTTGTATCTCTACAGCCCCATAAGGTATTATGGGCATTAAAATCACCCATTAAAATGAAAGGTTTCGGAAGCTGGTTAATCAGCTCATCAAGTTTAGAACAATCAATGGACAGACTTGGAGGCAAGTAGATTGAACATACTGTTATAGTTTTGTTCAAAGAAATACTAACAGCTGTTACTTGCAAAGAAGTGTTAAGATTTATAATGCGTTGAGGAACAGAATTATTTACTACTAATGCTACTCCTCCTCGAGCTCTCTCACCAACATTGTAGTTGGACTGATAAATAGAGTGGTGCTTGAGTGATACTTTGCTATTATCTGTGAGAAAGGTTTCCTGTAAACATATTGCCACTGGTTTATATTTATCAATTATAATGGATAATTCTTCAGCATTAGCTGAAAAACCTTGACAATTCCATTGCAAAATATTGTTGGACATGCTTATGTATATTAGGGGTAAAACAACATGTAAGAAAGGAAGTATGGAGTGATTCATGTTTGAAGTGGTAATCTGGTGATTCTACCTTGCTTCCCATTTGCAACTTCATCGTCAGCTTCCATGTCTTCATCAAGACACTGGAAGCGGTTAAATTTTTTTATTTCATCATCAGATCCTTTTGGGAATCGATCTGGTTGAGTTTTCTTTGTCGATTTGTTTCGATTTGATGCAGGGCTCGGATTTTTACTTGCTTTAGTACCTTCGGTAGGCTTTTGTGCTTTTTCACCAGCAGTGTCGGCTGTCGTCTGGTTTTTTGTTTGAACGGCAACATCAGTAGTCTGTGTTTGGACATCTTTCATCTCTTTGGGTGTCGAAGCATTTGATTTTGTAACGGTAGAGTACAAGTTGTTTAAGTTGAGGCGGCTATTTACTATTTTTCTTGCCTCAGGAAACGAGAGGCTTTCCTTATACTTGATCGTAACAATTTCTTTCTCTCGTTTCCAGACTGGACATGTTCGGGAACTGGCTACATGTTCACCTCCACAGTTGGCACATTTGACTGTATTTTTGCAACTAGAAGAGTCGTGTGTGCTCGCCACTTCACCACAATGTCTACACAGTGCATCAGAACTATTCCTATTGCATCTCCGTTCGTGGTGTCCGTACTTGTAACAGGTATAACATTGAAGAGGGTTAGGAATATATATGTCCACACCCACATTCAAATAACCGATTTTCAACGTTTTTGGTAAGATTGCCGAGTTAAAAGTCAAAACGATTGTGTAGGTTTCTCGCCTTATTCCATCTCTGAAGACCGTTATGCGTCTAGCAGCAGTAACTTGTTGTTTAGTCAGCTCCTGTACGATTTCTTCTTCTGACACACCAGCAAGATCTGGGCAACGGATTATTCCACGTGAAGTATTAAGAGTACCGTGCAGAGAACATTTTGCAGGGATTTGAAAAAATTGCTTGGTTTTTAGAAGGTTTTCCGCGTGTTTTGGTTTGTCTACTTCAACCAACAGTGAACCAGATGAAAGCTTTTTAACGGACTTTGGCGGGCCGGCAATTGACACCAACACCTTTTCAAAGGGGAAAGTTTACTAAGCGGCTGATCTGGAACTGTTGACTCTATTAGCAAAAAACGTGGAAAAGGCGATGTCGGTTGGGGAATTTCCGAGTCTGCATCGAGTTGGTCGCGAGTTCTTTTTTTTTTTTTGTTTGGGGATCCATGATTATAAATTTAGTCTTCATCGTCTATGACCCCACCCACCGCGGAGTCCAACTAGGGGATATGGCTAATGGAGCGGGTATCCAGCTCCGCATACCAGGGTTGCACAGATGGTATACTCGGATGACATGAATAAGTCGGAGCGACAAGGAAAAGAACATGGTTAGTCCCCCAGATCAGGGATTCACCATGGCAGTCAAAGTCCCAACGAAAATTCCACATCACCCAATTAGCCCATAAGCCTATATAAGACCAGGACTTTATATACATATTAAAGTAAATAGGGCATTTTTCGAGCAAACGTTCAATATGGGTTAAATACGTTAGATTATTCCTTCGAGAATGAAGACCACATGAATTATGAAAGTAAAAGAGAGAGAGAAAGGTAACAAATATTCCAGGTTTGCTTTTGAATCAAGAAATTTTGGGTTTCAATGCAGGAAGCAGGCATCTGTACTCACGATACAGACGTCCTCCCCCCGTACAGCTCCCCCAACACAATACAAGTATACATAAAATATGCCCAATCCTAAAACGACTAGCCGATTGCACTAGACCGGGCCCATCTAGGCTCTCGTTTACACCGAAGCCGAGGCCGAAGCAGTGTGTTGAAGAGCTGGAGATCCCTGGGCTCCCCTCAACTACCAGGACCCTCTTTTCCGGCTTACGAGTCTCCACCCACGGCAAACAGGCGGGTCCATTGGTGGGGTCTTACCACTCTGCAGGACGGCAGCCGGCGAATTCTACCCCCCGTCCGGCTGGGGGAGGCTGGTCAGGAGCAGTTGATTCTATCAATAGGAAGCGAGGAAAAGTCGAAGTTGGTTGAGAGTTGTCCGAGTCAGCATCTAGTTGGTCACGTGTTCGTTTTTTATTTTGACGATCCATGGTTAAGGTTTTAAGTTTCGTCATCCGCGGCCCCCGCCCACCTCGGAGCCCAACTAGGGGACATGGTATTTGGAGCGGAAAACCAGCTCCCCATGCCAGGGTTACCCAGATGGTATACTCAGATGCCATGAATAAGTCGCAGTGACAAGGAAAAGAACATGGGTAGTCCCCCAGATCAGGGATTTGCCATGGCAGTCAAAGTCTCAACGAAAAATCCATATCACCCAATTAGCCCATAAGCCTATAAAAGACCGGGACTTAAAAGTACATATTTATCAAAATAAAAGCTATAAAAGGGCACTTTTCAAACAAATGTGAAATGCATAGGTTGAACACATGTATAAGATTATTCCCTTGGGAATGAAGATCATATAAATTACGTTAATAGTAGAGGAAAAAATTCATCAAGTTTGACTAGAGAATCGGAAATTTGGTTTTAAAGTGTGTCGGAGGACGTATGCCGGAAGGAGGCATCTGCACTCAGATGTCCTCCCCCCGTACAACTCCCTAAATACAAAATAGTTACATTTAAAATACGCCCAATCCTAAAACGACCAGCCGATTGCACTAGACCGGGCCCATCTAGGCTCTCGTTTACACAGAAACCGAGGCCAAAGCAGTGTGTTGAAGAGCTGGAGATCCCTGGGCTCCCCTCAACTGCCAGGACCCTCTTTTCCTGCTTACGAGTCTCCACCCACGGCAAACAGGTGGGTCCATTGGTGGGGTTTTACTACTCCGCAGGACGGCAGCCAGCGAATTCTACCCCCCCCCCCGTCCGGCTGGGGGCTCACAGGGAATAACCTGAAATGAAAATAGTATCTTAATGAAGGGTAGGTAAACGTGAAGTTTTAACTTCTTCACTCGCAATGCTTTCAAGTAAGTAAATGTCAAGATGGGCTAGGGAAAAAATCAACTCCACCTGTCACAATGTTCTCATATGCACAAAGTGGAATGCGAGAAAGTCACTTCTTTCACATACAGGGATCGAACTTTTTCAAATGCAATGACTATATACAGCAATATACAGTAATATACAAGGATATACAATCCTGAAAAACAAGAAATAGGGTAGTTGGTGATTAATTAAGGTTCAATCTCGAAATGGGTTAATCTGCAGACAGCTTGTCTTCCTCTGCTTCAAAAAAGCGCGAAAAAGAATAAGTCGCGATACTAAGGTTCACAAGATAGATATGACACTCACAAATATCTTTGATAACAATTGGAACAATTAACTGTTATCCTATAATCAGTGTAAGGGAGACAACTCAAAACACGAAATGAAATCTTGCTCAACGTACACGGAGTCGAAAACGAATGAATGAATGAAATTTTACGGCCCGTCGATCTCAAAGGTCATATTGGGCGCACAAACAAGTACTGCAATGCATATTGTTTATACTGTCATGATACGAAAAAACTTAAAATTTGAGTTGTGTAAACATTAAAAGATAAGCAAAATGAGTGATATATAGTTAAAAAATACGAATGGTCAAAAGAACCTAAAATTAAATCTTTTTATAGAGATTTATCTCTTTCAAAAAATCAAAGATAGATTCGAACTTTACAGTATCGAACAAAGCGCTCAAACTATCAACTCGAAAAAATCTGTCCCTTGCTGGCGCAAGGTCTATACAAACCAAAAGTATATGTTTTACAGTAAGAGATGCATTGCAGGAAATACATATAGGTTCTTCTTCTCCTTTGAGGAGATACGAGTGCGTCAGATATGTATGACCAATACGTAGACGGGCCAAGATAATTTCCTTGCGGCGATTTGTCCGCAACCCTGGAAGCCACTCGCCAAGACTTGGTTTGATAGTGAATAATTTGTTGTTTTGATTGGCTGGATCACTCCAGGATTGCTGCCAAACAATTTGAATAAAGGTATTTATCAATGGCTTAAAATCATTAAAAGGAACTTTAAAAGGTAAAACATTAAAAGATAATGCCTACTTGGCAGCTTTATCTGCCTCTTCATTTCCATTAATACCAATATGGCTAGGGAGCCAGCAGAATACAATATTGGCTTCCACAGATTCTGGACAACTTTTCAAGGAGACTGACAATAAGTGGATTATCTGTTCTCTCACTCTCAAGTGCTTGCATAGCTGACAAAGAATCAGTGAATATAATGTAGCGCCAGTAAGTGTCTTGTTAAATATGGTTTAGAGCGAGGTCAATCGCCTTAAGCTCCGCAGAAAAAATCGAAGCATTATTAGGTAGACGAAACCGATATAATTCGCCATCAAGCACGGCAGCCGCAGCGACTTTTTCTCCATCTTTGGAACCATCGGTATATATCTCTTCGTAATTGTAATATTGTTCTTTTATCTCAAGGTATTTGTTCTTATACATCATTGGATCTGTTGTAGCTTTCTTATCTGAAGTAAGATTATAAATATATGTTGGACTGCCAGAAGTCCATAGAGGAACATCAGAAATTTTTTGTTTCGCTACATCCTCCAGATCGAATTCAAAACAATCATATCGGCCTCACAGCGCAAACTAAACGGAGGTATGACTTTTTCTCTGTTTAAAAATTTGTCCTTGTAGAGCGGTTCAAACACAACCTCATGCTTGGGATTTTCAGGATTGGACTTTAACTTTAGGTAATACTGCATGGAAAGTTTCTTCCTACGTAAATTCAAAGATGGTTCATTTGGCTCTGCACACAAACTATTAACAGGAGATGTTCTAAAAGCGCCTAGGGCTAAACGTAAACCCTGATTGTGGATAGAATCCAGCTTACGGAGGTACGATTGCCGTGCTGATCCATATACAACACAGCCGTAGTCTAACTTGGAACGAACAAGTGATCTATATAGTCTCAGTAAGACTTTCCTGTGGGCTCCCCAGTCCACGCTGGAGACAACACGTATAAGATTAAGAGCTTTTTGACATTTATTGCTCAAAAAATTGATGTGAGGAATAAATGACAGCTTAGAGTCAAATAAAAGACCTAAGAATTTAAATTCAGGGACGACCTCAATTTGTACATCATCTAGCGTAAGTTCTGGGTCTAGATAAAATTTTCTTAACTGACAAAAATGCATGCATTTAGTCTTGGTCTTAGAAAATCTAAAACCATTTTCTCCCGATCATTTGCTTAAATTGTTTAAAACTTGTTGTAACTGCCGTTCAATGGTATGCATATGCTTAGACCTAGACCTTAGACCTATAGCAAATGCAAAAGTCAATGACTTGTCGTCGCGAAGAAATTGTTTTGGCCCGTCTGCGTATCGGCCATACTTATCTTACACACTCCTATCTCCTTAAAGGAGAGGCGGCACCGCAATGTATTCCATGCTCTGCTCCTCTTACTGTCAAGCACATATTGATAGAGTGTGTTGACCTTGCGCAAGTACGAGAAAAATTTTACAAAGTGGACAGCTTAAGTATTCTATTTGATACTGTGAAGATTGAGGCATTATTTGAATACCTCAGAGTTAAATCTTTTTAGAAAAATGTTGATCTTAACTCATTTCATTCTTTTGCATTCGATTTTTAAGGGCTTTTTTGGCCCTTCTACCGCCAAACTTAACTTGGTAAGCGTCGCTGAGTATATTTTACTGTTTCCACACACTATTTTATAGACTTCGGTTTTAGTACTTCACAGTATCACTTTTCATCTTCGTGTATGCGCCCAATATGACCTCCGCTGTCGACGGGCCGTAAAATTCCATTCATTCATTCATTCCTTTTCATTGTTGGTTTCATTGACTTGAAATGTCAGCTACAGACATCATTTCCATATACTTCTCCTGCCCCTCATATACACTGGTAAGCAACTGATGACTTGACCATATTACAAAAGGTAAATTGGCTGTGGAGAGGAATTTCGACTATTTTCACATCACTTGAATGTTTGCAAAATAATAATGTTTCTATTTTAAATTTGGTCCTACTTAGAATTGTGTATTGGGTATTAAGAAGAATAGAGTTAATGATGTGAAGCTGACATTTAAAGATAATCTACTGATTGAAATAATTGATCTTGGAACTTAGAAAGCTTTAAAGGATTTATTTTTACTGAAGGTAGCTGTTTATCATCCATGTCTTATTTTAGTTCGACTGCTTTCCCAGTCCTAGTCTGAGGTATTTATATAGCCAAGTCTTTGTTTGTGTCAAATGTTTGGGTGCAACTTTGATATCACTTAGTGTCTGTCATTTCTGGAAACATTCACTGGGGTCATTAATTCACTATCAAAGTGGGGGGACTATACCACCACAGCAGATATTAGTAACTCCTAAGAGAGCTTTTTACAAAGTTCTTCCCCTTTTTTGACATTGAAAATATAAGAAATTCAGGCCATATCTGGTACATATACTTTGTATATATTTCTTGTTTTAAACATTTTGTTTTTTAGCTCCACTGGCCGAAGGCCAGAGGGCTAATGTCATGGCCTGGGGGGACTATCCGGCGTGTGTCCGTGCGTGCGTTAATTTTTTTTTTTTCAAACATCTTCTTCTCTGGTTTGTAACCAGCATTTTCTCCTTTTCCTACAACGTTTTGAAAAGCTTTCTTTTTTCAGAGGTGTTAAAAGTTGGGATTGTATGGTAAAGAGGTAAACCACCTATTTCTGAGTTTTGATGACCCTGACATCGAAGAAAAAGAAGAAATTGCTAGTAGCCAGCATTTTTTTTAATTGTCGATCCTTTCTATCCTTTGGATCATGAGAGCCTTATTTACTTGTTTGTCTCTAGATGCTATTATTATTTCCACTGGCTGAAGTCCAGAGGGCTTATGTCATTACCTGTGGGACTATCCGACATGCGTGTGTTTACTTGACTTGTACCAAGCTTGTTCGAATTTAAGCCATGAGGTTATTTGGTCTACCCACAAAGACACAATTTTGGCATCATCTTATGGACTGTGCTTTAACCCACTACCAATTTTTAATACCTCTGAAAAAGAAAGCTTTTGAAAACATTGTGGTAAATAGAGAAAATGCTGGTAACCAGAATTTTCTCCTTTTCCCACAATGTTTTCTTCCCTATCCAAAATAAATTTCTCATTTTGAGTCACATTTATTTTGTCCTCTACAAATGCTTTCAATTTGGACAAGGTCAAAATTTTGTCGTTTGGGAAAGAGTTTATAGAGAACTCAAGTCTTTTCTCCTTTTTGCCAACACACTGTAAAAAAATACCGTAATTTTAGTTAGGTTTTACGGTACCTGCGTTACGGAATTGGGCCGTATCTAACCGTTACCGTTTTTAACCGTTAAACGTGTTGCATTATGGGTAGAACATTCTGCAGCAAGAGACATATTCGTTGGTAATGGACCGTTTATTTTCGATCGAATGAGCCAATTTTTGCTGCGTCTCCTTTTCTTTATCTGGAAAGTTGCTTAAATGGTGAATCAAATTAATCGCGTGCATTCATGAAATGGTAATAGAGTGCGTATTTTGAAACAATAAGCAATATTTCAACTTTGTTTTGGGCCAGTACTCTTAGACATAACCCCACCCACCATCTTTTGCCGGCCTTGGTGAATTTAAGCAAAAAAAGCAGCCTGTACGTGAGCAGCTGTTTGGAGTATACTACATCTTCAATATTCAGTATTCAAAAGAGGCGGCATGCACTTTGGAGTTCATTCAGAGGTATGTTATACAATTTATGGGTGTGTCGATTTTGTTAAATAATGTTTTTTAACTCTTTACCAAACGACAAAATTTTAGACTGGTCCAAATTGAACGCTTTTGCAGAATACAAGATAGAAGTAGCTCAAATGATGAGTTTTGTCTTTGATAGGGTTGAGAACATTGTGGAAAAGGGGGAAAATGTTGATTATCAGCATTATTTCCTTTTCCCTCAATGTTTTCAAAAGGTTTTTAATTCAGTAGTGAGACAAGAGAAAAACAGAATGCGCATACTGTTGATACAGGTATATCATCAGAATATCTCTTGTTCAGCTGGTTTGGGAGAAAACACAAGGTATAATGCTATAGTATGGAAAGCCTTGGCTGTCTTATATGCACTAATTTTATGCTGTCCTGTCAAAACAGCAATATATCAAGCCAAGTTTTCAATATATTGAGTTGTAGTATCTTTACATGGTGTGCATTTCTTAATTTGTTATGGTAAACCGTCATTCTATTAATTCCACGAGACAATATGTTATGCCGATGAACCTTTATACCAGGTCGACTTGTCAATATATTGTGTGGTAGTTTGTTGGTATGGAGTCGGGTAAACCTTATATTAAGTCCAATCACCAATATATCTTGTGAAACAGTTTTTACATTGATGCAACTGGACAATATATCATGCCGATTTGACTTTATACCAAGCCACCTTGTTAATATATCGGGTGGTATTTTCAAGATGTGGAGTCGTGTAAACCTTATATGATGTCCAATCGATAATATATCGAGTCAAACAGTCATTATATTGATTCAACGAGACAATATATTATGCCGATGTACCTTTATACCATGTCGACTTGTCATTATATTGAGTGCTAGCTTGCTGATATGGAGTCGTGTAAACATTATGTTGTGTCCAATCGATAATATATCGAGTCAAACAGTCATTAAATTGATTCAACGAGACAATATATTATGCCGATGAACCTTTATAGCAGGTCGACTTGTCATTATACTGAGTGCTAGCTTGCTGATATGAAGTCGTATAAACATTCTATTATGTCCAATCTATAATACATTGAGTAAAAGAGCCATTATATTGATTCAACAAGACAATATATTATGCCAATGTGACTGTATATCAAGTTAATTTGTAAATACATTGAGTGGCCGTTTTCTGATACGGAGTTGTGTAATCCTTATATTATGTCCAATTATCATTATATCTTGTGAAACAGCTTTTACATTGATTCAACTGGACAATATATCGTGCCGATTTGACTCTATACCAAGTCGCCTTGTTAATATATTTGGTAGTATTTTGAAGATATGGAGTCATGCAAACCTTATATTATGTTCAATTGATAATATATCGAGTACAACAGTCATTATAATGATTCAACGAGACAATATATAATGCCGATGTCCCTTTATACCAGGTCCACTTGCCATTATATTGAGTGCTAACTTGCTGATATGGAGTGGTGTATACCTTATATTGATTCAGTGAGACAATATATTATGCCGATGTACCTTTATACCAGGTGGACTTGTCACTATATTGAGTGATAGTTTACTGATATGGAGTCGTGTAAACCTTACATTATGTCAAATCGATAATATATCGAGTACAACAGCCAATTTATTGATTCAGTGAGACAACATGTTATGCCGATATACCTTTATACCAGGTAGATTTTTCAATATATTGGGTGGTACCTTGCTCATATGGAGTCGTCTAAACATTATATTATATCCAATCGATAATATATCGAGTTAACCAATCATTATAATGATTCAGTGAGACCATATATTATGCCGATGGACCTTTATACCCGGTTGATTTGTCAATATATTGGATAGTCTTCTGCAGATATGGAGTCATTTAAACCTTATATTATGTCCAATTGATAATATATCGAGTACATCATCGATTCAATGAGACAATATATTATGCCGATGTACCTTTATGCCAGGTGGACTTGTCACTATATTGAGTGGTAGTTTTCTGATATGGAGTCGTGTAAACCTTATAATATGTCCAATGATCAATATATTAAGCTCAATTGTCCTTGTATTGATTCAGCAGGTCAATATATAATGCCAATGAAATATTATACTATGTCACTGAGCCATTATATTTGATGGAAGTGGTGATATAAAATAGATGGAGTCCATCACACTTTGTAAAATAAATGGCCATCTTTATCTCCCTCGGATCATTGGGATGTGTGTACTAATAAAACAATCTAAACAATGCAGGGAATTTTAGAAAAATGTGGGTTTGGAACGGACACAATCAGAAACTTTAATGAGCAAAAGATTACTCCGGATATTGTTTCTTTACTTTCACTCTGCGACTTCAAATGCTTGGGTGTAACGGACAGATCTGACATTATGAAATTGCGAGTGGAATGTGTAACATTCGGAAGACATTTCAACAAAACAGTGCAGTGTGGTTTTCATATACCAAAAATAACTATTGAAAGTCTCCTGGAGTCAGGGTTTTCCGTTGTCGAAGCCAGTCAACTTTTGGGGGTATCGGAAAGCACATTTTATCGAAATATGCGGCGACATAATATTTCAAAGTACGCTTTCAGCAGTATTGACGATCACCAGCTTGACGAGGTCTTGGCAAAGATGCTTGAAGATTTTCCAAGATGTGGGGAAATGATGTTGAGAAACATTTTACGTGAAAAGGGAATAAAGGTTTGTACCATGCAATCATACAGATGTTTTTATTTCAGATCTTGTTTTCTAAAAGTATGTGCATGTAGGTATTATATACTTCATCTTTAGAAAGAGTTTTCAAATTACTGAAGACAATAGGCGATGGAGTTTTATGACCTTTAAATAGGCAATTACCAGTGTTATTGATGCATATATTGATGGTTTTTCTCTCTGTCCATGGATTATATCCGAACAGAAATATCCCCTCAGTTCCCCAGTACTTTTTAATCAGATATTTTCATCGTATAGATGTTATTTGATAAAAACATTAGATCAACTGAATCTATGTATACCCAATATTTCCTACAAACGCATGATACTCAATTTATAGTAGATCTACTGGTGGATTTTTTTTAGGGTGGTGGGCATTCACCAAGTGGGCTGTTGTGTGGAGGAGGGCTTTTCACCTGATAGGCTTTTCATCTTTACTCATTTTTGCAGGTGTCTGTTAATTCTTTTCCACACAACCTTTCGATTAAAATGACCCTGACAGAAAAGGCTTTTGAATATGTGTATTGTGGGAAATGAAGCAAATGATGATTAACCCATTACCACACAATTCCGCATTTTGATGTACTTAAGATATATAGGTGTTGAAAGCATTGTGAGAAAGGAAGAAATTGTTTGTAACAAGCAATTTCTCCTTTTCTTGCAATGTTTTCAATCCTATTTGGCACTTTTTCATTTTAAATGCACTTTAATAGAATGTCGTCTGCAATTTGTTTCAATTTGGACCAGTATAAATTTTTTTTGTCTGGTAATGGGTTAATAACATTTTCTCCTTTTCCCACATCATTTTCTTAGCTACTACAGTCAGGTTTGTTCCCCGAACGCCTACTCCTATAAAATAATATAAGGTGTGAATTAGGGATGGGGGGGGTCTATTTGGGGAATAGTTGTGATGGTAAATAACATCTATTCAAAACTGAAAATTAAGGAAAGGCTAGATTTATATTTCATATAACTTTACTCATAATAATAATTAAAAAAAAATAGTTTTAGCTAATCATTACATAATTATGAATTTGAGAGAAAGAATTACCACTTAGATTCGAGCAGTTATTACGACACTTATAGAAGTAAACAGTGTGATAAAGGTTTAGAAAACAGTGAAGAAAATGGTTTTATCTCCTTTTTCCACAATGTTTTCAAAAGGATTTAAAGACAATTATACTTATCAGTGCCCCTCAGTAGGCCCCATAATCCCCATCCTAATTAAATCTGGTAACACACCTACAGTCAAATTCCAATATTTTAGCCACACCGTATATGTTATCTAGCAACACTTTAAATTTTTACATGTCTGAAAGTTTGTTGTTTGGTATTTACATTATTTATGAAATCATTCCTTGATAATCAGTTTAAGTATATTAGTTTTATATAAACTATAGACTCTTGTGTGACCCAATTTTGCCTTGCATTTTGTTTTTGTAGCAAGTTTTTCCAAGCTTTATTTGTCTTTACTTTTTATTTTTGTGTGATTCTACCATTTTCTAAAATTTTAAAATAATTCTAAAATGCCATCCCACATTCCACTTTGGGAGGTTCTCATAATCTTCCTGTTTTATAAATATGTATGCATATTAATTAAAGATTTTACACTTTACCACAATCTTTCAATAACTTTGGATAAGGGATAAAGTTTTTGGAAATATTGTGGCCATGAACAGAACTTTGATGACTAGATTCTAGTTCTTACTCCTTTTCCCTTAATGGTAATTCTTTTTTAAATATCTCAATTAAGTATTCTTTCAGTTGCTGTTGGCAGATGTTTTCTTAACTCTTTACCAAACAACAAAAATTTGGACTGGTCCAAACTGAAAGCGTTTTCAGACAACAAATTAATTGTAACAAAAATGATAATTGCTGTCTTTGATAGAGTAGATCTAGAAAATATTGTGGGAAAAGGACAAACTTGGTCAAAGTGTATGTGTCCGTAAGACTTTGAAAGAGTTCAATTATTAATCTAATCGGGACAGAATGGTCAGAGTTATCTGGGCTTTATTTGAAAAAATGTTATATTTGACTTTGTTTACACTCTATCATCTGCAAATATAGACCAGTCATCACCAAACTTGGGCAAAATATTTATGTCCAACAGAATTTGAATGAATTTGATCATGGGTCCGATTGGACGAGAACAACTGGAGTTATTTGCTCTTGAATTGGGAAAAATTGCTGCATTTGACTTTGTTTACTCTCTAACATCTACAAATATAAACCAATCAGCACCAAACTTGGTCACAATGAATATCAGCATAGATCTCAGATGAGTTTGATTATGGGTCAAGTCATACCAGATCAGTCAGTGTTATCTGCACTTGAAATAGAAAGCCCAGCCCGGGTGGCTCAGTGGTGAGCGTGTCTGACTGATGACCTGGTGGTTGTGAGTTCGATCCCCGGTTGAGGTGACTTTTCTTCCCGGCGTATGTTTGCCTCTCACCTCTGCCGAAGCATGTGAGAAAAGTAGTCGGTGGCTTTGGAAAGAAAAGTTGTGTTAGTACTGGTGTAAGAAAGCCAGGAAACACATGTGCGTCACCAACTGCCATGATTGTAGCTGTAGTAAAGTGGCGTTAAAACCTCAAACCAACCAACCAATTGAATTAAGAATTAAACTTAAGTAGTCTATTTAAGAAATAATCTTCTTTCTATCGTGGTATATCGTTCAATAAACCACAGTTGTGAGTTATGAGGCACAATAAATAATCCACGAGGGCGATAGCCCGAGTGGGTTATTCATTGCGCCTCATAACTCACAACGTGGTTTATTGAACGATATACCACGATAGAAAGAAGATTATTTCGATTCTAACATGGCCAATTCTTAATGAAAGGAAAACAAGCTCAAACTAAGAGTAAAAACGCGGATGAAGATTATGTTCCATTGAATAACTCACTCATTGAATGACGTCACTCTGCATGGATTGTCGCAGATTTTACCACGTTTTCCTTGCACTGTGTTTATAGAGCCAAAGTCGCGTGTCATGTTAGAATTGTAATTTACTTTCATTGTTAACCTGTACTGCTTAGCACTCAGTGAGCGATATACGACAATCATGGTCCTGTTTTGGTTTTTATAGTATAATGCTTGAAACCACCTTTTTTTTTTTTATTTCAATACGCCATGAATATTTTTGATAAACTCACTTGTATCGTTTTGACTATGAAAAATCATTCGTTTCAAATTTGGCTGTTTGCATTGGTTTTTATGCCCCTGTATCGAAAGATTGGGGGCATGTTGTTTTATCGTTGTCCGTCTGTCCATCCGTCCGTCCGTCTGTCTGTCTGCACAAACTTAACATGAAAACTTAGCATTTTCCCAATTTCCTAAACTAATTTAGTTACAAGGCTCATATTTTGTATGATGGCACATCTCATCAATATGCATCTGCTGGTACCAAGGTCAAGGTCATCTGTCAAGGTCACCTGCGAAGGTCAAGGTTGAATATCAATGTTACATTTCTAAATGAATGGCCGTTTCGGGGGCATTAGTGTTTCACAAACACATCTTGTTTAAACAATGAATTTTAGCCAGCCGCCCCATGTTGCACAATTTTTAGCTCAGCTGTTCTACGAGAATAACCTGAGTTATTGCTATAGCCTTGACATAGTCGTTGTGCAATGACACTGCAATGCAGTGTCATTTTCTCATATCTCTGCCATTACTGAACATACATACTTGAAACTCAAAATATGAATTCAGTATAGAAAGGGAAAATGTACAAACAAGGGAGATAACACTGAATTTATTTTTGCAAGATTTATTTATGCTCCTTTTTGGATTTAACTATTTTAGTAAAATTCTTATTATTGTTATTATTAATTTTTCATTACCCCAAATATTACTAAACATATTTACTTGGAACTCATACATTAAAATGTTACCAGAGGCCATACAATGTAAGATAAAAAGCAACTACAGCCGAGCTTTGGTATCCGCATGGGTGCTTTTATTTACCTCCTTTATAGAAAGTATTTGAAGTCTGTAGTGACCTAATGTTTTTTTTTTTCTAATTACAGATACAAAGATTTCGTATCAGAAATGCTTTAAAACGTTTGGATAAAGATGGCTTACACCAACGAAAACGAAAGCGACTTAAACGGCGTGTGTATTGTGTGCAAGGTCCAAATGAACTATGGCACATAGACACAAACCACAAATTGATCAGATGGAACTTTGTAATAAGCGGTGTTATTGATGGTTTCAGCCGGCTGATAACATTCTTGTTTTGTACAGAAAATAACAAAGCCACGACTATATTAGATTGTTTCAGAAAAGGTGTCCAAGAATATGGCACTCCCCTGCGTGTGAGATCTGATATGGGAATGGAAAACTCTAAAGTGGCGGAGTATATGACAGACGCTCGAGGAAGAAACTCAATGTTAACAGGGAAAAGCACCCATAATCAACGGATTGAACGCTTATGGAGAGACGTTTTCGATGGAGTGCTCAGTTATTACTACGATCTGTTCTACTTTTTAGAAGATAATGACTTGCTTGACACACTTAATGAGAAACATTTGTATGCGCTGCATCACGTCTATCGTAGTAGTATTAACAAACGTCTAAGTTTGTGGAAGTCAGCATGGAATAACCATATAATCCGCACGGTCAAGTCTTCACCGATTAAACTCTTCACTGCAGGCATGCGAAACAATCCTCCACCTGAACCCTACCACACCGCTAGTACTAGCCAAGAATCAGACACAGACAGCGAAGGTAGTAGCAGTGATGAGAATTTCATACACAGACCGTTATTTTTGTTTCCAAATTTGAACTTAAGTGAAGAGTGTTTGTCCCGACTCGATGTAGAATGTCCACAGGACTGGACCTCAGATAATCACGGAATTGATGTATTTACTAAGGCGACAAACATTTTAAATAGATTTTAGACAGAACTGTCAACCCCATGACTCTTGTTTAATGCTGGATTGTCAGACAATTGTGAAGCAATGCTATAGAATCTTCGCATATTGCATACAAGCCATTGTTCAAGTATGAATTCATAATGTGTCCTTGCCAGATTACAATAGAAAACATATCTATTCGCAAGGTACATGTTCTATTCCTGCCATTTTAACTGGAACTTTCATATTAGAACTTGCAACTTGGATGAAAAAACTTGGGACTCACATGTACTTAGTTTTAAAACATTTTCATGCCCTTTGATGTACTCATACAGCATCGTGCTTTTTAGGCCAAAAAATCATGAAACTTGATCAACATGTTTCTCTAGCTAAAATCTTGCATAAATTTGAAATTGGGTCATGTCGGGTCAAAACTAGGTCAAATCTTAGAAAAACCTTGTGTACGCTCTAGAGGCCACATTTTCAGTCCGATAATCATGAAACTTGGTCAGAATGTTTTCCTTGATCAAATCTCGGACAAGTTAAAAAAATGGGTCATGTTGGGTCAAAAACTAGATCACATGTTAGAAAAGACGTTTATATCCTGTTAAAGTCACATTTTCAGTCCGATGATCATGAACCTTGGTCAAAATTTTTGTTTTGATGAAATCTGGGATGAATACGAAAATGGGTAATGGTGGGTCAAAAACTAGGTCACTAGGTCCAATGTTTGAAAACCTTGCGTATGCTCTTGAGACCAGATTTTCGGTCTTACTCTCTTGTAAATTGGTCAGTGTTTGCATCGACATACATTTTTCGAAATGGGTCGTGACGGGTCAAAAAATAGGTCAATAGGTCAATGCATGGAATATCCTATGCCTGTAACCAAGAGGTTGTGATTTACAGCCTTTAATACTTACCACACAATCAGGAAAGCTGAGGTGTGCGACTCCAGGGCCAACATAGCCTTCTTGTCTAAAATTTTATCCAGTGACCTAATTTCTTTATCAGGCATTTACCCTTTATAACATACTTTTGAGTTATCACCAAGACAAACGTTCTGACTAAGTTTCATTAGTATCAGCCTTAAAATGTGGCCTCTAGAGCGTACACAAGGTTTTTCTAAGATTGATCGCTGGTTTTATAGGGGTTTAACGCCACTTTAACAGCTAAGGTCATATCATGGCAGTCGGTGACGCACATGTGTTTCCAGACTTTCTCACACCAGCACCAACACAACTTTTCTTTCCAAAGGCACCGACTACTTTTCTCAGATGCTTCTGCATGGATGAGAGGACCTTGAAAAAGAAGCTTATTGAAAACATTGTGGGAAAAGGAGAAAATGCTGGTATCCAGCATTTTGTCCTTTTCACACAATGTTTTCTATACTTCCCAAAACAAATTTTAACTTTAAAGCACATTTATACCTTTGGTCTGCAATTGCTTTAAATTTGGACCAGTCTGAAATTTTGTTGTGTGGTTAAAAGTTTATGGATCCATAGTCATGTAATGACTTGCTTGATGTAATGCATTACACTAGATACATAAAAGCACTAGGGGTGAAACAATACGGCAAAAAGCGTAATGCAATATATTGCAATACGGCTGACTCATATTGCAATACATATTGCAATATGCTGTATATGACATTTTGCTTATCTGACCACTTGTAGACATTTTTACTGTAGCATATGCTCAAGAAGTGATAAAGAAAACTAGTATATCTGCTTGGAACACTTCCATTCTTTCAAGACAATTTTTAACCCTTTCCCAAACAAGCTGCGGTTTTTACGTGTCTGCAGTGCAAATCTCTAGAAAACACTGTGGGAAAAGGAGAAATTACTCGTAATGAGTAATTTTTCCTTTTCTAACAGTGTTTCCTACCCGTTTAGAAAACTTTCTGCCATTTTCATCAAATTTTAATTGTTGTCTGCAAAACCTTTCAGATTGGAAGAGTCTAAGATTTGTCGTTTGAGAAAGGGTTAAGGAAATTATCCATAATTTCAGTGACATGGACTAATGCTATTTACTAGGTAGGTTCAATATGAATTTTAGAATTTGTATGTTCTTCTGTGGGAAACTGTTATACATAATAAGAGAGTTATAACTTCATGATAATTTATCATACAGAACAAATTAAATGACTTTCTAACCATATAGAGGGCGTCCTGGGGTGTCAAATGGCGTCTAGGGGTGTCAATGTGTGTCCTGGAGTAAATAGTATGACCGACATGTAACACTGCCAGTGGCGGGAAAAAGAATAAGATAATCAACTTTCGCTTTTGGAAATCTATCTGTAACTTAAAATACGATTCATTTCTGTCAGAATGTTTAGCTCACCTGAGCACGAAGTGCTCATAGTGAGCTATTGTGATCGTGCTGTGTCCGTCGTCCGTTGTCAACTTTTTACATTGTGTACGGTCTAGAGGCCACATTTTCGTTCCGACTCTCATGAAAGCTGGTCAGGATGTTTGCCTCAATGAAATCTCGGACGAGTTCGAAAATGGGTCATGTGGGGTCAAAAACTAGGCCACTAGGTCAAATTTTAGAAAAACCTTGTCTACGCTCTAGATGCCACATTTTCAGTCCGATACTCATGAAAGTTGGTCAGGATGTTTGCCTAGATAATATCTCGGACAAGTCCGAAAATGGATCATGTCGGGTCAAAAACTAGGTCACCAGGTCAAATCTTAGAAAAACCTTGTGTACGCTCTAGAGGCCACATTTTCAGTCCAAAACTCTTGGAAGTTCTTCAGAATGTTTGTCTTGATGATATCTCGAACAAGTTTGAAAATGGGTCATGTCAGGTCAAAAACCGGGTCACTAGGTCATATTTTAGAAAAACCTTGTGTACGCTCTAGAGGCCACATTTTCAGTCCGATACTCATGAAAGTTGGTCAGGATGTTTGCCTGGATGATATCTTGGACGAGTGTGAAAATGGGTCATGTCGGGTCAAAAACTAGGTCACTAGGTCAAATCTTAGAAAAACCTTGTGTACGCTCCAGAGGCCCAAGTTTCAGTCCAAAACTCTTGAAAGTTGGTCAGAATGTTTGTCTTGATGATATCTCGGATAAGTATGAAAATGGTTTATGTCAGGTCAAACACTAGGTCACTAGGTCAAATCTTAGAAAAACCTTGTGTAAGCTCTAAAGGCCACATTTTCAGTCTGATACTCATGAAAGTTGCTCAGGATGTTTGCCTCAATTAAATCTATGACGAGTTTGAAAATGGGTCATGCCAGGTCAAAAACTAGGTAACTGGGTCAAATCTTAGAAAAACCTTGTGTAAGCTCTAAAGGCCACATTTTCAGTCGGATACTCATGAAAATTGGTCAGGATGTTTGCCTTGATGATATCTCAGGTAAGATCGAAAATGGGTCATGTTGGGTCAAAAACTAGGTCACTAGTTCAAATTTTGAATAAACCTTGTGTACGCTCCAGAGGCCCCATTTTCGGTCCAAACCTCTTGAAACTTGGTCAGAATGTTTGTCTTGATGATATCTCGGATAAGTATGAAAATGGGTCATGCCAGGTCAAAAACAAGGTCACTAGGTCAAATCTTAGAAAAACCTTGTGTAAGCTCTAAAGGCCACATTTTCAGTCGGATACTCATGAAAATTGGTCAGGATGTTTGCCTGGATGATATCTCGAATAAGATCGAAAATGGGTCATGTTGGGTCAAAAACTAGGTCACTAGGTCAAATTTTGGAAAAACTTTGTGTACGCTCTAGAGGCTAAATTTTTAGTCCAAAAGTCTTGAAAGTTGGTCAGAATGTTTGTCTTGATAATATCTCGGACAAGTTTGAAAATGGATAATGTGAGGTCAAAAACTAGGTCAAATCTTAGAAAAACTTTGTGTACGCTTTAGGGGCCACATTTTCGGTCCATAACTCTTGAAAGTTGGTCAGAATATTCGCCTTCATGATATCTTGGACAAATTTGAAAATGGTTCATGTGGAGTCAAAAACTAGGTCACAAGGTCAAATGTTAGAAAAACCTTTTGTAGGCTCTAGAGGCCATTTTCAGTCCAAAACTCTTGTAAGTAGGTCAGAATGTTTGCCTTCCTGATATATTAGACGAGTTTGAAAATGGGTCATTGGGGGTTAAAAACTAGGTCACCAGGTCAAATCTTAGAAAAACTTTGTATATGCTCTGGATGCCACATTTTCAGTCCAACACTCCTGAAAATTAGTCAGAATGTAATATCTTGGATGAGTTTGAAAATGGGTCATGTTGAGTCAAAAACTGGGTCAATAGGTCAAATATTATAAACACCTTTTGTATGCTTTGGAGGACACATTTTCAGTCTGATACTCCTAAAACTTGTTCATAATATTTGTCCAGGTGATACCTTGAATGAGTTTGAAAATGGGTCATGTACAGTCAAACACTAAGTCAATGGGTCAAATATTAGAAAAACCTTGTGTACACTCTAGAGGCTACATTTCCTGCCTGATACTCCTGAGACTTGGTCAGAATGTTTGTTTTGGTGATGTCTCAAAAGAGTTTGATAATGGGTAATTGTCGGGTCCAAAACTAGGTCACTTGGTGAAATCTTAGAAAAACCTTTTGTACGCTGTACAGGCCACATTTTCAGTCCAATACTCATGAAACTTGGTCAGAATGGTTGACTTATAGATATCTCAAAAGTGTTTGATGATGGGTAATGTCTGATAAAAAAAACTAGGTCACTGGGAAACTAGATGGTTCATGTTTGGTCAATAAACTCAGGTGAGCGATTTCAGGGCCATCATGGCCCTCTTGTTTGGGAATACCAGACTTTCTGGTGCATTAATGAGATGACATATTGCAGAAATACCGGTACGTTAAAATTCTAACCGGTTTTGGTTTTTTAGCTCAGAGTAAGCTATTGCGATAGTGCTGTGTCCTGCGTCCGTAGTGCGTCAACGTTTACCTTGTGTACGCTCTAGAGGCCATTTTCAGTCCGATACTCATGAACGTTGGTTGTGATGTTTGCCTCGATGAAATCTCGAACAAGTTTGAAAATGGGTCATGTCGGGTCAAAAATTAGGTCACTAGGTCAAATCTTAGAAAAACCTTGTGTAAAAACTAGGTCACTAGGTCAAATTTTAGAAAAAACCTTGTGTACGCTCTAGAGGCCACATTTTCAGTCCAAAGCTCTTGAAAGTTTGTCAGAATATTTTCCTAGATGATATCTCAGACGAGTTCGAAAATGGGTCATGTGGGGTCAAAAATTAGGTCACTAGGTCAAATCTTAGAAAAACCTTGTGTAAAAACTAGGTCACTAGGTCAAATTTTAGAAAAACCTTATGTACGCTCTAGAGGCCACATTTTCAGTCCAAAGCTCTTGAAAGTTTGTCAGAATATTTTCCTAGATGATATCTCAGACGAGTTCGAAAATGGGTCATGTGGGGTCAAAAACTAGGCCTGATTTTCTGTAACGGTGAAGAGAAGTCTTTAACAATTACCATTCATTCCTGCATTTTAGGTCACTAAAGAAAAAAAGCTATGAAAAACATTGAGAAAAGAAGAAAATAATAGTAATCTGCATTTTCTTAGTTTTACACAATAATTTTTACCCTTTTTGATACAAGTTTTACTAATTTGAAGATTTATTATGTTGTCTGCAACATCTTTCCATTATGACCAGTTATAAAAATTTTGTCTTTTGGTTATAGTTAAAGAGGGTCTTATTACAAACCATTTTGGGTGGGGAAACATCAAAATACAGAAAATATGTATTGTGGCAATTGTTTTATTGAAGTTGCAGGATCAGTTTGATTGGATAACAAAATGCCTTATCACAACAGTAAAAGCCCTGTCCCTCTTTGTACTAGGTCACTGGTCAGTAGGTCAACAAACCTTTACCAGAACTAATAGAAGTGCAGGGGTTCTCTTGTTTTATATGAAAAGGATTACAGATTATGTAAAGCAACTAGTCTCAATAATGAGACGCTCCGGTGATCTTTTTCATATTTGGACATTTACTGTACACCGTACCGTCTCAAGTCCATCGTAATTTTTCTGGTAGCAAATATAGAGCGCTATACTGACTTTCTGTTTCGTCAGTTTTATCCGTATTGCAGCGAAATGCAATTATCTTTTAGTAATAAACATGACCAAAAATAAATTGTTAAACCATTCATTACATAAAGATCTTGTAGAAGTCGTTTATAACATGTTTATCTCCGAAAAAAATCACTGACGAAATTTGTAGTGCGTGGCGGCCATTTTGTATGTTTTCGGGAACGTCAACACCTCGAGTAACTGATGAAATACACGTTTTTTTCTCACGTTCAGCGTTTAAATTGAAACTATTTGTATTTCAAACAAAGGAATATTGAATACACAAGCAACGGGTATGTTTAAATCCTAGTTTTGTGCTCTAAATGCGAAATTATAAGAGTTCAAACTTGCGCACAAAATCTGTGCGGAACTTTCAACTGATTTTGTCCGGATTGTCTCTGTACCCAGAGGCGACTAGTCAAAAAGTAACATCGCCTTTGGGGACAGTTGTCTGTACTAGTAAAGCAACCATCTTTAACTCTTTACCAAACGAAAAAATTTGGGAAGTGACCAAACTGAAAGCATTTGCAGACAACAAATTAAACATTGATGAAATGATTATTTCTCTCTTAGATAGTGTAGGAAACACTGAGGGAAAAGGAGAAAATGCTGATTACCAGCATTTTCTCCTTTTCCAAGAGTGTTTTCCAAAGACTTCTTCTTTAGGGTCGTTAAAAGTCAGGATTGTATGGTAAAGACTTACCACCATAGGAACTAACCTGCAATACAACAATGAAACCCAACGAATAGTTTGAGAGAAGAAATTTGTCAAAGATTTTACTTTATACCATAAAAGGAAAATGAGTCTCTCATAAAAGCCATGTTTTTTGACGGATTTTTTTTTTTTTTTTTTTAAGGAATTCTGATCTAAGGAACATTCCTGCAAAAAATAATGCTATCCAATTAGCAGTTTGGGAGGAGAAGATTTTTAAAGGTTTTTTACTTTGGTTGCCATGGCAACCAGAATTATTCATGGAACACAATTATTTGAAGGAATTTGAAAGAGGACCACCTAAGGAATATTCCTGCGAAATTTGGTAAAAATCCAGTCAATAGTTTCTGAGAAGATTTTTAAAGAAAAAGTTTACGGACGTACGCACGGACGAACGAACGGACGCACGACGGACACAACGCCATGACAATAGCTCGCTGGCCTTTGGCCAGTGGAGCTAAAAACAAGAGGACCACGATGGTCCGATATCCCTCACCTGAGTACTAAGCAGTACAGGTTAACAATGAAAATAAATACCAAATAGACTACTGAAGTTCTATTTTTCTATTTCAAGGGCAGATAACACTGCATGATCTGGTATGACTTGAACCATAATCAAACTCATCCGAGATCTATGCTCACAATCATTGTGACCAGGTTTGGTGCAGAATGGTTTATATTTGTAGATGCTAGAGAGTAAGCAAAGTCGAATGCAGCAATTTTTCCCAATTCAAGAGCAAATAACTCCAGTTATTCCGGTCCAATTGGACCCATGATCAAAGTCATTCAAATTCTGTTGGACATAAATATTTTGCATAAGTTTGGTGTTGACTGGTCTATATTTGCAGATGATAGAGTGTAAACAAAGTCAAATATAAAAGTTTTTTAAATAAAGGGCAGATAATTCTGACCAGTCTCTCCCGATAATTATACTCTTTCAAGATCTTACGGTCACATACATTTTGATCAAATTTGGTGCTGACTGATTATTATTTGTAGATACTAGAGTGTAAACAAAGTCAAATTAAACAATTTTTCCATATTCAAGGGCAAATAACTACAGATGTTACTGTCGGATTTAACCCATGATCGAACTCATCTAAGATTTCTTTGTCATTTATATTATAACCATAGTTGGTTCTTATTGGTCTTCATTTGTAGATGCTAGGGTATAAACAGTCAGATTGAACAATTTTTTGCAAATTCAAGGGCAAATAAATCAGACAGTTAAAGTCGGATTACATCTATAATCGAACTCATCTGAGATCTTATGGTCACATACATTTTGACCAAGTTTGGTGCTGATTGGTTAATATTTGTAGATACTAGAGTGTAACCAAAGTTTGTTTCAGCAATTTTTCCAAATTCAAGGGCAAATAACTCCGGATGTTCTAGTTCAATTTGACCCATAATCGAAGTCATCTGAGACCTTTTTGGGCATATATATTGTGGCCAAGTTTGGTACTGATTGGTCAATATTTGCTGATGCTAGAGTGTAAACAAAGGCAAATATGGCAAATTTTCTAATTTACGGCAGATAATTCGGACAGTTCTGATCCGATTAGATCCATAATCGAACTCATCTGAGATCTTATGGTCATATACATTTGGACCAAGTTTGGTGCTGATTGGTTAATATTTGTAGATGCTAGAGTGTAAATAAGGGAAATGTGAACGGACGACAGACGGACGGACGACGGAAGATGGTGAGTGATCACAATATCTCACTCTGAGCACTTCTCTGAGCTAAAAAAATGGTTAGGGTAATCTCAAAAATTCAGGTGAGCAATCCAGGATCATCTTGGCCCTCTTGTTTGATTTACTTAATTACTGTTGTGTTTTCTGTCTTCAGTTCACCAACCATCTGAGTGTTGTATGGTACACATTATCCTTGAAACACTCAAAACAGGTAGAAATTTGCGTTAGCATTCTTCACCCATAGCATCATCAGCCCATATTGATTGGAAGACGAAAATGAGAGCTCTTTGTGGCGGTGCTTTGTAAGGTTTGGACATCACTGGAACGAAGCAGTGAGACAGATTGTGACTGACAGAACTTGTGGCAGCTTTCTCACACCAGTACTAACACAACTTTTCTTTCCAAAGCCACCGACTACTTTTCTCACATGCTTCTGCAGAGGTGAGAGGCGAAAATACGCAGGAAAGAAAGTTCGCCTCAACCGGGATCAAACTCACAACCACTAGGTCATGAGTCGGACACGCTCACCACTGAGCCACCCAGGCGGGCAAGATTTGATCGAGTGACCTAGTTTTTGACCCAACATGACCCATTTTTAAACTAATTCAAGGTATCATCAAGACAAACATTCTGAGGAAGTTTCAGGGTTTTGGATTGTAAATGTGGCCTCTAGATCGTACACAAAGTTGTTTTTAGGATTAAACCTACTGACCAGGTTTTTGACCCTACATGACCCGTCTTCAGACTTGTCCAAGATACCAATACAAACATGGTAACAAACTTTCAGGAGTTCTGAGCTGAAAATGTAGCCTTTAGAGCCTACACAAGGTTTTCCCTCGATTTCACCTAGTGACCTAATTTTTGACCTGGCATAACCCATTTTCAATCTCGTTTGAGATATCATCAGGCAAAATTCTGAGCAAGTTTCATAAGTATCGGATTGAAAATTTGGCCTCTAGAACGTACAAAAGGTAAACAGTTCACGACAGATGATGGACAACGGACAAGGCAAGACGAACACCAGACATGTCACAAAAGATAACGATAAGCAGTTCATGCTCAGGTGAGCTAAAAATATCAAAATATAAGTGAACAAGACAAAAAGAGCATTATTTTTTTTCCCAAACTGTTTTTATTTTGAAATCTGTTACAAAATTTTCAAAACACAAAACAAAACAAGACGGTCATTATGGCCCTGGAGTCGCTCACCTGAGACTTCTGGACTGTGATTAAAACATTTGAACTAATGACCTAGTTTTCATCCTAGAAATCATCAAACCAAACATTCTGACCAAGTTTCATGAGTATCTGAACTAAAATGAGGGTTTAACAGCACACACAAATTTTTTCTAAGATTTGACCTGGTCACCTAGTGTTTGACCAGACACGACCCATTTTTCAAACTCATACGAGATTTCATCAATACAAACATTCTAACCAAGTTACGTGATAATCGGACTGAAAATGTGGCCTCTACAGCCTACACAAGGTTTTTCTGATATTTGACCTAGTGACCTATTTTTTGACCCAACATGACCCATTTTCGAACTCGTCTGAGATTTCATCAAGACAAACATTCTGACCAAGTTTCATGACAACCGGACTAAAAATGTGGCCTTTCGAGCCTAGACAAAGTTTTTCTATGATATGACCTAGTGACCTAGTTTTTTACCCGACATGACCCATTATCAAATTCGTCCGAGATTTCATCAAGACAAACATTCTGACCAAGTTTCATGATAATCAGACTGAAAATTTGGCCTCAAGAGCGTACACAAGGTTTTTTTTTATAAAATTTGACCTAGTGACCTACTTTTTGACCCAACATGACCCATTTTCAAACTTGTCCAAGATTTTATCAAGACAAAGATTCTAAGTTTCATGATAATCGGACTGAAAATGTGGCCTCTAGAGAATACACAAGCCAAAGAGTTGATGACTCACGACGGACACAGCACTATCACAATAGCTCACTTTGAGCACTTCGTGCTCAGGTGAGCTAAATACTTAAGAGTAACATAGAACTCTCTATGCTGACTAGAATAATACGACAATGGCGCCTGTTGACAGAAAGGCTAGTTTGAAGACACTTGTTACTTACATCATCAAAAGTTAAGTCCTGTACATTAAACAATATTTTGTAGGGGTACATTTACATCATTATAGGATTGATGTAGAAATTCTTAAAAACTCTTCTTCTCTGAAACCGCTGATCAGATTTTGAAATAATTTCACAGGATTGTTCCTAAGGTGACCCTTTCAAAAATGTGTTCGCGATAAATTTTGAAAGGGTCAACGAAGGAACATTCCTGTGAAAATTACTCCAAAATCGGACCAGCGGTTCCAGATGATGAGATTTTTAAAGAATTGCTTTAAACATTCCATTTCGTTACCATGGCAACCAGAGTTTTCGATGGAATAAAACTCTGTGAACATTTTTTATAGAGGACCTTCCAAGGAACATTCCTGCTAAGTTTGGTCCAATATGGCCCAGTGGTTTGGGAGGAGGAGATGTTTAAAAGAAATTGTTGATGCACGATGGAAACCAGGTGATCCTGAAAGCTCCCCTTGAGCATGTTGTGTAGAGGATTCATGGGACCATAAAAGAGAATAATTTCACAGAATAAACATCTTTTTAATTACCTTTGAAATAAAATAAATTTGTCGTAGGGTCAAGTAGCAGGATGATTTTAAACTTTTTTAACCCATTACCAGACGACAAAATTTTAGACTGGTCCAAATTGAAACAGATTGCAGACGACATTTTACAGTACATTTAAAATAAAAATAAGTGCCATATAGGGTAGAAAACATTGTGAGAAAAGGAGAAATTGCTTGTAACAGTTTGGAACCGTCTTTAGACCTCTGTAACAGTAAAGATCTCAAATTTCAATAAAATCAATGCCATTGATACAAACAATCTAAAAACTGCTTTCTCACCAACTGATAATCAGATCATTTCTATTTTCAAAAAGTTAGAGTCTACAACAATACCCATAATCTGTGCAAATGTTAACCCATTACCAGATGACAAAATTTTAGACTCGTCCAAGTTGAAGGCTACATTGTAAAGCGCATTTAAAACAAAACAAAGGTGCAACAAAATATAGAAAACTTTGTGAGAAAAGGAGAAATTGCTTTTCACAAGCAATTTCTCCTTTATTCACAATGTTTTCCACTGCCATATAACTTTAGTGCATCAAAATGCAGCATTGCGCCGTAATGCGTTAAAGAAGATTCATGATTGCTTTGGATCACTCAAAATTTGAAGTTATTTTTGTAGTGGTCTACTACACAATGCTACAACAAAATGAGAGAGCTTCAGGTCTTACAAACCAGAATGTAATCCTTTCATTCTTTTTTATTTTTGTTATGATAACATAAGCTCTCCATGATGATGCTAAAGACACCATGTTATTCAGGCAACATAAAAATCAATGCATAAAAGAATTTTACAAAATGCTATTTAACTTCACAACTTTCAAAATGTTAATAAAACTTTAATCAATAAACAAGAGGGCCATCATAAATCACGCACCTGAGTATTTTTGCCAAATTAATCCATTGTGTATTGTATAAAAGTTTTTCTATGATTTAAATGTTTGACCCAATCTTTTATGCCAACATGTGGTCTCTTAGAGCATTCAAATCGTTCATCTAGGATTTGACCAAGTGACCTAGTTTTTGACCCGACAAAAGCATTTTCGAAGTCGTACGAGATTTCATCAAGACAATTTTCTGACCAAGTTTCATGATAATCGGACTGAAATGTGGCCTCTTGAACGTACATAAGGGTTTTTCTAAGATTTGACCTAGTGACCTAGTTTTTGACCCGACATGACCCATTTCTGAACTCCTCTTACATTTCATGAAGGAAAATATTCCGACAAAGATTCATGATTATCAGACTAAAAATGTGGCCTACAGAGCATACACAAGGTTTTTCAAAGATTTAACATGGTGATCTAGTTTTTTACTTAACATTACAAATTTTTTAACTCAATCCGATATTCAATCAAGACAAACATTCTGACCAAGTTTCATGATTATCGGACTGAAAATGTGACTTCTAGAGCATACACAAGGCTTTTTTAAGCTTTCACCTAGTGACCTAGTTTTTGACCGGACATGACCCATTTTTGGACTCGTCCGAGATTTTATTAAGACAAACATTCTGACCAAGTGTCATGATTATTCTGACCAAGTGTCATGATTATCGGACTGAAAATGTGGCTTCTAGAGCGTACACAAGGCTTTTTTAAGATTTCACCTAGTGACCTAGTTTTTAACCAGACATGACCCATTTTTGGACTCGTCCGAGATTTTATCAAGACAAACATTCTTACCAAGTATCATGATAATCGGACAAAAAATTTGGCCTCTAAAGCATACACAAGGTTTTTGTAATATTTGACCTAGAGACCTACTTTTTGACCAAACATGACCCATATTTGAACTTGTACGAAATTTCATCAAGATAAACATTGAGACCAAATTTCCTGATAATCGGACTGAATTGTGGCCTCTAGAGCGTAAACAAGCAAAAAAGTTGACGGACGACGGACACAGCACTATCACAATTACTCACTCTGAGCACTTTGTCCTCAGGTGAGCTAAAAACACATCCTGAAAATATTCAAGCACTTGTTATTTATTACATGTTCACATAACCCTAACTAAAGGCCCTTGAGGACCTGAATGGCTCTACTGCTATTGACTGGCCAGTTAATTCAGTATGAAGGAAAGTGCTTACAACCAAGAGGGCCATAATGGCCCTTATTTCGCTCACCTGAGCCTACCGTACTGTGATTCTAAGATTTGACCTAGTGACCTAGTTTTAAACCCCATATCATCTAAGCAAACATTCTGACCAAGTTCCATAAGTATCTTAACTAAAATGAGGTCTCTAGAGCGTACACAAGGATTTCTTAAGATCTGACCTAGTGACATAGTTTTTGATCTTTCATGACCCAATTTCAAACTCATCCGAGATTTCATCGAGGCAAACATTCTGACAAAGTTTCATAAGTATCAGACTGAAAATGTGACCTGTAGAGCTTACAAAAGGTATTTCTAAGATTTGACCTAATGACCTAGTTTTTGACCCAACATGACTCATTTTCGAACTTGTCCGAGATTTTATCAAGACAAACATTCTGACCAAGTTTCATGATAATCGGACTGAAAATGTGGCCTCTAGAACGTACACAAGCCAAAATGTTGACGAGGCATGACGGACGATGGCCAGAGCAGTATCACAATACCTGACTCTGACCACTTCATGCTCAGGTGAGCTAAAATGTAAAAGGTGTTCTAGTTTTCACACCATAGGCATTGTATCAAAAACTTTTTTAACAACCCTGGCATAAATCTCGTCGATAGAGCCATTCTAACTTGACTTACAACTTCTTGTAACTAGCCCCCACAGGGTTTATTTCTGAAATAACAAATGCCTCAACATGGCAACAACTCATAGCCACCATTTCATAAAACTCCTTACTATCATAAGCAAAGATACACATATCCTTAACTTTAACTTCTTATTTCCTATTTTGGAAAACTTCAAAAAACGAAAGAAACATTGAATAATTAGAAAATACCAAAATACCCAAAGGAAAACCATCCTCTGCCATACCTGTGGCTAATCAATGTTTAAAACCAGTTACCTTAGTGATTTCCCCCACTGAAAAGACATGAAATAATTTCTAACTAGCCTGTTTTATTACAATGATACAGCCTTCGTTTCTAACCCATGAATAAAGGATAAAATTTCCAACTGGTCCAAATTGAAAGCTTGTGAAGACAACAAATTGCATATGGTCAATGCAATGAAATTTGAATTAGAGATGGTAGAATCATTGTCCAGGGAAATGGTTAGAGAAATTTTCTTTTCCCACAATGTTGTCAAACGCATCCATTCATAGGATTGTTGATTTCTTATTATTGTGTGAAAAGGAAAATACACATGAAGGGTCGTTATCCTAACAACTTCATTCTGGGGTGAACTATTAATACCACACAATGCGGCATTTTGATGCACTAAAGATACATTACTGTGGAAAGCATTGTGAAAAAAGGAGAAATTGCTTCTAACAAGCAATTTCTCCTTTTCTCACAATGTCTTCTACACTATATGACATTTATTTTTCATTTTAAATGCACTTTAAAAATGTCGTATGCCATTTGTTTCAACTTGGACCAGTCTAAAATTTTGTTGTGGGTTAATGGGTTAAAATAAAAATGTTCATAGTCTTAAAATTCAAACACTGCCATTTTGACATCAGTGAACTTTTATCACCACATATTATTTTCAACAGTAGTCAAGAAGGCAAATATCTCACACATAATAAGGAGCTATCAAAAAGTTTGAAGACTTAACCCATTACCAAAGAACAATATTTTAGACTGGTCCAAATTGAAAGCATTTGCAGACGACAAAATAAAAGTGACTGAAAATTTGAAATTTGTTTTGTGAAGGGTAGAAAACAATTGTGGGAAAAGGAGAAAATGCTGGTTACCAGCATTTTCTCCCTTTCCCACAATGTTTTCTACGGGCTTCTTTCTCAGGGGCTTCAAAAGTAGGGACTGAGTGGTAATGGGTTAATTCATGAAAATAAATCATTCATATAGTTTTAAGTTCTGACGACCTTTCACTTTCTTGTTATTATGCAAAAACTAATAAACCCTTTCTCAAATGACAAATTTTAGACTCTTCCAAACTGAGAGTTTGCAGACGACAATTCAAATTTGATGAAAATGAAAGTTCTCCAAATGCGTAGAAAACACTGTGGGTAAAGGAGAAATCGCTCATAACAAGCAATTTCTCCTTTACCCATAGTGTTTTCAAAAGGCTTGTGTTGCAGACACGTAAAAAAGAGGGCTTGTTTGGGAAAGGGTTAATCCCCTCATATGTGTACATCTTCATGCCATTCTTCGACCAAGTAGCCCATGCTTACAAATGCATGAATGCAATTTGGAATGTAATAAAGCTGAAGTTCTGATTGCTACAGAAGTTTAAGCAAGCCTGGAAGTCACTGAATGCCATAAACCCCCTATGTTTTCTCACCATTCTATAACAGATAACCTTTTAAACAAGAGGGCCTGGAGTCCCTCACCTGAGCCTTATGGACTGTGATTCTAAGATTTGACCTAGTGAACTAGTTTTTTAACCAACATGACCCATTTTCAAACTCGTCCGAGAATTCATCAAGACAAACATTCTGATCGAGTTTCTGAAAATCAGACTGAAAATGTGGCCTATAGAGCACACACAAGTTTTTTTAAGATTTGACATGGTGACCCAGTTTTTGACCTAACATTACCAATTTTTTAACTCATTCAATATTCTAACAAGACAAACATTCCGACCAAGTTTCATGATTATCAGACTGAAAATGTGGCTTCTAGAGCATGCACAAGGTTTTTTTAAAAGATTTGACTTAGTGACCTAGTTTTGGACTGTCTGAGATTTCATGAAGACAAACATTCTAACCAAGTTTCATGATAATCGGACTGAAAATGTGGCCTCTAGAGCGTACACAAGGTTTTTCTAAGATTTGACATAGAGACCTAGTTTTTGACCCAACATGACCCATATTTGAACTCTTACGAGATATCATGAAGACAAACATTCTGACCAAGATTCCTGATAATCTGACTGAATTTTGACCTCTAGAGGTACACAATCCAAAACGTTGACGGACGACAGACACATCTCTATCACAATAGCTCACTCTGAGCACTTTGTGCTCAGGTGAGCTAAAAACACATCCTGAAACAAGATGTCTGTTTGTAAAACAGTCATGCCCCCCTATTGTCACACTGATACAGGAAGTGGCACAGTTCATTTACTGATATCAAAAGAATTGACTGGCAAATATCGACATCATCTCAGGAAAGAACAAGGCCTTAAACCTAATCAATTTCATAAGCGTTGTTGTATGTTACTGAAAGATAGGAATGACAATTTGATTATTATGAGTCATAGAAGTATGCTTCAAGTTTCAACTTAACTACACCAAATGCATCAGTATAACTGACACTATTTTGTGATATTTTTGTTTTAAGCAAGTTCTTCTTTTCTTGACATAGTGACCTAACTTTTGACCTGACATGACCCATTTTCATTTTCGTCTGAGGTTTCATCAAAACAAACATTCTAGTTTTCATGAAAATCAGACTGAAAGTATGGCCTGTAGAGTGTACACAAGGTTTTTCTCACATCTGACCTAAAGACCTAGTTTTTGACCCGATATGACCCATTTCCAAACTTGTCTGAGATTTCATCAAGACAAACATTCTGACCACGTTTCATGATAATTAGACTTAAAATATGGCCTCTAGAGAGTACACAAGGTTTTTCTAAAATTTGACCTTGTGACCTAGTTTATGACCTAACATGACCTATTTTTTGAACTCGTCTGAGATTTCATCAAAACAAACATTCTGACCAGGTTTCACGATAATCTGAAAATGTGGCCTCTAGAGCGTACACAATGTTTTTCTAAGATTTGAACTACTGACCTAGTTTTGACACAAAATGACCCATTTCTAAACTTGTCTGAGATTTCATCAAGGCAAACATTCTGACCAGGTTTCATGGTAATTGGAGTGAAAATGTGGCCTCTAGAGTGTACACAAGGTTTTTCTAAGATTTGACCTGTTGACCTAGTTTTTGACTCAACATGACTCGTTTTTTAAGATGTCCGAGATTTCACCAAGATAAACATTCAGACTAAGTTTTATGATAATAGGACTGAAAATGTGGCCTCTACAGGGACACAAAGTTTTTCTAAAATTTGACCTAATGACCTAGTTTTTTACCTGACATCACCCATTGTCAAACTTGTTCGAGATTTCATCAAGACAAACACTCTGACCAAGTTTTATGATAATCGGACTGAAAATGTGGCCTCTAGAGCATACACATGGTTTTTCTAAGATTTGACCTAGTGACCTAGTTTTTGACCCCACATAACCCATTTTCGAACTCATCCCAGATTTCATCAAGACATTCTAACCAAGTTTCATGATAATCGGACAGAAAATGTAGCCTCTAGAGGGTACACAAGCCAAAAAGTTGACGACAAACGACAAATGGCGGACAACGGACAGATCACTCGGGTGAACTAAAAACTCTTTTGGTTAAAAAAAGTAGCTTGACCAACATGTGGAACCAATCGTGTGTAGTTATCATGTACACCATGTTTGGTCTATATATATCATTAAATTGAAGGCCACTGTAACCTTGACCTTTAACAGATTAATCTCAAAATCAATAGGGATCATCTACACTCCAATACAAATGTCTGTGCCAAATTTGAGGAACCTAGGTCAATTCTGTGTCTCCCATACTGATTGTTCGATTTTTTTGAAAATCAATAGGGTTGTAACTATTGATAACTGTGTAAGTTTCATGAAAATCCAACCAAAAATGTAGACTATCATGTAAACAAGAAAAAGACTAACAGACAGACGAACGGATGGACGGACAGACAGACGGAAACCACGCCATGACAGAAGCCTTGCTGGCTTTTAGCCAGTGGAGCTAAAAACTATGGCCCATTTTGTGGCTGAAACATTTAACACTGGTGGTCTGAACAATTCAGGCAACAACTTTTTTTTTTCAGCAAAACTTAAATGCTCATTCCTATACATTCCATGTATAGTTCATACATATCATACCACTCCAAAATAACTATTACAGAATGCATAGTCATAGAGCTCAAACAAAGTTGCTTCATCAGGCAAAGTGCCATCTGCTGGAACTGGCAATGTAAGTCTGTTAGAACAAGTGTTGGCTCTAGGTAGCAATGATTCATCTGTGATGAAGGTTATTGAAGGTGAGATGGCAAAACCCAGTGGTGGTTCCACATCCACACCAGTCACAAACTGAAGGACCATGTCCAGATTCATCCCGTTGCGTCTTCCAGCTGACAAATAAAATACAATACCTCTTTTACATAAACATTTTTTTCATCAAAGCTAGGCATTCTTGTTATGCCATATTTTGAATGACAATGCCTTACTTTTAACTGGTATTTTTATAAACTTAAATATAAATTGCATAGTTTATGTTATAAGATTGCTATCAAACAACATAAACTTAAAAGTCTCAATGTTTCAACTTAGCAACTTTCTGTTGGAAGCTTTTACTGAAAAGATAACATTATATCACAAACATAAGTGCCATAGGCCTTTTGGTTTTAAACTGAAAGATTTTAATCATTTAAGGATTAAAACAACTTTTCAGCCAAAGGAAACCATTTTAGTGAGGTTATGCTCATAATCACCCATAATTTTTAAGAAGATTTTTAAGGGTCCCCTTCTTTCATTTTTGTTGCCATGGTAACCATGGTTTTAAAAGAATCAAAATCTTTCAAGGAATTCTGAAGAGGATTATGGCAGGATCATTTCTCTGAAGTATGGTAACAAGAGGGCCATGATGGCCCTGTATCCCTCCACTGGCTGATACGTAAAGTCCCATCATTTCAAACACTACAATGCTTGGGAACTGGTTTAACCCTTTCCCAAAGAAACCCTAGTTTTTACGTGTCTGCAAGACAAGTCTTTTGAAAACACTCCACAACAAGAGGGCCATGGTGGCCCTGGATTGCTCACCTGAATCATTTTCCCCACAAATGAATTCTACATCTTTCTTCCTTTGGTTCCAACTTGTGACCCCCGGGGTGGGGCCAGTTTTGATCCCAAGGGGCATCATATGAATAAAATTGACAAAGGTCTACAAGGAGATGCTACATACCAAAATTCTAAGCTCTATCCCTTCCTTGAAGTTGGTCTTCTTTGTCCCTATGTTCCAACTTGTGACCCCCGGGGTGGGGTCAGTTTGAACCCAAAGGAATCATATGAATAAAATTGATAAAAGCCCACAAAGAGATGCTACATACCAAATATCAAAGCTCCAATCCTTCCAGCTTCAGAGAAGAAGAAATTTGATTGGTTGGTTGGTTGTATTGGGGTTTAACGAAATTTGATTGGTTGGTTGGTTGTATTGGGGTTTAACGCCACTTTAACAGGGAAGGTCATATCATGGCGGTCGGTGATGCATATGTGTTTCCTGGCTTTCTCACACCAGTACTAACACAACTTTCCTTTCCAAAGCCACCGACTACTTTTCCCACATGCTTCTGCAGAGGTGAGAGGCGAAAATACGCCAGAAAGAAAAATCACCTCAACCGGGGATCGAACTTGCAACCACCAGGTCATGAGTCCAACACGCTCACCACTGAGCCACCCGGGCGGGGCGAAGAATTTTGAAGTTGGTTTTCTTTGTTCCTATGTTCCAACTTGTGACCCCCGTGGCTGGGCCAGTTTTGACCCCATAAGCATCATATGAACAAACTTAGTAGAGGCCCTCCAGGAGATGCTAAAAACCAAATATCAAAGCTCTACGCCTTCCAGTTTCAGAGGAGAAGAATTTTAAAGACAGGATTCTTTGTTCCCATGTTCCAACTTGTGATCCCTGTGGCAGGCCCAGTTTTGACCCTAGGGGCATCATATGAACAAACTTGGTGGAGGTCCACTAGAAGATGCTACATACCAAATATCAAAGCTCTAGTGCTTACAGTTTGGTACAAGAAGATTTTTAAAAATTTCCTTCTTTATCTCTATGTGAAATCCGAGACCCCACAAAATAGGATTAATTTCCACTCCAGGGCTATAATTTGAAGTATTTTGATGCTACATGCCAAATATGAAAGCTCTAGACCTTATGGTTTGGGACAAGAAGATTTTTGAAAATTTCCTTCTTTATCTCTATGTAAAATCCGAGAATCCACAACATAGGACTAATTTCCACTCCAGGGCCATAATTTAAAGTGTTTTGGTAGAGCATCACTAGATGATGCTACATGCCAAATATGAACGCTCTAGCCGTTACGGTTTGGGACAAGAAGATTTTAAAGTTTTTTCACTCTGTTGCCGTGGCAACCAGAGTTCTTCACGGAATTCAATTCTTTGAAGTATTTTGAAAGAGCATGACCTAAGGATCATTTCTGTGAAGTTTACTTTGAAATGTGATTGTTAGTTTAGGAGAAGAAGATTTTTTTGGTAATTATGAACGGACGGACGGACGGACAGACGGATGAGAGACCAATCACAATAGCTCACTCTGAGCACTTCATGCTCAGGTGAGCTAAAAAGTTAATGCATGGACGGAAGCACGCACGCATGACGGACAATGGGAGACGACATAAGCTCGCTGGCCTATGGCCAGCGGAGCTAAAAATTACATGGGTAGTTTCAGACAAGATATAAACAAGAGTAGCTCAAAGGGCTCACCTAATAAAAGTCATTTGAAGTTGATAAAGCTGAAAAGATCCTGGTTTAATGATGTTAAACACATGAATGAAAGTGATCTACTTTTTGACCTGACATGGTCCAAAATCAAACTAGTGAACAATATCATAAATAAAAAAACATTCTCACCAAGTTTCAAATCGATCTGGTTGAAAATGTGACCTACAAAATGTGGCCTCTACAGTGCACAAAAGGTAAATGTTGATGGCTGCATGATGCATGACAGATGCAAACGCCAGACACAGGAAGATCACTTAAGCTCACAGTGAGCACTTCGTACTAAGATGAGCTAAAAATAATGCATACACTGGCCCAAGACAGATACTAGGCCTTGACATAAGTTTGCTGGCATTTGCACTGTGCAAGTAAGAGCGAATTCTCATGAGTTCTCTAAAGGTCTTCTATGATAACTATAATTTGTGATCACTTAACTTGTTCCATTAAAATGCTCCACTGGCCAAGTTATGATATGATCTCATTCAATAATTTACAATCTGATTAACAGAATTATGATTTGGATATGGAGCTAGGCAGACAGATTAAAGGGAATCAGTTGGGTTTAAAATTGAACAAAGAGCATTTGTCAAAATATTGATTCCTAAACCTGGTATGTAACAGCAAGCTGTATTATGCTTTTAAAACAAGAGCCCCGCATGCGGGTGCCAACTCTCAACAGTGGGGTGCTTGATAGAGAATGAAAAGTGTAAGTCTAAAAAAGGGCATAATTCTGGAAAAAAAATGCATTCTGAATTGTCGCCCTCGATAGTATGGATTGCCCTTTGGATTGTAAACATATACTACAAGCCTCTTCAAGTCAATACCTTCAGTAATAACAGAGATATTACAAAATGTCAAAGAAGTCCAAGTTGAAAAAGGGGCATAATTGTGAAACAAGATGGCCATGATGGCCCTGGATTCCTCACCTGAGACAATTTCCCCACAAAAAGAATTAGACATCATTTTTGGGACAATTGAGCAAGAACTATGAGGACTAATTTATTGCCCAACTCACTAGAAAATTGATCAATTGAGCATAAATCATATCTGCTAAAAACTCATATGAGATTTTATCAAAACACATTCTGACCAATTTTCAAGTCAATTGAGCAAGGAATGTGGCCTCTAGAATGCCCACAGAGTATTTCTTTACTTTGACTCAGTGACCTAGTTGATGATCCCAGGTGACCTATATTCATACTCGTCAGAGATTCCATCATAGCAAACATTCTGACAAAATTTCAGGTTCATTGAGCAAAAAGTGTGGCTTCTAGATTGCCCACATGGTATTTCTTCATTCTAACCTAGTGACCTATTTTATGACCAAAGGTGACCCAAATTCGAACTTATCCAAGATTCCATCAAGACAAACATTCTGACCAAATTCAGGTTGATTGAGCAAGAAATATAGCCTTGAGAGCGACCACCAGGCATTTCTTTAATTTCACCTAGTGACCTAGTTTATGACTCAGGGTGACCCAAATTCAATCTCACATGAGATGTCGTCAAGACCAACATTCTGACCAAATTTCAAGTTAATTGAGCAAAAACTGTGACCTCTAGAGTGCCCACAAGGTAAATGTTGACGACAGATGACTGACATTTGACAACTACATTAGCTCCCCTTCAGTACGTTGTGCTCAGGTGAGCTAAAAATGCTTTTAGAATTGTCCCTCTTGATTGAATGGATTGCTCTTTAGATAGTAAACACATAACAAGTTAAAAGTAACAGAGATATTACAAAATGTCTCAGTTTTAGCACGCAGGCAACAACAACAATGCCAAGGCTATAGCAATACCTCATGTTTTCTCTGAAAACAGCAGACCTAAAAAGTTAAAACTGCTTGCTAATTGTCATTTTGTCTTTGTCATGATGTTTTACGACAATTATTGAACAGATAGAAATAGAAACAGTCTCTTAACACTGTACAGGACTAAATTTTATCAGAAGCTTAATAATCAAATCTGGTTGATTGACTGTTTGTATAGTGTTTAACGCCATTTTCAACAGTATTTCAGTTATATCGCAGTGGCCAATGCACCATGCTTTCCTGGAGTTCATTTAACCACTACTCCACACAATATTTTTTTCCCAAGCCAATGGCTGCTTTCCCACTTAACCATTGTCGAAACAACCGACAGTGGTGAGAGGGGAATGAATCCTGTCGCAATGACTATCATCAATACTTGGAAAGAATAATGGCTGAGCCGGGGATCAAACCAGCAACCTCCTGTTCCCAAGTCCACAACGCTACCAACTGAGCTATGGGGCTCGGCATATTCAGGTCTGGAAAAGTATGATTACCATCCGCATGCAAAGTCCTTTTATTTTGATGTTAACCAATACCCTATAACATCTCTCAAGAAAAGAAAAAATTGATGTGATAAAATTCTCTTCTGTCTGCCAAGTTCTTCAAGTTCTATCACACTTTCTTGTGATACGAACAAATCAGGGCAGTCTTGGCCATATTTTCGATAATCAAACAATTTTTTAACACTCCTCAACCTCAACCCAAGTTTCCCAAAGATTGTGATGATTTGATCCAATGACACATGCTAATCCTGTTTCTCCAATCTGGGACAACCTTAAAGCTATAATAAACCCTGGATGTGTAAGTTAAAGATGTTCAATCATTAAGTAGTTCAACTAACCAGCAAGCTCTCTCAGGTACTTGATGAACTTCTGGTAGACCACTGACTCAGGGTGCCTTCTGTTTGAGCCATCTGGTGCAAAGTCAGGGTTCAATAGATGGGTTATCTTTTTCAGTGTGATTGGGGGGTCTTTCACTGGAGTGATGAGGTGCCTTAAAAATTCACGAGCTTTCATAATCTGAAACAAAATGCCAAATGTCACAACATCTGATATATGGCCAACAAAAACAACTAGAGGGCAACGATGGCCCTGTATCGCTCTTCTGGCTCATACTTGAAATCCCTTCATACCAAACATTACAATACTTGGGAATTCGTTTAAGGTAAGACCTGTGTAATGCACTTCCAGTGAACATTGGGCAAAAATTCTAATTGGTTGATAAATAAAGATAAATAAGGATTTATGCAGAAATAATATTTTTGCACATTTCTAATGGATCAGAAATTCCGTTTATGTCTATCTTGAAACTATTTTTTGATACTTTTGTTTGTTTTCTAAAAAAGGAGGTAATTATTATCTGTTTTTGAATTGAGAATATAGTGGTTTTAGATTTATAAATGAGAATTCAAAGAAGGAAAAAAATGAAAAAATGAAAAGGTGAAAGTAGTTCAATAATACTCACTTTTAATTATAGCTAATTTTGCAGGATGATATTTTACTGGAAATAACTGATTTCCATTACACAGGTCTTACCTTAAAACATAAGACCCCTAACAAGGACTAAAATTGGTAGCCATAGTTCTTATGTTTAGCAACAATTCGAAAGATTTCCCTATATAAACCCATGTAAAACTTGTAACCCTTGGCATACAATTCGACCTTAGGGTTATAATTTACATCTCTTGGTGAAGGCCCACTAGATACAGCTACATGCAAAATTTGGTAGCCCTAAGCTTTATGGCTAGGTACAGGGAAATTTCTTAAGTTTTCCATTTATAAATCTAAGTAAAACTTATGACCCCTTGGAGTGGGGCCAAATTTGAGCCCAAGGCTATAATTTGGTAAATCTTGGTAGAGGCCATATAGGTAAGGCTACATGCAAAATTTGGCAAGCCGTCTTATTGCTAGGTACAGGGAGATTTCTAAAGTTTTCCCTATTTATCCCACTTAAAACTTGTGACCCCCGTGGTGGGGTCAAATTTGACCCCAGGGCTATTATTTGAAGAGACTTGATTGAGACCCATTAGGTAAAGCTACATGCCAAATTTGGTAGCTCTATGCCTTATGGTTTCTGACAAGAAGATTTTCAAAGATTTCAAAAAATCTTAAGTTTTGTTGTCATGGCAACCATACTTTTTGAAGGAATCAAATTCTTTCAAAAAATTCTGAAGAGGACCATGGCAGGAACATTTCTGTGAAATTTCATCACAATCCCATAAGTAGTTTCAGAGAAGAAGATGTTTAAAGAAAAAGTTAACGCACGTATGGACGCACGACGGACAACAGGCCATGTCTTAAGCTCGCTGGACTACGGGCAGTGGAGCTAAAAATTTAATGAAAATTACCGCTTTCTTATTACACAAAAAATCTAAAAGGACCTGAAACACTCAAAGGACCTGAAACGTTCCAAAAAATAGAAAGAACATTTACGGTAAATAAAACTGAAAATCACTGAAAGGTTCGGTGCTTTATAATACGTAAACAAGAGGGCCATTAGCCTTAGAATGTTCACGTGAGATAAAGCTCTATGGCGAAAGATCTGACCCCTCTGGCTTGGCCTATGTACGGGCATTTGATTGAAGAGTCATAGGGATTTTGAAATCATTGTTTCACAATCAATTTTTGAAAAATATCAGCATAGAAAAATTTCAGTAAAATTTCTTCAAAGTCTGCGCATTGGTTTCAGAGAATTTTTTAAACAAGAAGACCATGATGGTCCTATATCGCTTACCTGAGTACTAAGCAGTCAAGGTCAACAATGAAAATAAAAACCAAATACCACAGTTCAGGGCCAAACGAGTATGAAAAAGATAAAACTCACAACTTTAATAGAGGTGTAGGCCCTTACGTTACCCAGAAAAATTTCTTATAATTGGCCGACATATACCTATGTACAAATGTCTAAGTCCTGGGACAGGCCCTGTAATAAGACCAGGAGCATCTTGTGTGAAAATTTTGTAGACATCCATAAGGTGATAGTTCATGCAAAGTTTCAAAGCTCTAAGCCTTTTTGGTTCAAACAAAGATTTTTCAGTTTCAGAGAGGAGGAATTTTGAAGTTGGTCTGCTATGTTCCTATGTTCAATCTTGTCACCCCCAGGTGGGGTCAATTTTGAACCCAGGGGCATCATATGAAGAAACTTGGTAGAGGTCTACAAGGAGATTCAACATAAAAAATATCAAAGCTCTAGGCCTTCCAGTTTCAGAGAGAAAGAACTATGAAGTTTTCTTTCTTTGTGCCTATGTTCAACTTGTGACCCCCAGAGCGGGGCCAGTTTTGACCCCAGGGGCATCATATGAACATATGTGGTAGAGTTCAACAAGGAGATGCCACGCCTTCCAGTTTCAGAGAAGAAGAATTTTGAAGATGGACTTCTTTGTTGCTATGTTCCAACTTGTGACCCCTGTGCCGGGGCCAATTTTGACCCCTAGAGAGAGGGGAAATGAGAGTTCTGGCGCAGAAACATTTTCAGATGCCCACTCCACCATCTAATATTAATAAAGGTCACCCCTGCAGCTTCTAGCCTCTAGCTGCTAACAATATCCAGCCCACTGGCACTGCTGGCATCCAAGCATGTTGGCAGGTTGGCATGTTGCCAGCCCACTGGCACTGCTGGCATCCAAGCATGTTGGCAGGTTGGCAGGTTGCCAGCCCACTGGCACTGCTGGCATCCAAGCATGTTGGCAGGTTGGCATGTTGCCAGCCCACTGGCACTGCTGGCATCCAAGCATGTTGGGAGGTTGGCATGTTGCCAGCCCACTGGCACTGCTGGCATCCAAGCATGTTGACCCGCCAGCCCCACCAACCCCACCAGCAGGGAGGTGTAATACAGTTGACATCGTTAATGTCGTTGATGTTGATAATGTTGATTTACTCGTTGTATACGATGAAATAGATAAACCGTTTTAATAGTTTATTTATTTATGGGCTTTACTCCTTAGGAGTTTATTAGTTTAGTTGTTTTGTCGTTTTTGTTGTTTTTTCGTTTTATTAGTTTAATTTATTTAATATAATAATATAATAATATAATGAATGGTTGGAGATGCTGGCAGGCTGGCAGGCCGGCAGGCTGGCAGGCCGGCAGGCTGGCAGTGGGGGCGTTTATTGCGTTTATTGCGTTTATTACGTTTATTACGTGTAGTACGTTTATTACGTATAACACAGCTGGATAGAGTGTTGGATGGTGTTGTTGTTGTTATGATAGTATTGTTTCTACGGTGGCTTGGGTTAATTCGACTTTAGGGTATCTATAATGATTTAACGTTACCGTTGTTATTTTATCATCTAATAATGTTCTCCCATCTAATTGAGGGGTTAAGGCTATTTTGTTTATTTCCTCGATATTTAATGTATGATCGTAACTTCTAATATTATTAAACTTTACACGCTTTTCCACACCTTCGTAAATGCAACTTGTGTAATCTTCCAGTGTAAACTCCTTAATAATTTCCTTGTAAACACCTTTACATTTAACTGTGGTATCACTTTCATATTTAACATCTTTATCCACTTCGTAAACAATATTACCATCTTTTTTCTTATGTTCTATATTATAACTGTAAGATTTAGAACATAAACCAGCAAACTCCGTAATTATCTCTCCACCAGCTTCATCTTTAAGCCTACCCATTACTTTCTTATTTTTTCCAATATACTCTTTACCAATAGGATGGCTTACGTCAAAGTTGCTCGTATCAAAATGGTTTTCAACATCGGGAGCAATTTCCTTAAAGATATCTTCACTCTTTATGTGTAATATAAAGCTATCTGTATCCGTGTATAACAATCTCATTCTATCTTCGAATTTAGGATATAAATATTCGTAATAACACCGGTACATTATTAACTTAGAAATTTCGAGAATAACGAACCCAACGAATATAGGTTTTTGACACTTAACAACCTCTTGTTGAGAATGTACAGCAACCAAGTTTTCGCTAAATATTTTAGGATGTAAAAATCTCGGGTCCCTAGTTAATTTAGCAGCATCTTCTTTGTTATTAATAATTTTAACATTAGACCTTTTTCTAGGATTTTCGACCGTTTTACCGTATATAGAGTTATTAAATAATTTCCAACAATCTTGTTCAAATTTAGATGTTGCTTCGCTTCTTTTTTTAGTATTATAATCGATATATTTTTTAAGTCTTTGGTTCGAAACAAATTCATAACCGTGGTAAAACTTAGTAATTTTAACACCATGCTTCTCGTAGAACTTTAACAATTCACCGTAAATCATATACTTCTTCCTTTTACCGAAATGAGCAACCAACTTTCTAACACCATCTATTTTTACGTGGGTAGGTGCGAAAGGAAAACTATTCCAATAATCGTGTTTATCCTCAGGAAATTCCAAATCAACAACCAAAGCGCAATCGATATCTTTCCATATTTTCTCTATTTCGGATGAGTCTACTTCACGCTTTATCCCAATAGGTAAAGAATGAGACATAGCATAACCATATAAATTATTTGCGTCAACGTAAAATTTAAAACTACTTTCCACATTAGGGTTATAATTCTCCATATATTTATTATTAGCTTTAGCGTGTCTCACATTACAAAATGAAATACCACCTCTAATTCCTTTTTCAAAGTCTCTATAAATATCTTCATCCGTTATTAAGTAATATTTTTGACCAGTGTACTTTAACATCTGCTTCCAGGAGTGACCGGGTAAAGTATAGGAATGTAAAGGATCTTCCCCAATTCCTTCTATACAAGTTTTTCTAAATGCTTCAAAGGCGTCAGTTAAAATTAACACGTCCCTTTCACAATATATTCTTTGGTAATCAGCTAACGTGTTACATCCAAATAATTTCCACGCTTCCAAAGCTTCTTTATAATCTTCCTCACTAATTCTTTTATTATTTAAACAAGAATCAAAGCATTCTATAGGAGGTAATTGCGTTTCTTTTAATCTTTCTATAGAATCTATATAATCGTAAGGAAAAGAGCCTTTACCCTTTAACAAATCGATAGATTTATCACTAAAATGTTTTTGTATTTCAATCATTTCACTAGCTTTTAGACTATCACCCAATGCAGCTATTGATCCCTGTAAAAATCTATAACTATCCAAAAACCTTACTTCGCAAGGAAGACCGTTTACCTTAATCCATTTTGAAAATGAAATATAAACCTGTTCATTACAAGGTATCGCATTGAAATTACCATCACTATACCCAGCCAACGGAATAATGAATAAATGAGCATCGAACCTGCTCAAATTATGGAAAAACACAGGCACCAACGAAGGAGTCCTATATCCACTTTCATTAAACATTGCTAAACATGTATCGATAGAATCCATTAACATATACACAAACTTTTTACCAATATCTTCCTCATCTTTTTCTATAGTATACGAGACCATATTAGACTTACAAATTTTTTCGTTACTACTTTTAACGTAAAAACTAAAACCAGAAGGTTTAAGCGTCTTTATAAATCTAGTTTCTTCATCTTCCCCAATCTTTTCATACGGTATGTTAAAAGTTTCAAAGTCTGCGTATATCCAAATTAAGGGAGGATGCTTTTCTGTTCTCGCTGCTTTATATTTAACAATTTCTTCATTGGTTCCAGGCATTTGTAAAATTGCTCCATCATCGCATTTCTTTTCGTGTTTATCTAAAGATTCTTGAGAATAACAATGTTTTTGACAACTATAACATATAAATACTTTACCGTTGTTATCATTTATCTGCATCGATAACAATCTACTTAAACTATCTGAGTTTTTCACGAGATAATAGTGGTCTTCGTAATATACTAAAGAAATTCTTCGCGCGTTTTCATCGCAACGCTTTTTACCGTTATAAAAAATGACTATTTTCTTAATTTCATCATCAACGGTATAAACAGCTAAATGAATATGTGGGTTATTTCTTTGAAACTTATCGATGTCTTCTCCACTAAGTGGATAAGTAATACCATCGAAATTAGCAAACTCGATAGCTTTATTATTTATATCAATATCCAATAAATCTTTAGTTATTCGTCCACTATCTTTTGCTCTAGGATTATAATCCCTCAATATACTCCAATAAAAACATCGATTATCCGTGTTTTGCATAGAAATTGTTGCTTTTTTATCAACCACCCATTTAGGTAGTTTGTGAGATTTACAACCACCTTTAAAAGGTTTATAATTGGAATAATTTACGATTAACCCTTTAAAAGTAGATACTGACCATCCACTTCCTTGAAACGATTTATTTTGGAAACGCTCAAGTAATTCCTTAATTATATCTTTTAATAATAAATTCTTATTTTCCCATTGATAATTAATATGGGGTTTCGAATTAAAGAATTTATCTTGTTTTTCTTCCCCTTTTCTCATTTCAATAACTAAACTAACCATAACTTTTCTTCTATTATTTTGCTCTAACGACTTCGTTAAATTATTTTTAAATTTATCTAAATATTGCTCGATGTATAAGCTATTATCGTTAGATCTATTTCCTTTAATATAAAATAGTATACTATTGAAAAACCCATTTAAGCAGGATTTTAATTCTTTTTCTTCGATAGTATATCCGCGTTTAAAAGGATATTTACCGAACATATCCTTGTTAAAATTTATTTTTTCTTTCCTTTTAAAAGGAAAGGATTTAAAACTATTTTTACTAATTATATTATTAAACTCGGACATTTTATATACATATATTAAAATTTAATATATGTATATTTCAAATTACGTTCCCCCCCTCTCTCACTAGCCCGCTAGCTTGCTAGTCTGCCAGCCCACCAGCCAACCCACCAATTTTCAAATGACATTTATTTTGATTTAATTTAAAAAAATTATATTTATATATTAAAATGAGTGAGACGCAGAGCAATAGTATAAAACTTACAGAACCAAAATCTAGATATAATCCTAAACAGAAGGAAGAAAGATTATATAGCGACTTTTATAATATGGGTGAACCTTCGATATACGCGACAATTACATCATCATCCCCTCCGTTACAAGGAACAATATCGAGATGGGGAAATAAGTTATATATAAAATATAACGAAGATTTCAATAATTTTTTAAGTACTATTATTGAGATGTGTGATGGTAGGAGTAAAGAAATTATAGAAGCTGATTTTGATGTTAAAAATTATCTCGATAATTATCAACTTAACGGTTATGTTGAAGTAAAGGTAGATGATTTTATGTTTAAAGAAGATGATTTTTTTACGAATGAGGAAAACAAACCTATTAATAAAAGCGTTTTTGATGATTATATAATTACTAAAGGAGAATACGCTTTGGAAATTAAAGGATTGTGGGGTAATGTAAATAACACAAATGGTGGTTTTATGATGAGAGTAGGAGGTGTTAAAGTGATTGAAAAGTATAATAAGGATGATCAGCAAAAACAAGAAAAGGCGAATAAATTTAGGAAACTGTTGGGGAGAAATTAAAATTAAATTATATATATAATATTATTTACAATAATATATATATAAAATACGTATACATTAAAGTTTTTCCTCCTCGTTACACATATAAAATTCGTCGAACTTACATCTATACCTTCCTTCATCTCGTTTACTCGTTTGATCGATAACGAGAAAACCGTAAGGCTTTTCCCAACATTGATAGCATAATCTTTTAAATTCTTCTTTAGACATATCCTTCTCCGCGTATTCGTTATAGATATAACCAACACTGCGTTTATCTTGAGGAAATATACACAGAAAATTAGCATTTTCTCTAATCGTATTTTTCTCCAACGTAATAAAATTTTGCGTTAAAAAGAAGCAATCTACGTTACTATGCCTTCCATGCGTATAATAAGTTGATGGTTTATTTTGTTTTTCACCGGCTAAATCGTCGAATATTATTAAATTTTTAGTTTTTCTGTTTAATTCGTGGGGCATTGGTACATCATCTTTATCTTGATGAAAAGATGCCTCTATTTTAGTACCTGGGTTCTTATTATAAATTTTCTTTTTAAGGTATTTAAACAATTCGTCTTTATTAACTTCTTCACCTTTATTTTCTTTTAATATCTTAAAAACAACATCCACACCTTCTTTGGGTAAACCTGCATCGAACGCATCTCTCATTAACGAATAATCGGGTTGATGCATACTCTTAGTAAACAACATTAATTTATCGTAATCTAACCAACCTGGTTGTAATAATAAATTTAATAGTAAAGTAGTTTTACCACAACCAGATTTACCAACAATAATTCCTCTAATGCTCTTCGGTAAATACGGTATATTATTTCTATAATCGCACGTATCGTCGGTCGAATAATTAACGATTTCCATTTTAATATATAATTAAAATTAACGTATATTAAAATGACGAAGATATACTGCGTTAAATGTAAAACAAAAACCGACTCGGAGAATTTGTCGGAAGAAACAACGAGTAATGGGAGGAAAATGATGAGAGGAACGTGTGTAGTATGTGGCACACGTAAATCTCAATTTATGAAGGGGTCAATTTCATCTGGTGTACGTGGAGGGTGCCAAGAAGGTGGGAGTTTGGTAGGACTCGTCAATAAAATGCGTAAGACAGTTGCACCTAAATTAATGCAGAAAGCTATAAAACAAAAACAATTAGAAACGTTTCTACAACAAGATGATCCTATTATTAATTTAATTCGACCAACTATACAAAAAGAAATGCGAAAATTTGGGGGTGAAATAACCGGAGGAGGTGCGGAAACACTTATTAATGAGGTAATTGTTAAGAAACTTTTACCAGCATTAAAACGGAAACAAATAGCTCAACAACAATTAGACACGTTTCTACAACGAAGTGATCCTATTATTAGTAATTTAATGCGTCCAGTTTTTAACCAAATGATGCGAACAGAAATACAAAAGAAATTTGGGAGTGGAAATCAAGAAGGTGGAGCAGTTGGTGGGAGTATGTTGAATACTTTAATTAATAAGCTGCCGATGGAAATGCATCTACCTGGTTATAACTTCACAGGACCGGGTACAAAACTAAATAAAAGATTAAATCCGGATTTGACGCCAAAACCGTGGAGTAAACCGATTAATAGGGTAGATAAGGCCGCCTATAATCACGATGTTTGTTATTTAGCGAACAACGATACTGAAACGAGAAATAAAATATGCGATGTTAATATGTTAAAAGAATTAAAAGGAATCGTAAATCCAACATTGGGTGAAAGAATGGCTAAAGGTATCGTATCTACTTTAATAGGTACCAAAGTAAAGTTTGGAATGGGTAATAATATTAAAAAAAAAAATTAGCCGATGAGATACATAGACCCGTTAGAAGACATTTCAAAACTAATAAAGTATCTGTTCCCCATATTGACCATACCTGGACAGCCGATTTAATGTTTTTACCGAAGAATATGAAGGAAGATAATGATAACATAGAAAACTATTTAGTCGTTGTAGATGTATTTAGTAAATACGCGTGGGTTAAACCGGTAAAAGATAAAACTAGTTCTACAGTTGCAAAAGCGTTTAACGAAATATTTAAAGAATCGGGTAGAAAACCTTTAAAACTGTGGACAGACAGAGGTGGTGAGTTTACCGGTTTAATCGATAATTCGAAAGAGCAACAACCTACTAATTACCAATGTCCTCATTGCAAACTTTATGTAAAGAGTCAAAGCGGATTAACGCAACATTTAAATATATATTGCCCCGTATTACACCCTGAAAAGGCTAAAGAAGATAAAACTAAACTAGGTAAAGATATCACTTTATATCATACGGAAGGAAGAAATAAAGCCGTAATAGCTGAAAGATTCGTTAAAACTATAAAAGAAAAAATATGGAAGTTTATAACTAACAACGGTAAAATGAGAATAATAGATGATTTACCTCAATTAGTTGACGAGTATAACAATACCATTCACTCGACGATTAAAATGACGCCTGTAGAAGCTAGTAAAAAAGAAAACGAGGAAACCATTTATAACGAAATATACAAAGAAGATACCAAAACTAGAAAATCTATCGAAAAAGAACTTAAGGAAATAGATATTAAAGAAGGTGATCTTGTTAGAGTCGCCAGGATTAAAGCGGAAGGAGCAAAAGGTTATTTACCAAATTGGTCCGATGAAATTTTTAAAGTAAAAGGAGTTAATAAAAATGACTCACCGATAACTTTCGAATTACAAGATGCGAAAGGACATAATATTAAAGGTAAATTTTACAAACAAGAAATACAAAAGACCGATTATGAAATGACTGATGATATGGGTGATAATAAACCGAGACTTAAATTTAGAGCTATGGAAGGTGTTGAAGCTGTATCAAAAGAAGCATTAAGACAAAAATTAAAGAAACAACGAGCCGCTCAAAAAAAGAAACAACAAACGGGTCGAGGGTATGACAAATTAGACTATATATTCGATAACCTACCTAATAAATCATTATCCAATTTTAAATTAGAAGAAGTTTGTAAACATCTACCCGGATGGAGAGGAGTATTTTCGAGAGACAAACTACCGATAAAACCCAATTATCCGATAGATTGCGGTATACTAAATCTAGATGATTCAACAGGCCCAGGCACACATTGGGTTTGCTGGCATCGTAATAAATCTACGAAATATTATTTCGATAGTTACGGAATTGATCCACCGACCGAAATGATAAAATATCTCGAGTCGCCGATATACTGTTCAACAGACCCGATACAAAGCCCTGGCACATATATTTGCGGGCATCTGTGCGTTTTTGTATTACATAATTTGAGTAAAGGATATAGTTTACAACCCATACTCACACATTTAATGAATATTAAAGATTCGCTCAGGGGGTAATATGAGTGAATAATAAATTTATTGTATTTTCACAGTAGGTTTCGTGGTTAGAAATATATATTTTAATCCGATTTTAAAATATATATTGCCTATTTAAAATGTCGATCGTACACAAACACGGAATACATAATAAATTAAGTAGAGGAAGAGGAGATGATGATGGTGTTGATGGTGTTTCCGTTAATTATATAAATAATCATTTTGTTAGAAGAGATGGAAAAGAACCGATGATCGGTAATTTACATATGGGTCTCAATACTATAACTAACGTTGTTGATCCCACCGAAAATGATCACGTTGCTACTAAAAATTATGTCGATAATATTCAAGGAGGTGGTTTTATGGAAAGAAATGCGAGTGGTGACTATGTCGCTAATGATAATTTAAATATGGGTAATCAAAGAATCGTTAATTTAGATCGTCCTGTAGATAATACTGACGGTGTTAATAAGTTATACGTTGATAGTTTAAATGATGAAAGTCGAAGATATAGTCAAGCTATTTCTCCTTTTGTTATCGAAAGAGGAAGTGGTAACGGTGGAAATAAATACGTTTCTCAAAATAATTTACATATGAGGGATTTTAGATTAAAAGATTTAGGTGAACCTGTTGATGATACTGATAGCGTTACTAAAAAATATGTTGATGATAATAGCGCTTTTACTGCCAGAGGTGATGGGACATTTATTGCTAATGGGACGTTACTTTTAAGAAGACAAAGAGTACGTGGTGTTAGAGATCCGCAAACTGATGGTGAAATCGTTAATAAAAGATATGTCGATGAAAAGGTTGATGGGATTATTGATGGGTTTAAAGATAGTGCGGGTAGATTTACTACTAATTTAGATATTAATATGAATGGTAAAAGAGTTGTTGGAATACCCTCTCCAAATGCATTGGATGAGGTTGCAAATAAAGAATATGTTGATAGAGTAGGCAATAATGCTAAAGAATATACGGATAGGTCGAGCGCTTTAATAAATGATAGGATAAGAAAGCGTCCTCCAGAAGCTTTTTTAAGAGATAATGGAAATATTGTACCATCATTTCCTATAAATATGGCTAATTTAGGTTTAACTAATTTACCCGAACCTAAAGAAGTTAACGATGCTGTTACTAAACAATACGTTGATACAATTATTGCTGATAATGTAAGGGATGGTGGAATACCTGGAGTTGATGAGGGAAAGTTATTTTTTAAGGAAAATGGAAATTACCAGGCTATTGAGAATATTAATATGGGGTTTAAACAGTTATTAAATTTACCTAAACCTAGTAACCCATTTGATGCTGCTACTAAAAAATATGTTAATGATGAAATAAATGAAGTAAATGAAAATATAGGTGTTTTAACTAAATATGTGAGGCTTTTTCATACTACAGGTATTTGGAAAGATTTTGCTAATTTCAAAGATGATTATCCTTTTTCTTTTAATGGAGGTAAAACAGGGAAAGATTATGGTGGTTTTTGTTTACCAACAACAGCATATCTTATAGAAATAAATTTTCATATATCTTATCCTTTAGATTTAAGGGAGCTTAATATAAAACATGGTGAAAATGCACCTGAAGATTCTCCTATATTATTTATAGAATATGGATCATCAGCTGGAATAAGAACTAAATCCTATGAAATTCCAAAAAATATGGTTAGTTATAAAAAAGTTGATTTAAGAAAAGCTCCACTTAAATTATTTCAAGGTGATTTTATTAATATTAAACCTACATCATTTTTGTTTCAAGATAGTAGAGTTAGCAAACCAAGAAATATCAGTAGAGATAGTCTTGGCTCTGCTCTTCTTGATACTTTTATTATTAGACAGAGTATAAAAAATTTTAGTGAAATTCTACTTGATATACATACAGTTTTAACTTTTTCTGAAGATGTTTTCGAAGATGTAGATATATAACTTTTTATTAAAGAAGTTATATATTTTTAGATTAGCTTTTCCCCAACCTTTGCCATTATATTAATATACTTTTTATAATATCTTTCACATTCTTCATCTTGATATATTTTACTTTTTAATACTTCTTTTATACTATTTTCCATCATTAAAACTTCAGAATTATCAATTACATTATCAGATTCTTGTAGTTTTCGAAGCTCTTGTTGAATAGATGTAAATTCACTACTTATCAAATCACAATCTTTACAAAGATCTTTTTCTTTTACTTTTTCAACTAGTGATTTAGCTTTATTTTCTACCTCTTCATCTTCTAAACTTTGAGAATTTACTACTTTTTCGAGTGTAGTAGTAATATCATTAATCTTTTCTTTCATTACCCTCATATTCCTAATGTAATAATCCGCTTTATAGTATAAATATAATACTTTCGCTTTTATTACTTCTTCACTCATTTTTATATTAACAATTTATTTTTCTTTTAATACGCGAAGGAGTTCTACAAATAGGGCAGTGATCCACATTCTTAATATTAATACACCCATCACACATACATTGATGTCCGCAATCACAAAATAATATATTAGACTCGTTCTCGTTGCATATAACGCACATCTTCTCCACAAATGTCTCCATGTTGTTTTTAGCTATATCTTCACGTGGATGTGCATTAAAATTAGATTGAAAAGCAGCCTCTTCAGATGTATAACGATCAAATACATAATCTGCAGACTCATTTTCACGCGTATTATTAGCATTTAGATAAGCTCGACCTTCACTTGAAGTGACATCCCTATAAAGTGTGTAGGAAAAGGTTGGATATTCTTCAAGAATATATTGGTGCGCAGTTTCATCATATACTTGTAAATGTAACAATTGCGGTGGAATTACATCATTTTGCACACACATTTTTACTACAATTGCATACAACACATCGTGATATGGTTGGTCATAAATTACAGATGACATTAAATAGGTTATATTGCGAGTAAGTTGTTGTAAAAATTTTTCTTTCTCATCTGATCTATACTTTCCGACAAGATAAGATCTCCTTCCTCTCAATCGACTATATAATTCTAAATTCAAGTAAACAGTGAAATGATGATCATAATGATAATCATACGCACGCTTTAGAATAAAACTAAAAATTTTATAGAAAAAACTTTTATAATCTAATAAAACACTATGTAACACACAAAATGGAGCAGTTCTTCGTAAAACAAATTTATCTGGTGGATAAATTCTATCATTAAAATAAGAGATGGAAAGAAAATCATCAATTTCTTTCTTTTTAATTAAATGATCACTTAAAAATTTATACTTCGAATTTATCATTTTTATAATATATATATTTTAAAATTTTATAATTTTCAATTAAATAAATATATTTTTCATCTTTTATAAAAATGGCTAGCAAACTGATAACGGTTTCTGATAATAAAACGGAGTTTAATAAAACCCTTAACCCACCTATTTACCTCGATGTACCATGTGAGTTGGCGTTGTTTAGTCTTGAAACATATAACTCCATACCTAATGTTAACGAAAGTAATAATATGTTTAGATACTCTGCAGATAATGGAAATAGTTGGATGGAATATGAAATCCCTGTTGGGGCTTACGATATTATCGATATTAATAGAACGATTGGAGAACATTTAAAGGATGAAGGTTATTACGATGAAGATAATGAAGAGTATCGAATTAAGATTATACCTAATCTTAATACACTTAAGAGTGTTATGACAATAGATAATGGTTTTGTTGTAAATATGCGTGGGAGAAATTCGATTGGTAGTGTGTTGGGATTTGATAAAAGGAAATATCAAGCTGGAATTCATAATAGTGAAAAAGTAGTTGATATTTTACAGGTTAACTCTATTAATGTGGAAGTTAATTTGGTAAGTGGTAGTTATTTAAATGAGAATAAAAGTAATAATATTTATACCTTCTTTCCCGAAGCTGAACCGGGTTATAAAATTATAGAAAAACCTCATAATCTCGTATATCTACCTTTAAATTTAAATTTTGTGCAAGACATAAACGTTAAATTAACCGATCAAAACGGTAAATTAATAGATTTACGGGGTGAAAGAATTACTATTACTTTTCATCTTAGGCAAGTGAAATAATAAAATAAATATTATATAAAAATGAGTCAATCCGAATATGTTATGAGAAACGTATATTTAAGTGAAGGACAAAAAAAGAAATTAGCGAGAGATGCGAGGAATAATTGTCAAAGTAGTATAAAATTAACGAATAAAACTATTAATGAGGAGGGGGTGGACTTTGCCTTTTCGATACCTCAGGCTAATAAATTGGATGCTGCTAGGAGAAAGAATATAGGTGTGCAACTGAAGGTTCCTAAGAAGGTTCTGAAGTATAATGAGAAATTGCAGGAGGGGCAAGAGGGTGGATTTATTGGTGCATTACTGGGAGGTATTGGAAGAGTTGCTTTACCTTTCCTCGGTAAAAAGGTGTTGCCAGCGTTGGCTAAAGGAGTATTGGGAGCAGCTGCGGGAAGCGCTGTTAGTAAATTATTTGGTGATGGTTTGTACTTGAAAAAAGGAGGTGATGTTGTTCAAATTGAGACGGATGGGGAAGGATTATTTTTAAAACCTTATAGAGGAAATGGTTTACAACAACATGGGGATGGTTTGTTTTTGAGGCAACAGGGGAAGATATATGATGGAAGTGGTTTAATTTTTGGTGATAAGTCACCTTTAAGTTTTATGAAAGGAGTTCCTTTCTTTGGACCCGCTTTAAATTTTCTTGTTTAAATAAAAATAATGGATGTGTTTGAAAATGGTAGAAATTTAGAGAAAAAGAAAAAAAAGGTTAATACTATAATGTGGTTACCTAATAAAAATGTTAATTTTCCACCGATTAAGGAAACACCAATAAAATGGTTAATTAAATCTCAACTAGATTTAAAATTAGGAAGCAAAGAAGGTAAAAGAATATCTATTAATTTTGGTTATAAAATGAGTAAAGGAGTCGTTTTGGTTACTTTATGTAGTAAATGGAAACTTCATATCGGCGTTATGAATAATATACAAATCGACAAAGAATGCGAAGATATCGTGGTTTATATTTATAACTTCTCTGCGCAAAATATTACGATACCATCTGGGGAAGTTATATTTAATTTACAATATTTATTTTGACATATAAAAAATGACAGATATAGATGATAAACGGGGATTGTATCCTGAAATAAATCCCTCTGCTCCTCCATCGATTGAAATGGAGAGTAAGGATAATGGCCATTCTTATAGACTTCATAAAATATCCGAGATATTAGATTCTCTCAAGAAAGAAATAACTGAACGAGAGCGGTTAAATAAGAAATATGCGAGGATCGCTAAAGTAGTTGATAATGTTGAAGGTGGGTTGGTTGTTGTTTCGTTGGCTCTGGGTGGTGTTGGTGTTGTTTTGCTTTCGACAGTTGCGGCGGCGCCCGTTGCTGTTGGGTTGGAAACTGCCGCTGGAGTAATTGGCCTTTCTTCATTGGTTAGTAAAGTATTTGTTAGAAAGACTGTTGCTAAAGCCGAAAAACATTTAAAGATTCAAATGCTAGCTACTTCTAAAGTTAATACTATAGAAAACCATGTGTCAAAAGCGTTAATGGATAACCATATATCTGACGAAGAGTTTAAGTTAATAATGGAAGAAAAAAATAAATACGAAGATATGAAAAGTGAAATAAGAAGTAAGTTTAAGAAGAAGGTAACGACAGAAGAAAAGGAAAGTTTGATTGAGAAAGGGAGACAAGAAGCGAGGGAATCCTTTCGGAGGCTCGTTGAAAAGAATCGTGGTGGAAAACTTCCGTATTAGGTTACCTAAATTTAGATGTAAATGTATGTGCGAAATTGGGGGTGATGAATAAATATATAATATATTTACATGTATATTATATATTTTCAATAGGGGTATAGGGGTTGGCTATAGGGCTATAGGGGTTGGCTATAGGGCTATAGGGGTTATAACTTTATTTTCTATAATTAAAATGCCATTTTATAAGATAAAAGATCCTACATTAAGAAATGCTGCTGTGCAAGATTATTTAGCTCTTAAGAAAAGATTGCGTGTTAAAGATGAAACTGAAAGAATAGGTAAAGCTGGTTTTGAAAAGGGTATAGGTGAATTATTTAAACCTATAACCGAAGAAAGTAAAAAAGTTAAGGAAGAAATAAAAGCTTTACCATTTGAACAACTTAGAGAACAAATAGCTGGTTTACCACCTGCTATTGCGCAAGCTATGCCTGCTCCACCTCCTCCTAGGCAATTAGCAGATGTTGGGACAGAAACAGCGCGTGGAGAAGTAAAACCATCAACATCAAAAGCAGAAAGAAGTAAAAAAGAAAAGCCTAGTGATTTTTATGATATTAAAGTAGGTGAACCTGAGGGTGTTTTTCCTACACTTAATAACAAACCAATAATTATTGGTGAAAATTTCAAAGAAATTACTTTTAATGATAAAACATATAATAATGATAATAACCATTTATATAATCTTATTATTGCTAAAGAGCCACCTGAAGAATCTTTAAAAAATGTAGATGCTGTTAACAACTATGCACAAATACTTGTTGATTCAAATGTATTACATCAAGATGGTGATTTTAGAAGCAATAAACCTGATGAACAAATAAAAAAACAACCTAAATGGGACCTAATTCAAAGAGAAATATGGTTTAATAGATTTTTTATATGGATGATGAATTTATACAGGGTAATTTTAATGTTGTAAAAGACCATATGCAGAAATTTTATAATAGTTTAACTCAAAACAAAAAACAAGCTACCATTCATAAAGAAACAATAGAAAGAGTTAAACAATATCTCGGTAAATCTGGTAAAGGAATTAAAGGAGGTAAACTTAATAATCCTATTATCATCCCTGAAAGTATAATAGAATTAGGTAATAGACTTAGAACTTTATGGGCTAGTAAATTAGCTGGTAATACTGGATTAAGAAATCAAATAGTTGCTATATGTGATGCATTAAGAAGCAAAAACTCTATAGACCCTGAAGATTACGCGACAATTATGAATGAATTATAATTATATATTAAAAAATGATAGTCACTTCTACATATTACGATTATGAACCTAGATATATCTATGGTGGAACAAATTTTTTTAGTCCAATTATTAGCGCCGCGAAATCGTTGTTTGGTAAACTATTTTCATCAGGAGCTAAACAACTCCTTAAAAAAACTGCTACTGATATTATAAAGGATGTTGGTAAAACAGCTTTAGAACAAGGTGGTAAAAAAGTAAGTGAAAAAATTAAATCTGAAATTACTGAAATGCTACATGGTAGTACCAAAAAAGCGCCCCCGATAGCTACAACATTAAATGTAGATGTACCTAACAATGATAATAAATATCCCGTTTTTAGAACCGGTTTTGGATTAAAAGTCGTTTAATTATAAAAAATAATATAAATATATTAAAAAAATATGAGTCAGTCACAGAAAATATTAATGTGGGATACACAGATTTTAATGGATGAATCGATTGAGAGGTATCAATATCGAGAATATGTACCTCAAGTTGGCGCTGGTGATTTGAATGGTAGTAGTGCAATTAGTTTTGTAATCGAAAGTCAAGATGTCTTTACTCATCCTCATAAAAGCTATCTGTATGTTACAGGAAATTTAGTTAAAGAAAATAATAATAGATATGACGCAGGAGATGAAATAACACTCGTAAATAATGGTATAATGCATTTATTTAATCAAATTACTTACGATATTAGTGGAAGAAGAATGGAATCTCTTAGTTTTCCTGGTCAAGCTACTACAATGTTAGGTTTACTAAAATACTCTGATGATTTTGCTAGAACTAAAGGGTTAAATCAATGTTGGTTAAAGGATAATGGTGCTGGTGATTTCGGTAATACTAATGATGGAGGTAATACACGAAGATTATTTATACAAAGCTCTAACACAGTAGGTAATTTCTCATTTTGCATTCCTCTTTCCCATATATTTGGGTTTTGTGAAGATTATGATAAAGTATTATACGGTGTTAGACAAGAATTAACGTTACAACGTAAAACTACTAGTAATGCTGCTATTTATAAAGGAATTGTAGCAGCAGGAGGAGGAGTTGCGGTTGATGCTGGAAAGGTTGTATTAACTAAACTTTCTTGGTTTGTTCCTCATATTTTACCTGATGATGAAATAAAATATACATTATTCAAACAAGTTGAAGATGGAATAGAAGTAAAAATGGGATATAAATCTAGACATTGTGAAAAATTTACAGTTCCACAAGCTAGTGAATTTACTTGGAAGTTAAGTCAAAAAGCTGCTGATGAAAAACCAAGGTTTTTAATTGTAGGTTTTCAACCAACTGATTATGAAACATCACAGGAACGTAATACAGGTATTTTCCAATGGAGAAATGCTGCAGGTGCAACTACACCTATAGTAATAACTAATACCTTCGTTACTTTAAATAGTGATAGATATCCCGAAAGAGATTATAATTTAAATTTCAGCGAAAATAATTTCAGTAGAGTATTAACTGAAGCTCAAGAATTTAAAGCAAATAGTACAGGTATACCAGATGTTTTATCTAATGGAAATATTAATCCGGTAGACTTTAAAAATCTTTATCCATTATTTGTTTATAACCTTTCTAAACAAAGCGCTAAATTGAGAGCTAGTATTGTTGATGTGGAAGTAACCTTTAGACTTTCTGCTGCACCAGCAGCTAACACTATGATTGCATACGCTGTAATACTATCAGATAAAATAGTACAATTTCAAGGAGATGGTAAGGCTAGTATGAGTGTAACAATGTAAATAGCGATGTATATGTAATATATTATAAAGAATATATTATATATATCTATTTTATTCACTCAACCCAAACACCATCCAACACTCTATCCAGCTGTGTTATACGTAATAAACGTACTACACGTAATAAACGTAATAAACGCAATAAACGCAATAAACGCCCCCACTGCCAGCCTGCCGGCCTGCCAGCCTGCCGGCCTGCCAGCCTGCCAGCATCTCCAACCATTCATTATATTATTATATTATTATATTAAATAAATTAAACTAATAAAACGAAAAAACAACAAAAACGACAAAACAACTAAACTAATAAACTCCTAAGGAGTAAAGCCCATAAATAAATAAACTATTAAAACGGTTTATCTATTTCATCGTATACAACGAGTAAATCAACATTATCAACATCAACGACATTAACGATGTCAACTGTATTACACCTCCCTGCTGGTGGGGCTGGTGGGGTTGGTGGGGTTGGTGGGGCTGGCGGGTCAACATGCTTGGATGCCAGCAGTGCCAGTGGGCTGGCAACATGCCAACCTGCCAACATGCTTGGATGCCAGCAGTGCCAGTGGGCTGGCAACATGCCAACCTGCCAACATGCTTGGATGCCAGCAGTGCCAGTGGGCTGGCAACATGCCAACCTGCCAACATGCTTGGATGCCAGCAGTGCCAGTGGGCTGGCAACATGCCAACCTGCCAACATGCTTGGATGCCAGCAGTGCCAGTGGGCTGGATATTGTTAGCAGCTAGAGGCTAGAAGCTGCAGGGGTGACCTTTATTAATATTAGATGGTGGAGTGGGCATCTGAAAATGTTTCTGCGCCAGAACTCTCATTTCCCCTCTCTCCCTAGGGCATCATATGAACAACCTTGGTAGAGGTCAACAAGGAAATGCTAAAAACAAAATATCAAAGCAAGCTCTAGGCCTTCCAGTTCCAGAGAAGAAGAATTATGAAATTTTCGTTCTTCGTTCCTATGTTCAACTTGTGACCCCAAGGGCGAGCCAGTTTTGACCCTAGGGGCATCATATGAACAAACTTGGTAGAGGTCCTCTAGAAGATGCTACGTATCAAATATCAGAGCAGTAGCATTTACAGTTTGGGACAATAAGATTTTCAAAAATTTCCTTCTTTATCTCTATGTGAAATCCGAGACCTACAACATAGGGACCAATTTCCATTCCAGGATTATAATTTGAAGTATTTTGGTAGAGGGCCACTAGATAATGCTACATGCCAAATATGAAAGCTCTAGCCCTTATGGTTTGGGAGAAGAAGATTTTTAAACAAGAGGTCCATGATGGTCCTATATCGCTCACCTGAGTACTAAGCTGTAAAATCAAACTTGTGACCCCTGGGCAGGGCCAGTTTTAACCCCAGGGGCATCCTAAGAAAAAAAACTTGCTAGAGGTCCACTAGGAGATGCTACTTACAAAATATCAAAGCTCTACACCTTCTAGTTTCAGAGAAGTAGAATTTTGAACTTTTCCTTCTTTATTCCTATGTTTCGAACTTGTGACCCCTTGGGTAGGGCAAGTTTTGACCCATGGGGCATGGTATGAAGAAACTTTGTAGAAGTCCACTAAGACATGCTACATACCAAATATCAAAGCTCTATGCCATCTAGTTTCAGACAAGAAGAATATTGAAGTTTTCCTTCTTTGTTCGTATATTTCAAAGTTGTGACCCATGGGGCGGGGCAAGTTTTGACCCATAGGGCATCGTATGAAGAAACTTTGTAGAAGTCCACTAAGAGTTGCTACATACCAAATATCAAAGCTCTATGCCATTTAGTTTCACAGAAGAAGAATATTGAAGTTTTCCTTCTTTGTTCCTATATTTCGAACTTGTGACCCACAGGGAAGGGCCAGTTTTGACCCCAGGGACATCATATGAACAAACATTATAGAAGTCCACAAGGACATCCTACTTACCAAATGTAAAAGCTCTACATCTTCTAGTTTCAGAGAAGAAGAATTTTAAAGTTTTCCTTCTTTATTTCTATGTTTTAAACTTGTGACCCCTGGGGCAGGGCCATTTTTGACCCCTGGGCGGGGCCATTTTTGACCCCAGGGGCAACAAATGTACAATCTTGGTAGAGGCTCACTAGGAGATGCTACATACCAAATATCAAAGCCCTACACCTTCTAGTTTCAGAGAAGAAGAATTTGAAAGTTTTCCTTCTTTATTTCTATATTTTAAACTTGCGACCCCTGGGGCGGGCCAGTTTTGACCCAAGGGACATCATATGTACAATCTTGGTAGAGGTCCACTAGGAGATGCTACATACCAAATATCAAAGCCCTGCACCTTCTAGTTTCAGAGAAGACGAATTTTAAAGCTTTCCTTCTTTGTTCCTATGTTTCAAACTTGTGACCCCCGGGGCGGGGCCAGTTTTGACCCCAGGGACATCATATGACCATTATTGGTAGAACTCCATTAGGAGATGCTAAATACCAAATATCAAAGTTCTGCTCCATCTAGTTTCAGAGAAGAAGAATTTTAAAGTTTTCCTTCTTTGTTCCTATGTTTCAAACTTGTGACCCCCGGGGTGGGGCCAGTTTTGACCCTAGAGACACCATATGAACAATCTTGGTAGAGGTCCACTAGGAGATGCTATATATCAAATATTAAAGCCCTGCCCCTTACAGTTTCAGAGAAGAAGAATTTTAAAGTTTTCCTTCTTTGTTCCTATGTTTCAAACTTGTGACCCCCGGGGCGGGGCCAGTTTTGACCCCAGGGACATCATATGAACAATCTTGGTAGAGGTCCACTAGGAGATGCTACATACCAAATATCAAAGCTCTGCACCTACTAGTTTCAGAGAAGAAGATTTTTAAAGTTTTTCTTCTTTGTTCCTATGTTTCAAACTTGTGACCCCCAGGGCAGGGCCAGTTTTGACCCCAGGGACATCATATGAACAATCTTGGTAGAGGTTTACTAGAAAGTGCTACATACCAAATATCAAAGCCCTGCACCTTCTAGTTTCAGAGAAGAAGAATTTTAAAGTTTTCCTTCTTTGTTCCTTTGTTTCAAACTTGTGACCCCCGGGGCGGGGCCAGTTTTGATCCCAGGGGCATCATATGAACAATCTTGGTAGAGGTCCACTAGGAGATGCTACATACCAAATATCAAAGCTCTAGGCCTTCTAGTTTCAGAGAAGAAGATTTTCAAAGATTTTGCTATCTTTTTCCTTTTGGTTGCCATGGCAACCAGAATTATGGGTGGAATTCAATCTCTTGAACACATTTTGTAGAGCTTCACCCAAGGAACATCCCTGCCAAGTTTCATCAAGATTGGCCCAGTGGTTTAGGAGGAGGAGATGTTTAAAGAAATTGTGGCCAACGGACGCCGGACATTGGGCGATCACAAAAGCTCACCATGAGCACTTCGTGCTCAGGTGAGCTAAAAATTTCCTCCTTTATCTCTATGTGAAATCCGAGACCCCACAACATAGGACTAATTTCAACTCCAGGATCAAAATTTAAAGTATTTTGGTAGAGGGCCACTAGGTGATGCTACATGCCAAATATGGAAGCTCTAGCCCTTACGGTTTGGGACAAGAAGATTTTTAAAAACTTCCTTCTTTATCTCTATTTGAAATCCGAGAACCCACAACATAGGACGAATTTTAACTCCAGGATCATAATTTGAAGTATTTCGGTACAGGGCCACTAGATAATGCTACATGCCAAATATGAAAGCTCTAGACCTTATGATTTGGGAGAAGAAGATTTTTAAAAAATTTCCTTCTTTATCTCTATGTGAAATCCGAGACCCCACAACATAGGACTAATTTCCACTCCAAGGCAATTATTTGAGGTATTTTTGTAGAGCACCACTAGATGATGCTACATGCCAAATATGAACGCTCCAACCCTTACGGTTGGGGACAAGAAGATTTTTAAAGATTTTTAACTCTATTGCTATGGCAACCAGAGTTCTTCACAGAATTCAATTCTTTGAAGTATTTTGAAAGAGTATGACCTAAGGATCATTTCTGTGAAATTGGATTGAAATCTGATAAATAGTTTAGGAGAAGATTTTTTTGGTAATTGTGAACGGACGGACTGACGGACGGACGATGGACGACAGACCGATCACAATGGCTCACCTTGAGCACGAAGTGCTTAAGGTGAGCTAAAAATTAAAAAAAAAAATCCATTTGGTTGCCATGTCAACAACATTTTTTCATGGAATCAAGTTCTGTGGACAACTGGTAAGAGTGCCTGCAAAAGAACATTTCTGAACAGTTTGGTAAAAATTGACACAGTAGTTCAGAAGACGTCTGAGTACTTGAAAATGATTTACAACATGCCATGCATGACAGACACGTGTTAACAAAAGCTCTCCATAAACTTGCAATTTCTGTCTTGACATACAATGGCAATCTCTACTTAATGCAAGCTTGCATACAAAGTTGTACATTTTGTTTTAAATTTTGTTGTCCAAGTTTCATATTACATCAAACAAACTATCAGACTTAACCCTTTCCCAAACGACAAAGTTTTGGACTAGACCAAATTGAAAGCATTTGCAGACGACAATTCAACTCTTGCTGAAAAGATGATTTCTGTCTATGATAGGGTAGAAAACATTGTGGGAAAAGGAGAAAATGCTGGTTACCAGCATTTTCTCCTTTTCCCACAATGTTTTCAAAAGGCTACTATTCCAGACCCGTAAAAACCAGGGATTGTTTGGGAAAGGGTTAAAAAAAAATGTTACTGCAGGTAATAATACCTTAAACATTCCGAGAGAATCCATTCCTTTTCCAAAAGCTGAAAGAACACCTCTTGGATTGTCTCCAAACAGCTCAACCACAGTGTCTGCATCCAGGATTTTGGGTAATTTTCCATTCTGCACTAAACATAATGCTGAAAAAGTACATGTAATTTATAGGGATTTAACCAAGTTTCACCCTCCCTTTCCATTCAATAACATACTAGTGGAGATGGGTGTTAACAAGAGATATTTACCACTCGCAAAATCGCAAATTGCGGGCTGAATTCAAACAATGCGAGTAAAAAAATCAAGCAATTGAATCTCTTTGCAGTCCAATTTTCTGATCGCTTTACGTAGGTCAAAGTAGAACAATCTGGGCTATTTTTTAAGGATAGGGGAAGAGACCCAGGGCCGCCAAGTTGGGGAAAAATGCATCAATAACAGGGGAAAAAAATCAAGCAATCAAATTCTTTTGCAAACTTATTTTCTGATCGCTTTATGTAAGTCAAAGTGAAAGTAGAACTATTTTTTGAGTGTAGGGGAAGGGACCCGGGGCCACCAAGTTGGGGAAAAATGCATCAATAACAGGAAAAATTTATTGTCAGATATTTAGCTAGCCTGCTTCTAATTTTTAAACATAATATAAGTATACATAATTAAAACCAAGTTTCAGGCTCGGAAACTTGAGTAAACAGACTCTCTGTTGAGGATGTTGATGCCGATGGCCTACTTTCGCTTTGCTGTACATAGTCAATCACCGTATCAGAACTCGATGGCCTATTTTCACTTTTTTCATCGATCTCTAGTTCCTAAGTTTCACTTGACTTTTAGAAATAAAAGAAGGTATTTGACCATCCTTTAATGTCCCATTAGCAGCCAATTAGTGTCCATGAATTATTTATTTTCCATAATTCCGTCCATGAATTATTAATTTTCAAAGTTCTTTTAATTGCCATTGACTGGAACTTTTAAGAACTGCACCATTACCTATCCATAAAGTCAAATTAATCGCCATATTTTAAGATGGTATGAGTGGAATTTACTTGTATTTTGTAAACAAGCACCTTTCTAGTTGGCCGCTATTGGGACTTTAAGATATAAAAAATGTCTGTCTTTGTATGCATTGATTTTAAGAATGCTGGTGATTGACTTAAAATTCCAAAAATCAGCACAATATCTGCAAGAATATAGAAAAAATCTGTAAAACTGTTCCATCGGTGAAATTTGTTAAGTCTATCGCGTAAACAAGAAATGCAAATTCTCAACTTAAAATGGCTACTTTTCCCATAGTGATTGTCCGATTTTTTTTTTTTTTTTTTTTTAAATCAATAGGGTTGAAGCTATTGATGAGACTGACAACCTGTAAGTTTCATGAAAATCCGACCAAACATGTCGACTTTATCGTGTAAACAAGAAAAGATGAGCCGACCGACAGACAGATGGACAGACGGATTGACAGATGTACGACAGAAAACACGCCACGACATAAGCTCTGCTGGCTTTCAGCCAGTAGAGGTAATAATGTAGAAACCATTTTGGGAAAAGGAGAAATTGCTCTTTATAAGCAATTTCTCCTTTTGCCACAATGTTTTCATATGTTTCCCATTTCAGAGTTGTTAAAACACTGGACTGAGTGGCAATGGGTTAACCAGACAACAAAATTTCACAGTGGTCCAAATTAAAACAAATTGCAGACGACATTTTAAAGTGCATTTACAATGAAAAATAAGTGCCTTATATAGTAGAAAACATTGTGAGAAAAGGAGAAATCGTTTGTTACAAGCAAATTCTCTTTTTCTCACCTTTTCCACAGCTATATATATTTAGTGCGTCAAAATGCGGCATTGTGTGGAAATGGGTTAAAATATTGCCAGTAGCCTAGTACAAAATTGATTATGGCTTGTAGAAAAAATGGTTACTAGCAAATATTTGCTAGCTAAAAAATAGTAAAATTTGACCCCTGTATTTACCCATTAAATTTCGAAAGATAATGTTAAAACTAATACATGACTAAAGCATTGGTATATGCCAGCTTCTTTGTTCAGCAGTCAAATAAAAGTCATGGGTCATCCTACATCAAAAACAAGATTGCCCTGGATTTCTCACAGAAACTTTTTACAGGAACATAGGCATTTTCTTTTGGCAGTTTTATAAAATAATTTTACAGAATTTTCTTAGTTTTTCTGTTTGGTTGCAATAGCAAACAGATTTCTTATGGTACAAAATAATAAAAGAATTTCCAACCTATTTTATAGGAAAGAGACATTGTTACGGACAAATCTACCATATGATTGTCAAAGCAATAGGATGATTCCAATATAGCCCCCCCCCCAATTTTTTTTTTTCAGATGCTAAATTTTTATAGATGAATATGTATTATTAACCCATTACCACACAATACCTCATTTTGATGCACTGAAGATATATAGCTGTAGAAAATACTGTGAGAAAAGGAGAAATTGCTTGTACCAAGCAAGTTTTCCTTTTCTTACAATGTTTTCTACCCTATATGGTGCTTATTTTCCATTTTAAATGCACTTTAAAATGTTGTCTGCAATTTGTTACGATTTGGACCAGTCTAAAATTTTGTCATCTGGTAATGGGTTAATGTAATATTATATGAACTATAATGTATGTAAAGATTTTTTTACCAATAATCTTTCCTGCCGTTTCATATTCACTTAAATGAATCCAGTCACACACCGGTTCAAAGTATTTAGCCTTCAATTCTGGCAGAATGAGGCTGAAGAATTCCTTCCTGGGCCCTCCCAAGTCTTCAGCATTCTGAAACAAGAGCGCCAAATTGTTGCAAGATGCGCCTGTCTTACCCCAAGTAAATTTCATAGCCATACATAGCTAGTATAGTTTTCGATATACATGTATGCACTGGACAATATTTAAGTATGAAAGTAAACAAAGGGCAATAACTCAAAAATTAAGCAAGCAAGAGTTAAGCTTCATGGGCAATGCACTCCCCCTTGATGAGATCTATCCACCCAAAAATTTCATAACCATAGCTAGTATAGTTTTTGAGATATGCTCTGGACAAAATTCAATTATGAAAATAAACAAAGGGCAATAACTAAAAAATTAAGCAAGCAAGAGTTAAGGTTCCTGTGCACTACACTCCCCCCTTGATGAGATCTATTCACCGACAAAATTTCATAACCATAGCTAGCATAGTTTTGGAAATAAGCTCCGGACAAAGAACTGAACGCCACTCGCCCGCCCGTCCTGATGCCCGCCCACCATGGGTGATCACATAATACGTCCCGTCTTCGACGGGCGTACAACAAAAGTGTGAAAACTATGACTACATACCCACTGACAACATAAGTTCACAAGTATTACAATGCATAAGGTAACAGATAATGGCCTCTGTTCTTGATATGTCACATTAAAATGTTTCTTAACCCTTTCCCAAACGACAAATTTGGAACGCTTCCAGACTGAAAGAGTTTGCAGAGGTCAATTTCAAATTTGATGAAAATGTCATGAAGTTCTCCTAATTGGTAGAAAATAATGAGGGAAAGCGAAAATGCAGTTTCTTAAAATTTTATCCTCTATTCACAATGTTTTAAAGCCTCTGAAAACTAAATTTTATTTTTGTTTAGCCTCATCTTATTTGTTGTATGTGAATACTTTCAATCTAGACAAGTAAAAGATTTTGTTGTTTAGCACGGGTACGCTATCTTCTTCTTCTTGTCATGTTTGCTCACTGGAAGATTGTAAAACTAATTAACCAGTTATCACATAATCCAAAACATTAGGAAAATGCGAAGTCATTTTTTCCTCTCCTCAAACTGTTTTCTGTCCTATTAAAAAACAAGAGGACCATGATGGTCCTATATCACTCACCCAAGTACTAAGCAGTACAATGAAAGTAATTATCAAATAGTCTACTGAAGTTCAATTTTCTATTTCAAGGGCAGATAACTCACTGATCTGGTATGACTTGACCCATAATCAGACTCATCTGAGATCTATGTTTATATTTGTAAATGCTAGAGAGCAAACAAAGTCGAATGTAGCAATTTTTCCAAATTCAAGATCAAATAACTTCAGTTGTTCCAGTCCAATCAGACTCATGATCAAAATTATTCAAATTCTGTTGGACATAAATATTTTGACCATGTTTGGTGCTGACTGGTCTATATTTGCAGATGATAGAGTGTAAACATTGGACATAAATATTTTGACCAAGTTTGGTGCTGACTGGTCTCAAATTAAACATTGTTTCCTTATTTAAGGGCAAATAACTCCAGATGTTACTGTCGAATTGGACCCATAATCAAACTCATCCAAGAACTCATTGTCATATATATTAAGACCATGTTTGGTACTAGTTGGTCTACATTTGCAGTTGCTAGGGTGTAAACAAAGTCAGATTCAGCAAATTTCCAAATTCAAAGGCAAATAACTCTGAATGTTCTGGTTCAATTTATCGCATAATCAACCTCATTCAAGACTTTATAGTCATAAACATTGTGACCAAGTTTGGTACTGATTGGTCAATATTTGAAGATGCTAGAGTGTTAACAGTCCAATATGGAAAATTTTCTAATTCAAGAATACATAACTCAGACAGTTTTGGTCTGATTACATCCATAATCGAGATCTTATAGTCACATACATTTTGACCAAGTTTGGTGCGGATCGGTCAATATTTATAGATGCTAGACAGTAAACAAAGTCAGATTCAGCAATTTTTCCAAATTCAAGGGCAAATAACTCCAGATGTGATTTGATTTGTCCCATAATCGAACTCATCCCAGATTTTATAGACATCTATATTGTAGCCAAGTTTGGTACGGATCAGTCAATATTTGCAGATGCTAGAGTGTAAACAAAGTCAAACAAGGCAAATTTTCTAATTCAAGGGCAGATAACTCAGACAGTTATGGTCTGATTAGATCCATAATCGAACACCTCTGAGATCTTATGGTCACATACATTTTGACGAAGTTTTGTGCTGATTGGTCAATATTTGTAGATGCTAGAGTGTAAACAAAGTTTGTTTCAGCAATTTTTCCAAATTCAAGGGCAAATAACTCCAGATGTTCTGGTTCAATTTGTCTCGTAATTAAACTCATCCAAGCCCTTATGGGCATATGTATTGTGGTCAAGTTTGGTACTGATTGGTCAATATTTGCAGATGCTAGAGTGTAAACATAGTGTAAATTAGCTTGCCTAAATGAGTAATTACTAAATATGGCAAATTTTCTAATTCAAGGGTATACAACTCAAACAGTTCTGGCCCGATTAGTTCCATTATAGAACTCATCCGAGCTGTTGTGGTCATATACATTTTGACCAAGTTTGGTGATGATTGGTTAATATAAAATTTGTAGATGCTAGAGTGTTAACAAGCAAATTGTGGATGGACGGACGCCGACGGACCGTGAGTGATCACAATAGCTTACTGAGCACTCCGTGCTCAGGTGAGCTGAAAATATATATAAATCATTTTAATCGTTGTCTACTATTAAGACAAGTTCAAAATTTGAGAGTAAGATTTATTTACTGAATCATTGCTCATCTAATTTATGACAACAAAATTTTACACATTGCCTCGTTGAAAACATTTCTTCGTGCGATGCACGACGTTTTGTCAACTGACATTTCATAGAGAGGAGGTTTGGTCAAATGCAATTCGGTCGAAACAACAGTTTGCCAAATGCAAAAGTATTTCAAAATAAATTTTAAAACAGTGACATTTTGTTGATTTTTCTTAACCTTTCCCCAAACAAGCCCTGCAGGGGTGTGGAAATACTGAAATTTTCTACTTGTCCATGGACAAGTAAATCTAAAAAATCTACTTGTCCGTCAGAGAAGCTTACTTGTCCAAAACAAAACAATTTTAAATAGTACACAAAGACCTCATTGAATGTAGTTTGTAGATAATGATGTTCTCTTAACCATTTAAATTTGTTTTGATTGGGGTTTAATAATAATGATGAAAATAAATCAAGCAAATTTTATGAGGCTTTTATCCCAAAAATTGGGAATAGGCCTAAGCCTTTCATTTTGGGATATTCAAGCACAATTTTGGCCAATTGGGAAAAAGCAGGCTGATTTTCAAGGTACATCAATTTAATAAAATAATGGCACTGTACACAGATACAGAAAATAGAAAGGTGCAATGATTTACTAATTAAAAAAGATTCAACACTATAACAAGATTACACTATAGCTGCTTTTAAAAACCATGGCCAAATGTCTCAGTGTTTGCACTTACTGCCCCTTTATAACATTACTGTCGTACACACCCATGGGTAGCGGATTTAGTACTTCAGTAGAATTGCCTACCAGCCGTCATAATGATACAAGGGAATCATTATATGTGGCTTGGTTATTGTGTATGGAGATGTAGAGTTTGCATCATGCGCAGTGATAATAACTGTCTAGTTTCAAGACAACAGGAGATCGGCAATGTCTGACAGACCCGGCACTTCAAATTGAGACTCAGTATGCGGAGATTTGATTACCTGCAGATCGATCTGTGAAGAATTTAAACCTTTTACGCCCGAAAGTAAAAAGGCTGCGCTGGCCTTTATGGTCTACAGTCCTTTTAACAAACTGTTTGTAATGTTTCCCGGTTCTTGACATGTTTTGCTTGGATACAGCTTGTTTGGTTTTCTTTCAAACACGATTACTGCGACCGAGTAAGAATGTGTTCCACAGTGTTTAATTCAGACAACTTATTTTGTCAATTTTAAGTTCTTGCAAACGACAAAAAGAAGAATTAATATTGAATGATAGAGATTGAATGACATCCGCGTCTAGTCTATGTGCGGTGTTATGATGTGCAAAAAATACAGGCTAACTCGATTCGGTTATTGTTCCCTCCATTAAACAAACCAAATGGCGCCAACAAACCACAATATTTTGGCCATGCTGCAGTGCAGTCAAAATAAACAAGAGCCGTCAGAGACGGGTTATGCTCCCCGAACAAGTGCTTGTCATAAAATATAAGAAATTGATATAAATTCACTTCTTTTATCCTAGAAGAACCTGTTCATGCCCCCCAAAATTTGAAGTGAAAAGGCAATTACTATCTTAGAGATAGCCAACAGAAACTTGTAGAGGACAATAAGCCCAATAAGCCCCCTTTAAGCCCCCTTTTCCCATAAGACAATATTGGATCATTGCAATAAATACAACTGGTGTGTGGTTTGTGGCATTTTTTAATAATAATTCAAAATTCGAAATTTCATAAAATTTTGAGCAGTCATGTATTAAATATTACATAAAACAATTTTTTACATGAAGCCCCCTTTTTCCGAGACGCAGCCTGAAATTGAGAAAAAGGAAGAGAGGTACCTGGGCAACGTTCCAACAAGTTCAGATTTGAAATTTCACAAAGTTTTGAGCACTGATAAAGGAGAACCTAGTGAAAAACAATTTTTTCCATGAAGTCCCCTTTTTCCATGATGCAGCCTTATTTTGAGAAACCAGGAAAGACGTATTTGTGCATTAATAATTCATAGATTGCAAAAACAAAGGGCACATGTTGAAACTTGTAAAACAAGATATAACCATGAAATGTTGAGAAAAACTGAACAAGATATTAGTAAAAATTGCAATTTTGCATTAGGGTTTTCATTTTACAAGAAACCCCCTTTTTCCATGACAGAGGGTCAAATTGAAAAACACATAGATAAAGAAACAAGAGCACATGGTGAAACTTTGAAAAAACAATATAACCATGAAGTTTAATGAAATTTTGACCAAAACTGAATGAAATATTAGTAAAAATTGGAATTTTGCAAGAAGCCCCTTTTTTCCATGACAGAACGTCAACTTAAAAAATGCCAAGATTAAAAATAGCAAGGACACATGCTAAAACTTTCCATAAACAATATAACTATGAAGTTTCATGATATTCTGACAAAAACTGAATGAGATATTGGTAAAAATTGCAATTTTGCATTAAGCCCCTTTTTTCCATGACACGGGGTCAAATTGAAAATCCGGGAAAACTATATCGGCACCTTACCCTAAGGAGTTCATATATGAAGTTTCATCCAATTTGGTCCAAAGGTTGTGGAGAAATCGCTTCGGACGGACGGACGGACAGACGGACGGAAGGACGGACGGACGGACGGACAGACGAAGCGGCGACTATATGCTCGCCCTTCGGGGAGCATAAAAAATAAGCCTGCATAGGCGATAAAATCAGAGTCAGCCAATTGTTTGGCCTTTTATTTATTCCAGATATCAGGAAATAGTTTATCATAATTCAATTTAAAAATGTTCTTGCTTACGAAGCGAGACGGAGAGAACATTTCTATTTCGCATGGATAATGTTATTTAATATAGATCTTTTCTTCCAATCCCCCCCTTGTTTTCAACTTGTCCGCAGACGAGTAAATTGCAAATAGCCACTAATCCGACGTCAAATTTACCCGAGTCGGACGTAGGAATTCCACACCCCTGTCCTGGTTTTAATATGTCTGCAGTAGGAGTCTTTTGAAAACACTGTAGAAAAAAAAGGAGAAATTGTTTGTAACGAGCAATTTCTCCTTTATCTACAGTGTTTTCTACCCTTTTGGTGAACTTAGTGTCATTTTTATCAAATTTGAAATTGTCATCTGCAAACTCTTTTGAGTTTGGTCTAGTCTAAAATTTGTAGTTTGGGAAAGCTTTGAACCAAATCAAACTGATAATTAGATTTTAAATTTCTCAACGATTTTGTGTGTAGCCTTTCTGCCCATCCCTGATCAACAGGCTAATTGCGGCAAGAAGCTGCTGCTTCAAGTCATGGGCCACCTTCAAAAAACAAGAGGGCCATGATGGCCTGAATCCCCCGCCTGAGCTTTCCAGATTGTATGGTATACCAGTAACCCATTACCAGACCACAAAACTTTAGACAAATCCAAATTTAAACAAATTGCAGACAACATTTTAAAGTGAATTTAACCCTTTCCCAAACAATCCCTGGTTTTTACGGGTCTGGAATGAGAAGCCTTTTGAAAACATTGTGGGAAAAGGAGAAAATTTTGGTAACCAGCATTTTCTCCTTTTCCCACAATGTTTTCTACCCTATCATAAGGAAAAATCATCTTTTTAGCAACTATCAATTTGTCATCAGCAAAATCTTTGAATTTGGTCTGGTCCAAAATTTGCTGTTTGGGAAAGGGTTAAAATGTAAAATAAGTACTATAAAGGGTAGAAAACAGTGTGAGAAAAGGAAATCTTGCTTGTTATAAGCAATTTTTCCGTTTCTCTCAATGTTTTCCACAGTTATATACCTTTACAATGACTGACCTTGAAGTCTAGCCTAATGTTTTTAAATAAATGCTTCTTGGGTTTCAAATCAAAATGCATCCTGGGTTACAAACCAGTCATACCCAACTTAAGTTTTGGTCCCTGCTTGGAATTTAAAGTCAGGATCATGAGCTACACATCAGAGGTGGTTGGTTAAGAGGTCCTATTAATCAAAGTTCTTTCTATTGCAAATTTTAATGAATAACAATTTCTGGCTATACAATTATGTAGTTTTACAGCACATCAGAACTAAGAATCTAACTGAATTTGATTCATCCTCGGATACCCCGGGGTCTCCCTATTTGCTACGCTACATCGACCCCTGGGACAATTGACTAATAAAACTTTGAATCAGCCGCCGAAAATCGATACGAAACGTCATAGCGTACATCGACTCGCCCATCACAAAATGATGATGGAACCAATGAAAAGCCAGCATTCGGCCAGCGGTAAAGCGAGGGAAATTCAATTAATTGTCCCAGGGGTCGATGTAGCGTAGGAAATAGGGAGACCCCGGGGTATCCGAGGATGAATTCGATTTACCTCTCCATAGAACTGGACTTCCAAAGTTGGCCTGACATCCTTTAATTCTTTAATTTCATCCATTCCAGTGGACAGAATGTGTTGCCTGTCTACTATAATAAAATTGGTTTGCCCTCCTCCAATACCAGCAACCAAGTCTTCCACCTCTAAATCCAATTTCTACCAGTAACAATTTTTGACTGCAGGTAGCGTAAGGCATGAATAGGGTCTGTTATTTCTTGTGCCTTTATATCTTCTATACAGCATTCTGAAATCTTTTCTATTTCTGAACTTTGTTTTTCCACCAAGCTGTTGCTTAAGTTACTATTCTCTACAGGAATTTCTACTTGCAGATCAGAGGAGAAAAGTATGGCACTGTTAAGGTCCAGAGGCATATTTACCTCAAAAGGTTGCTCAATAACTGCCTCATTATAAAACAAAGCTTCATCTGTAACAATATTAATATCAGTTTTCATGCACATATTTGTGTGCTCCCGTAAGTCACTGACATTAAATTCCACACCACACTGTTTACATGGAAATTTGATATCTGATGTATTGACTTCATCATCTTCATACTCTTAACTGAAGAGAGGTTTGAATAGGTCTGATGTATATTCTACTCTGTCCCCCAATAACAGTTTTCAGGCTCTTTACATCCCACCTTACATCTACCTTTGAAAGGGTTCTGCAGTTAGACCCACAGTGTAAGAGTTCATAACCCACACACCCTTCAAGTTTCTTAAAGCCACTTTCACCAGTTAAAATAGATTCAACTTCCAATTCCGATGCCTCTGAATCAAAACATATTTTTTTATTCCCAGTCCCGCCTTTTGGAGTACAACTTTCTCCTCTTGATTCGGAACCTTATTCTGGTTCTTGTCTGCTAAACAAACAAATGTTGCTGTCCATGTTTTCCTACGTCCTAGCTTTTTTCTGCTGACCCTGGACCGGCTAGCAATAAACTGACTGCTATTATCTAAAAATAAAACAAATTGGAAATGTAATTTGCAGGACTAAAAAAAAGGGTATAAAAGTGATTCGAACAGGGTTCCCAAGCTCCAGCAGTTCCAGAATTCCCTGACATTTCCCTGACAAGAAAGTGATTTTCCCTGACATTTTATCAACATTTCAACTGATGTTTCCCTCTTCCTTAACAATTTTATCAAAGACTTACCAATGCTATAATGCATATAATAGCTATAGAACTACTGCTTTTAACCTACTCATTTTGAAAAAACACACTAAAATTCATTATCTGCATTCCTAACAAAGAAACTAAATAGCATGTTTCTAAAGAGATCAGAAGTTTTGTGTTGGTCTCCAACCACCCCTTCTAGCCAACCCTTGCCAACACTTAAACCATCAATTATTAACTTTGTGCGTTTTTATTTTTATTTTCTTGTTTAATTTCCTTTTTTATTTTTGAGATATGATGCTTACTCTTATTCAGCATGCAGTAAGATCATGGACAATTTTCTTTGTTTCCTCAAGCTCATACTAAATTAGCATGTTTCTAAAGAGATCAGAAGTTTTGTGTTGGCCTCCAACCACCCCTTCTAGCCAACCCTTGCCAACACTTAAGCCATCAATCATTAACTTTGTGCTTTTTTATTTATCATTATTTATTTTATTTTTCTTATTTTTGAGATATGATACTTACTCTTACTCAGCATGCAGTCAGATCATGGACAATGTTTTTTTGTTTCCTTGATCTCTTACTGACTTTTTGGCATTACATTGCATGCACAAAATACCAATGTACTAAGAATCATAGTGGAACTTGACAAACTCCTGGTTCAGTTACTTTATACATAGTTAAATTCTCAATTGCTTAGCAGGTAATTTTCCATGATCTGACAAAATGCAAAACATGCAAACATTATACCATAAACCAAAATTAAGCAAAGTGAAGTCACTAGCATCTCTACATGTAAAGGCAGTAGGTAACAAGGGGATGGTGCAACACAAGATAGAAGCATATCTCATATTTGATTTTGAGATTATGACAATAATGATTCTCAAAGCAATCGATTCTGATGATTTGCACCAAAAGTTTCTTATATCAAGATATTTGTGGAAATTTACAGCTTACACCTATTAAAAGCTGAAAAGAGAGTAGGAAATGACTGTGATCGTGTCCGTTCATTTATGGGTAAGTCTTTCTGCATGAACTGAATTCAATTTTGAATGGTTCTACAACTAGTGTGCCTTGCTCGCCTACGGGAACCTGAATGCTGAATTCCGAAAGCGTCTAAAGTATATTTCTGAGCTATTCCAAATACAGGTTTACAGACAAAAGACGTTGACGTCGACCAAACGCTTTTTTATCGACTGTGTTAAACAAAGGAGAGCTGAAGTACGGAATTTTTTGGAAAAAAACGAGTCCCAGTCTGCAATATTATTGATCATGATAATAAAGACCGAGTACGCCGATCATGTAAATGTTCTATAAATATCCAAAATGTTTCTGATGATTTATCCGAAAATCACACTTACGTGAGCTGTTCTATGCAAGCGTTTCCTACTTTTTTTGTGTGATCTTCTTCTGTATTTTTTTGTACGTGATTTCACGTACAGGTTTGTAATTTTGTACGTGTTTTATTTCATTTATACGTGTTTCAAGCACGATTTTGCATGATCGGGAACTCTGTAACCCTTTGCCAAACAACACTATTTAGACTCTTCCATATTGAGAGCATTTGTAGACAACAATTAAACTAGAGGCGCTTGAGCGCCTGTATCGCTCCACAGGCCTGATTTTTCTGTAACGGTGAAGAGAAGTTTTTAACAATTACCATTCATTCCTGCATTTTAGGTCACTAAAGAAAAAAAGCTATGAAAAACATTGTGAGAAAAGAAGAAAATAAAAGTTACCTGCATTTTCTTAGTTTTACACAATAATTTCTACCCTTTTTGATACAAATTTTACTAATTTGAAGATTTATTATGTTGTCTGCAACATCTTTCAATTATGGCCAGTTATAAAAATTTTGTCTTCCGGTAATAGTTAAATCATTACCAAACAACAACATTTTAGGGTTGTCCAAATGGAAAGCATTTGTAGATGAAAAAATAAAAGTGACTGAAAATTTGAAAGTTGTTTTGTGAAGGGTAGATAACATTGTGGGAAAAGGTTACCAGCATTTTCTCCTTTTCCCACAATGTTTTCTAAAGTCTTCTTTGTCAGGGATCAGTTTGATTGGATAACAAAATGCCTTATCACAACAGTAAAGCCCTGTCCCTCTTTGTACTAGGTCACCAGTAGGTCAACAAACCTTTACCAGAACTAATCAAAGTGCAGAGGTTCTCTTGTTTTATATGAAAAGGATTATAGATTATGTAAAGCAACCATCTTTAACTCTTTACCAAACGACAAAATTTAGGATAAGACCAAACTGAAAGCATCTGCAGACAACAAATTAAACATTGATAAAATGATGATTTCTCTCTTTGATAGAGTATAAAACACTGAGGGAAAAGGAGAAAATGCTGATTACCAGCATTTTCTCCTTTTCCAAGAGTGTTTTCCAAAGACTTCTTCTTTAGGGTCGTTAAAAGTCAAGATTGTATGGTAAAGACTTACCACCATTGGAACTAACCTGCAATACAATAATGACATCAAAACAAGTAGTTTGAGAGAAGAAATTTTTCGAAGATTTTACTTTATACCATAAAAGGAAAATGAGTCTCCCATAAAAGCCATGTTTTTTGACGGATCTTTTTTTTTTTTTTAAGGAATTCTGTAGACCTCTATCTAAGGAACATTCCTGCAAAAAAAATAATGCTATCCAATTAGCGGTTTGGGAGGAGAAGATTTTTAAAGGTTTTTTACTTTGGTTGCCATGGCAACCAGAATTATTCATGGAACACAATTATTTGAAGGAATTTGAAAGAGGACCACCTCAGGAACATTCCTGTGAAATTTGGTAAAAATCCAGTCAATAGTTTCTGAGGAGAAGATTTTTAAAGAAAAAGTTTACGGACGCACGCACGGACGAACGGACGCACGACGGACACAACGCCTTGACAATAGCTCGCTGGCCTTCGGCCAGTGGAGCTAAAAACTTATTCAAGTGAATTTTAGTTCTCAGACTAGATTCTGCAGACAACAATTTCAAAATTGGTATAAAAGAAGCTTAATTCTCTAATAATGTAGAAAACATTGTGGGAAATGGAGAAATTGCTCATCATGAGCAATTTCTCCTTTTGCCACCATGTTTTCGTAAGTTTCCGTTCGAGTTGTTAAAACACGGGACTGAGAGGCAATGGGTTAAAATATTGCGAGTAAAAATTGATTTTAGCTAGTAGAAAAAATGGTCACTAGCCAATTTTTTTATAGTTGAGAAAAAATTAAATTTGATCCCTGCCATTTTAGAAAAGATGGGGCCCTAGTGAACTTCCCATATATGGTGCCAATGGTTTATCAGCATTTAGACAAGATAACTTAGACTTAGGAACTGTTAAACTATTCATAATGTGAGAATTCAAATATATTACCATGTTTTGAAAATTTCATTAACATGTCCAAATTTTGAAACTAATCATTCTAAGTAATTTTTATGGCCTTTGCTAGCTGCATGACGAATTGTATTTCTCTAGCCATTGAGGATTAAATGTAGTTTTCTCTTGAATTTTTGGTCTGACGGGTCATTTTGATGCGGGACAGTTGTTCCGACGATTTTTCGTCACTGCAGAAAAAATGTGATTCACCAAATTTGGAGGATGATGTGGCATACTTCGGGTCATTCGTACTTGGTACGGGCGAAGAATAATCTAATTCTTTATTTGACTTACATTTCTTAGCCGAAGACGCTTGAAAAAAAAGTCTAACAAGGTCTTAGAACCCTTTTTAACTTGATCCATCGCTAAGCGATACGTAAATGCAGTATGGTTCTCGACTCAACTAGCTGTCACGCATCTCAACATGTATTTACAAAGGCAACGCAGGGAACCATATCAAAACTTGACTGGGCTAAAGCGCCAAAGCTATGTTGCGGAAGTCGGACTTCGTCGTCTTTTGGGTGGAAAAAATCGGCGCGCCCTCGGGCCCATCTACTTGGGATTTTTAGCACCCTCTGCTATTTTTTAGCGCAAATGGCGCAAGGGCGCGTCCTGGGCAGAACCCTGTAATCCCATGTAAAACTTGTGACCCCGGGGAAGAGTCAAATTTGACCCCAGGGCTATAATTCGAAGAAACTTGGTAGAGACCATTAGGTAAAGCTACATGCAAAATTTGGTGGCTCTAAGTGTTATGGTTTCTGACAAAAAGATTTTCAAAGATTTAAAACATTTATAAGTTTTGTTCCCAGAGTTTTTGAAGGAATCACATGCTTTCAAGAAATCTAAAGACCATGGCAGGAACATTTCTGTGAAATTTCAACAAAATCCGATAAGTAGTTTCAGAAAGAAAGATGTTAAAGAAAAAGTTAACGCACGGATGCAAGATGGACAATGGGCCATGACATAAGGTCACTGGCCTACGGCGAGTGGAGCTAAAAATTAGTTCATTGATTTTTAGGCACTGTCAGTCACTAGGCTCCCTCCTTTGGCTCTTAAGTTTTTACCACACAATCCCTACTTTAAACTACCCTGAGAAAGAAAACTTTTGAAAACAATGTGGGAAATGAAGAAAATGCTGGCTAGTAACCAGAATTTTTCCTTTTCCCACGATGTTTTCTAGATCTACCCTTCTAAAACCAAGTTTTAATTCTGGGTTACATTTATCTGTCATCTGCAAATGCTTTGAATTTAGACGAGTCTCAAATTTTGTCATTTGGTAAAGAGTTAAATCAGTTTAACCCTTTCCCTAGTGAGAATTTTACACTCTTCCAAGCTTAAGGAGTTTGCAGAGGATAATTTTCGATCGGATCAGTTAGAAATGGCAGAAACTTCTACTAAAGGGCAGAACACACAGGAGAAAAGAAGAAATGGCTCGTAAATAGCAATTTCTCCTTTCCCAGTGTTTTCCAGTGACTTAAACTGCAGAAACGTGAAAACAATCTTGAGCTTGTTTGGGAAGGGGTTAATTACGACTTCTTAACTAAGACTTGTACGGATCCTAAATTGACTTACAAGTTATAACACCAGGTTTAAGTTACTAGAGAAAATCCGTCGAGCAGTAAATTGGTCAATATCGATAAACCTTGTAAGATACACCTTTAATGCATGAAGATGATATCAATCAATAGTTGTACAATTCTACCCTTACAGACTTCGAAATGTTGCCAAGGACAAAGTAACGACAAAACCTGGATTAGGCCAGTCAAGATTAACCCCTGCGATGTATTATGTCTTCCTTTTTGATCTGTGATTGTTGTAAGAGTAATTTAGTACGAAAAACACTTGCAAACATTCGCACCTTCATTACAATTTTACTTTGGATTGACAGGTATTCTTTCTCGTAGATCTACTTACCATCAATTAACCCTTTGCCAAACAGCGAAATTTTGGACTAAACCTAACTGAAAGCAATTCGAGGGCTGAGGGCGATACTATTCTAAGTGCCTATACAGTGTAGAGGCACTTAGAATAGTATTGCACTCAGCCTTCGAATTGCAGATGACAAAGTCAATGTACCTGAAATGGTGAATTCTGTTTTCATAGGACATAAAACTTTCTTGGAAAAGGAGAGAATGCTGATTAATACTATTTTCTCCTTTGCCCACAATGTTTTTAAAAGCCTTCTTCAGGGTCTTTATAACTCGGCATTTTATTGTAAAGCGTTACCACTGCAAATCTGTGGATATTAGTCGACATATTTTTCATACAGTGTATTTAGGAATCAACACCTTTTGACAGATTTATATCAGTATTAACAATTTCCTAAATTTTCAACCAATAAAAACATAATTTATAAGTTTTCGGACACAGAAAAACATAATTTTTTCCTGTCCGAATACTTAGGGGAAAAATATGGTAATTTATATAAATGTAATGTATATCATAACAAACCTTGAGAATTATTTCCTGGACTGCTTTTTGTTGCTGCCTCCATACATGTTACTTCTGCACGAAATCTCACCCTATCACCAATTGTGGAAAGACCTAGCGACAAGAGGTCGTTGTCGGTCAGTCTTTTACATGTATCAAGTCCATCAATTTTTTGTCGTTTGCAATTTTCATGTACATGTCTCAAACCCAGTTTACATAGCATTGAAAAAATATTATCATGGTTCTGTGCCATCATGCCATCTCTCAATAATAGGATAAACATCAATAAAGCCTGAAGAGAAAAAGATACAGAATGGTTCAGAACTGTATGACAGATACCAATTGTATGCTGCATTTTCAACTATGTTGCAATATTAAAATCTAAAAACAAATTAACTGTTTACAAGTTCTTCTTTCAAAAATTTGAGTCTTCATACAGTGTAATAGAGGGAGCCAACCAACAGATTGGACCAGAACATCATATTCCTACTGAACTACAGACTGAGGTCACCTAATTACACATATGGTTTCAGTGAAATCTGATTTTTCGTCTGCAGCTTGAACGGTATCGCACAATGTTTTCTACCAATTTGTCTTATACTTCATTATTGTCGTTTACAATGGGTTTCTTCTTGGATTGATGATAAAAATCCAATCTCTACCGAATTATAGATACAGACTGTCGGGAGACTGTCACCTAATTATAGACAGATAACCTCATTCAATGTTTTCAAATAGTCACGAAAAGTTCTCTTTCAATTTGTCAATAATCACATAAATGATCAATAAAATATACTTAAAACAATATTAAAATACATATTTACAATGATTTTAGGATTAATCTGGTATAATTTGGTGTAATTTGGTATTTCCATGGACCAGGAAAACACCAATGATAATGCTTCATATACCCTATGGATAACTGAAGGGGGGGTGGCGGGGGACGGGAAGGGTAAACGACTTAGGCTGGGGGGGGGGGATACGACTAGAGGTGAAAAAAAAAAAAAAAACAGAGCCGAAACGACTGGGAAGGGAGGGGGGAAACGTCTTGGGGACAAAACGTCCTATTATCCGTAGCACTTGGCCAGTTAGGGACGAAATTTCTGTTAAAGCTCACAAAGTCATTCCGAGCAACATATTTCACAATACGTTTTTGTTGATGATGGTCAGCATTCGTCAGATTCATGATTCAATCTTACAAATAAGAAATACTCACTACAAATAGATACATGCCGTGGAGTACTTCTACCATGGACGCTCTCAGGTTTCCCGCTATTTCAGCCGGCGGTGTAGTATGAAATTTGACCCGGTCAATCTTATCCTCTCAATATAATGACAAAACCACCCAATATAAAGAAGTGTACACATCATACAAATAGACCGTCACTCGATAAGTATGCACGGTGACTCAATACGATGTTGTATCTACTCAATATATTGAAAAGTCGACCCAGTATAAAGTAACATGGGCATACTATATTGTCTTCTTGAATCATTATTATGATCGTTTGACTCGATATATTATCAATTAGACATACTATAAGGTTTACACGACTCCATATCTTCAAAATGCCACCCCATATATCAACAAGGCGACTTGGTATAAAGTCAAATCGGCATGATACATTGTCCAGTGGAATCACTATAATAACTGTTTCACAAGATATATTGATGATTGGACATAATATATGGGTTACACAACTCCATATCAGCAAGCTACCACTCGATATATTGACAAGACGACCTAGTATAAGGTAAATCGGCATAATATATTGTCTCGTTGAATTCAAATAATGAATGTCTTACTCGATATATTATCGACTGGACATAATATAAGGTTTACACGACTCCACTTCTTGAAAATACCACCAAATATATTAACAAGGCGACTTGGTATAAAGTCAAATCGGCATGATATATTGTCCAGTTGAATCTATGTAAAAAACGGTTCACAAGATATTTTGATGATTGCACGTAATATATGGTATACACGACTCCATATCAGCAAGCTAGCACTCAGTATAATGACAAGTCGACCTGATATAAAGGTACATCGGCATAATATATTGTCTCGTTGATTCAATATAATGACTGTTTGACATGATATAGTACTGATTGGACATAATATACGGTTTACACTACTCCATATCAGCAAGGTAGCACTCAATATAATGACAAGTCGACCTGATATAAAGGTATATCGGCATAATACAAGGTTTACCCGACTCCATATTAGCAAACTAGCACTCAATATAATGACAAGCCGACCTGGTATAAAGGTTCATCGGCATAATATAAAGTTTACCTGACTCAATATCAGCAAGGTAGCACTCAAGATAATGACAAGTCGACCTGATATAAAGGTACATCGGCATAATACAAGGTTTACCTGACTCCATATCAGCAAACTACCACACAATATATTGATAAGTCGACCTGGTATAAAGGTGCATCGGCATAATATATTGTCTCGTTGATTTAATATAATGACTGTTTGACATGATATAGTACTGATTGGACATAATATACGGTTTACACTACTCCATATCAGCAAGGTAGCACTCAATATAATGACAAGTCGACCTGATATAAAGGTATATCGGCATAATACAAGGTTTACCTGACTCCATATCAGCAAACTACCACACAAGATATTGACAAGTCGACCTGGTATAAAGGTTCATCGGCATAATATATTGTCTTATTGAATCAATAAAAAGTTTTTACTAGACATATTGATGATTGGACATAATATAAGGCTTGGACGACTCCATATCTGCAGAGTTCCACTCAATATATTAACAAATGGACCTTGTATAAAGTCACATCGGCATAATATATTGTCTCGTGCAATCAGTATAATGACGGTTTACCTTCACAAATTCATAAATGCACACAATATAAAGATACTACAGCTGAATATACTGAATATTTGACATAATATATTGCTGTTTTGACAGGACAACATTAATTTAGTGCATATAAGACAGGCAAAGCTTTCCATACTATAGCCTTGGCTTGGTAGTTATGTGTGATGCAAAAACTTTGACATTCTGTAATGTTTGGGGAAGGTAATTACTTGAAACCCAGAATAAATGATTTATGATCAAAAGAGTTACTCATATGATCAAGGCAGGTAACTCTAAATGCACCTTAACAATAATTATGTCCCTTTCTTCGACTTAATTTTTATGCCCCCACATTGATAGACAGACAGACAGACAGACAGACAGACATTTATTTTTTGACGTATACAAGTTGTACATTGTCACAGCACATATACATATAATGAATTTAGTCACGTGAACAAATATAAACCTGAAAATACCAAAGGGAAAAAAGGAAAAAGGGAAAAGAGAGGGAGAAAAAGAAAACAGAAAACACACCCACACACCCACACCCGCATCTACACCCACCCACCCATTCACACACCCCCACCCACACACACGCACACACACCATAGCGAAGATGCGTTGGCAATAACAGATGTACATGATAGTAAAGTTTCAGATCTGCTTCGAAATCGGATCATTTGACAAGAATATCATAAATCGAGAGAGGACGAACAAGAATAATGATAAAGTAATAGTTTACAGGATAATGTTTAAAATACTATTTCTAAGAGTCAATGCTTCCTTAATGAATTTACAAAGATTAATGAGTTCGAATTTATCTCTTGAGCATAAAAGACTATGATATTTGAACACTGATGGATGTAAGTAATAGCTAGATTTGATATACTTTTTTCTCAATGCAATAAAACTTTTACAAACACAAATAAAATGAAATTCGTCTTCTATATCATTTTCTCCACAACATTGGCAATAGCAAAGCTGACGCGGTATAGAGTTCCTACCGTGTCTGCCTGTTTGTATTCTTAAAGGGTGGCTAGATGTGCGTAAACGAATGAAATATAATCTGTATGACTTTGGGATGATATTTAAGTAGTATTCGTACTCAAATGAAGTTTTAAAGTATTTATACATATCTAAAACCGTGCTTGTATTGACAGACCTGAACCAGTCAGTAATAAACGTGTCTAGTACTCTTTCTTTGAAATCATGTAAGAAGCTTTTTACATTAACCGAATGATACGATGTGAAAATATTTGAAAATCCATATGTATCGAGCAAAGATTTAACATTTTGCACCCAATTCGATAAGCCATTAAAACTGTCCTGTAGAGCACATTCGTAAATTGTTTTCTGTAAAATATTGTCTGTATTAACAATCTTAAACCAATACTTAATGATACGGACATATCTATTGATAAATAAAGGGAAACGACCCAGTTCACCATAAACAGTTGCATTACACGCACTACGTTTGACCCGCAATAATTCTTTACAGAATTTCAGACGTATACGCTCAATATCTTTTGATTTAGTGTAACCCCAAATTTCACAAGCGTAACTAAGCACCGATCCTACAAAGGCGTCAAATAATTGACATAGAATTTTGGGATTAAGATCGAATTCTCGACATTTGCATATTAGAAAATGCAGGGCTTTCAGTGCTTTGCCAGTTAAATGTGCTTGATTTAATACAAATGAACCTGTGTAGTTGAAAACTACGCCTAAGTAGTTAAAATTGTCAACAACTTCAATATTTTGACCTGCATAGCTCCATTTTTCTGCCTCAGTTGGTCGACCCCTTTTACGAAATACAACGATTTTAGTTTTGGATATGTTGACTTTAAGACCCCATTTGTCACAATACTCGTGCAAAAAATTCAAATGCTGCTGCAATTCTTGTGGGGATTTACCTATAACAGCCATATCGTCAGCAAACAAAAGTAAAATAAAAACAATGTCGTTAATATTCAGGCCACAGTTAGTGTCTTTTTGAAGAAATAGCTCAAGATCTTCGACAAACAGCGAAAATAATATGGGAGACATAACTTCCCCTTGTCGTAGACCGATTGCATAGCGAAAAAAATCTGAATACGAAGAGCGAAGTTTTACACAAGATTTTACCTGTTCATACATATTCCTAAGAATTCTTAAGACTCTACCTTTAATGCCGGTCTGAAATAGTTTTAGCCATAGACCATCTCTGTATATTGTGTCAAAACACTTCATCATATCTATAAATGCAACGTAAAGCCGTTCTTTCTTATTTAATCGGTGTTGAACCAGTGATAGTAAAGTGAAGATTGCGTCCACAGTTGAACGACCTTTACGAAATCCGAATTGTGCATCAGATATTGTGTTATTATTTTCACAGAAACATTCAATACGTTTGTTAAGGATGAATGTAAATAGCTTAGAAAAACAACTTAGGAGAGTTATGCCACGGTAATTGTTTACGTCATCAACGCTTCCTTTCTTGTGTAAAGGTATAATGATTCCTTCACTCCACTGTTTAGGATAAATGCCTGTATTAAGTATTGCATTAAAAATGTCGCACAGGTGACCCGACAGAATATCACTGGTTTCAATGAAACATTCATTCATCAGAAAATCGTTGCCGACAGATTTACCTCGTTTGAGTGATTGTATAGCTTTTCGAACTTCGGAAATGGTTATTGGTTCATCTAGTTCTGGGAAAGAATCATCGACGTTATCAAAATCATAATTATTGCAAAAATCTTCTGCGTCGTTATTCGTAAAATTACTGTTTTCATTAGATATTTTTGGGAAAAAATCTCTAAATTCTTCTAACGAAATATCATGTTTGCTGTTGCTTGATTTTGGCTTAAAATAATTCCAAAACTCTTTTGGCTTACTTTTGCGTAATTGCTCTATTTGTTTAATTTTCTGTTTATAATGCTGGCTTTTCTTATATTTTACAAGATCTTTATACAGTTTTCTGTGACTACATAGTACAGACCGATTCTCTTCATTTTTAACTAAGTTAAAAGAGCGTAATGCATCTAAATATGATCGGCGGGCAGACGAACATTCCGCATCAAACCATTCAGCATTTTTCTGACAAGTATCGTTCACAAAGTATGGCGTATCACTGGTTGTAACACGTTTTGAAAACAAAGAATGCGATATCGAATGAAGTGTCCCGCTAAACTGGTCCACTGCATTATTCACAGTTTCTGGTGCATTTGTACTAATACTGTTTACGATAGAATTAAAATTAGGCAAATTTGCAATGACACTAAAACGAAACCGAGCTGTCAAATTGCTATTCCATTTGTATTTAGTTTCAGTATAGGAACATTTATCTCTAACAGTATTCTTGCAGCATAACGAAAAATGTAGTGGCGCATGGTCACTCCATTCGTTAAATGTTCCGACACCGAACTGTTTTAACAAAGAAAAATTTTCCTCGTGGGCTAAAAGGTAATCAATTACGGAACAACCGTTATGCGAATAAAATGTGTGGTGTTCGAATCTCCAATTCGACCGTTAACAATACGTATCGATGTTGATTTACACAAATCAAGTAGTTTAAATCCGTGACTATTGTGAATACTATCGACTGAGGTTCTGACGGGGGGGTGCTCTATTAAATAATTATCTTCATCACAGAACGCATTATAATCGTCATGTACTATAAAGTCAAATCTGTTCCCTACACGGGCGTTAAAATCTCCGGCGATAAAAACATCACCCTTTTCTCTGTAAAATGAAATGTCTTCTTCTAATAACGAAAACAGGTCAACATCAAATACATTATACGCTGGTGATTCGTCACCCCAAATGTAAGAGCCACAAATATACACATCTTTTTCTAGATCAAAAAAGTTTTTGTCTACTTTAACCCAAATAATTGTGTCATGTACGTTTTTTACAATTCTTATACCACTTTTCAAATGTTCTTTATAACAAACAACTACACCGCCGCTGCATCTGCGTGCATTCTTGTTCTGAAATTTACGAAACAGATTATGGGAAATATATCCAGACAAATTTACATTGCTTTTGGCATGAGTCCAAGTTTCAAAAAGAAAACAAATATCATAATTTGAAATAATGTCAACAAACTCTGGACTGTTCTTTTTGACACTGCTTAATCCATTAACATTCCAGGCTAACACTGACAGTTCATCCCCTGCACCGTCTCATTCCCTTATAGCCTTACCATCAACATAGAGAGTATCATATACGATCAAGCTTTTACTACCTTGTTTTCTTGCATCTTTCATTTTGGCTACAAGTTTTTTCCTTTTATTAACTACTTCCGGTGGAAACTGTTCGAAAACTTTGTAAGGGGTTCCTTCGAGCTCCCTCCACTGTCTTCGAACCGTTTCCCTGTCTTTAAAATAAGTGAACTTGGCAATGATGGATCTATTTCTACCCTGTTTTCGTTCGCTTGGTGAACGATGTACACGCTCAAATTTTACGGTTTTAGCAAATTCATCTGTTAATTTCATAACATTTGCAAGGTGGTTTCTTAATTTACTCTCAGTCTGATCCGGACCTTCTATGGTACTCTCTTCTGTAATACCAACAAAAACTAGATTATTCCTCATTGATTGTGACTTTAGATAAACAAGATCGTCTTTTAAGTTCTCTTTCTCTTTTTCAAGTTGGGCAAGTCGACTTGTCATCATAGTGGAGCTAATATCAGATTCGTCTATTCTATCTTCTACTCTCATCACCCTCTGTTCAACTTGTTTGTTACGGTCTTCCAGTGTAATCCACAAATTTTTCAACTCGCTCTCGAAATTTCCTAGTTTCTTTTCTAATTGGTCAATCACCTCAATTTTTTTCTCAACTATATTAATACGGCCATTTATTTCTTGAAGGCAGTTCATAAGGTCTCTGTTTGTTGGCTCGACATGAGTGTCTGTTTTTCTATTTTTCTTTTTAACATTTTCTGTGACCTGACCTTGACCTTGACCCTGACGTTGACCTTGTCTTTCTGACATTGTTATGTTATAACCACTTATTTCAGAAGTATTTTTACTTTCACCACAATGATTACAACTAAGGCTGCTAGACTGGTTGGGTTCTTGATTATGACTCTGATACTGATTTTGACCGAAAAGAATATCAATGCCAAGTGTACTATCGCTCAAATTTTCTGATATTTCGTCACTGTTTTCATTATACAGAACTGAATGGGTCTCACAAAGAATCTCGCTTACTAGAGTACCTTTCTCAAACTCCTCTGACGGGCCTCTCTGCTTGTGTACCTTAAAATCCTTAATGTATTCACTATCACTATCACTACTGCTTCTATTTTTCCTCTTTCCCTTTTTATTGTTCTCTCTAGTCCTATCTTCACCTTTACATGACATCATAGGTATTGTCGCAACATCGTTAATTCAAAATTAATCCAGTTTTAACGCCAAAAAACCACTTAAAAACCCTTATTTCGACTCGAGATTTTAAACATGACCGATACCGCCATTATCACGTGACATATAGATCAGGGACATATTATTATAGTTTTTGCCCTGTCTGTTTGTCAGTTACTCCGTTTGTCCGCAAAAAACTTAAACATTGGCCATAACTTTTGAATGATAACTGATACAGCTTTCATATTATTTCACAAGTGAATTCCTTGTGGTAAGACCTTTTCTTCAGTACCATGGTCAAGGTCATCTGTCAAGGTCAACGTCAAATATCAAGGTCACAATTTTCAAAAAATTGCCATTGCGGGGGCATTCGTGTTTCACAAACACATCTTGTTTTCCAAATAAAGTATCCACAGCAGAGCATAGCACCTACATGCTGTGCTTTTGTTTTTAGAAAATAATTGGTGTCATTTCTAAATACATCTACTGATTCGATCTAGACTTTCAGGCTACCACATAAAATTGACCCATGAATTCATGTGTCCAAATACATAAATTACCTCTTCTGGATGATGCCTTAGTTTATCTTTGCTCACAGCTGATCAAATCAAATGATACTAAAAATCCATAATGCAAAATTTCTACAGGCCTCTGAAAAAGTGAATGAACTGAAGCCTTAACCAATCCATATTAAACATTTGTACACTAGTAGACAAGGGCAAGCAGTGCAGACACAGAACAGGGATGAGGGGGATTGTACCTGATCTTTGTCTGTTCTATTGGCTGAAGTGGTAAACTTTCAAGGTCGATTAAAAATTTCAGTTTCGCTTCCTTATTCTTTCAGTTGACAACATACTCAATAGAATGCAATTTGGAGCAAGTGTATATGAATATATGATCTTAATAGTAAAGAGAGAAAAAGTTAATAATTTAGAATTTCCATAAGTTATTGAACAAATTTCTCTTTACAGGTGTCCAATGGGTATTAATCCAGGGTCAGAGATGGTAAAATTTTCTAAGAAGAGAAAGGGGAACTCCAAGTGAATCCCAAGGTGTTGAAATAAATAAACGAATTGCAGACTTCGAGTGGACTGAAGAAGGCTCTAATTATCAACCATGAAGCAGTGAATGAAGTTTATGAAAAAAAAAAAAGGAACTGAATGTCATCAAATGTTGCAGATGTTTAAAACTGTTCTAAAGGTGTTGTTATGCCAAAGTTTGACTTTATAGTAGTCAATCTGTGTGATGGGTATTTTAGTCAATAAATGTTACTTTCACATTAACCCTTTACCAAACAATCCCATGTTTTTATGGCCCTAAGATACAGGCCTTTTGAAAACATTGTGGAAAAAGGAGAAAATGCTGGTAACCTGCATTTTCTTCTTTTCCCACATTTCTACCCTGCTGGAAACAAATTTCAATTTTTGAGTTACATTTATTTTGTTGTCTGCAAATGCTTTCACTTTGAACAAGTCTAAAATTTTGTCCTTTGGTAAAGAGTTAAAAGGGACCATCTGGGAACTGCAAAAAATAATGAGCCTGGCCAGTCTATGTGAACAGTGCAGTCTGACCAGGGTTGAGACTTTTGCTTATGGCTCCTTTCCTGAATGTTTATTTGCCATCCTACCTTACAAAACAGTCGTTTTGAAAGCAGATCCAAAATTGAACTGCCTCGACTTGAATCTGTTTTCAATTCGTTTGATTTATATTGAGTTCACAGTTGTCCCTTTTTGTATTGACAGGACATATATTTGTCCAAGTTTCAATTTTTTTTCAGTAGGTATCAAGCCTGAGATTGATCTAAATGTCTTACACTAGTTATATTACAAAATCTGGGATAAAATTACAGCGCAGGCTTGATGATTAAAAGCATTGTTTTTATGCTGGCCTGCCCACAGCTATAAGATTAACTCATTATGCACAGGAAAGAAAGAAATTTGACAAATGAAATTAGATTTTTTTACTATCAGAATAATCTGAGTGGTAAATCTATTTGCCAAACCAAAATATAGAAAAAGTCAACCAACATGTTACACAATTTTGTAATAGTTATGATATAGAAAGGGCTGTATGTAATCTGCGCATTATGTGTTGATAGTGTAAATATTATAGCATAAGAAGCAGCATCTGCTGAGTATACCAAAAGCTTTCTTGCGAAAAGAAGAGTGGTCATTGTGAAGGGTTCTGTATAAGTTAAATTGTGATAGTTATCACATTTCCTTTAGAATTCTTTCTGGTAAGATAATTAATACTATGTAATAGCCACTGTATTAGCTCTTACATTATTTGTATGCCCTCATCATGATTTTGAGCATTGCGTGTTAAGTTTGTTTAACTTTGGCTATATTCTTCAGATTTGCTCTGCTTTGATACTTTCAATGGGAAACAATAAGATTTCACCAAGCACTCATATACATATGATAAAGTTCATGTGTAAGGTAGAAGATTTAATGTGCAATTAAGACTTGTGCAATTGTTTGGTTTACAAAAAAAAAAGACGTGTACAATTATTTACAGTATTGTATTTTTTATTTATCTTATAAATATCCTCAGAATAATGATAGGACCATGGTTGATAGCTTGGTCATTTGGTTTCCAGGAGCAGAAGTATTTTAACCCTTTCCCATACAATCACTGGTTTTAACGACCCCAAACGTTATTTTAGAGTAAACATTGTGAGAAAAGAAGAAAATCCTTGTAACAAGCGGTTTCTTCTTTTTCCACGATGTTTTCTATCCAAAATAAAACTTGTTGGTTTTACTTACTTTCACTTTAAATTGTCGTCTGCAACTTCGTCCTTTTTTGACCAGTCTGATTTTGTCGTCTGGTAATGAATTAACGGTAAACTTGCCTATCTCAAAATTACGGGACATGCGTCCCGTACGATTTTACGGGAAAAAACCCGGCAGCTGGTTTCCAGGACAATTCCGTAAAATTACGGTTTCCCAGTAACGGCGTCTTACAGTAGATTTACGGTTATCACAGTAGATATACGGTGAGGCACGGTAACAGCTGGCCCGTAATTTTACTGGATTGTCCTGGAAACCAGCTGCCGGGTTTTTTCCCGTAAAATTTTACGGGAAATTTTTACAGTGCACTTTTAAGTTGTTCTAGACTGTTTTTACAGGTTAGCCAGTTGTCTGAGTTACCATCAAATTCCACATACTGTTTCAACTGCTTCTCACTTACCCTTTGTCTTCATACAAGCAAAACGTATGTACATATGCATGTAAAGTATTGATAAATGCATGTGTGCTGTAATATTGTTATTTACGGGTTTACAGGTAGATATATTTTTTAGCGCCTTATATTCAAACTAAACCGCTTCTATCTAATTATGGTAATTTGCCAAACAAATACAAACAATAGAAAGTTTTTTCATGATGTTTCTAAATTTTAACCCTTTACCAGACCAGAAAATGAGAACATTCCTGTCTCGTCCAAATTAAAAGAGTTTGAAGACGGAAAAAAATTCTTAAGGATGAGAATTGTCTCCAGACAGTTTTGTGCGAAAAAAACAAAATATTTTTTTCTCTTTCCCAACATGTGTTCAAAAGAGATAAATTCCAATCCATAATTCTATTTAAAATAACCGTTTTTAATGACGATATTAGCTGCAATGATATACAAAAATGCCTTATGTATTTTATAAATGACCCATCCTGATGTTGAGGCATCATCGTAAGTAGCAAAAACAAAATCCATCATTTGATCAGACTCGGCGCAGAAAAATTGTATGCAGAATTTTAAGACCCCCTGTTTTAAGGAATGTTCGCAGAATTTTGATCCCGCAGAATAAAGTGCTTATACGGTATTTGGTAATTTTCTGTTTTTGCATAATACAGTATTAATTACTGATTGATTCTAGTCAAGCTGAAAATTTACGTGCTATTTGATAATTTTTATGCCCCCGGATCGAGTGATCCGGGGCATATTGTTTTACCCTCGTCTGTCCGTCAGTCTGTCTGTCTAAAACTTAACATGTGCTTATTATTTCCAAAGTACTCAAGCTACAGTGCTCATATTTGGATGCAAATCAGACAGTACCACTTTCACTTCCGTGTCATGAAGGTCAAGGTCACAGTTCAAGGTCAAAGTGCCTGCAAAACTTAACGTTGCCTGTACCTCTCAAAATATTTAAATTACAATGCTCATATTTGGTATGCAGATAGCTTACCTGGATACAAATCAGATGATGACACTTTCAAGGTCACATGACCAAGGTCAAGGTCACCGACTGGGTTGCAGTTTCTCAAAAAAAGGCACTGCTGGGGCATTCATGTTTCACAAACACATCTTGTTACATTTTTGCATAATATATCCAGTATTAATACATGTATTTTAGCATATTAAAGCCAAACAAGATAAGGGGCTTTAATACATATAATTAATTATAGTCAAGGTGCTTTTTGATGATTTACTTTTTTCTTTTGCATAATATTAATATTTTTGCTTTGTCAGAGTTTTACAAAAAGAAATTCTAGTCATCTGATTGCTATGCAAAATTACATAGTGTTAGATCAACTGCTCTGATCATGCTCAGAGCTTTTGTAAACACCATGGATTCCATCTTTGCAAGTTGACCAGCTGTCCACATTTCTCTCAAATGACAGCTTTTTCCAAAAGCTCATGGCTTACCTAAATAGAACATCCTTCTATTAAGTTCTGTGAAGGAATTTAAATCTGACATCGATAGTTCTAAAGCTGTAGTATTTAGAGAATGGATGTTTTTGAAGAAATCTCGAAGTATTGTCAAAGCCTGGTGAACTTGGACGAAGGTTCTGGAAAAGCTGACATTCTGTGATGTATGTTTTTTTTCCTTTAAATGTTTACTTGAAGCTTGTTGAAGTCACATACTATCAAAAGAACCCATATCAGCTGTATTGAACTGACAATTCTCTAGGTTTTACAGGGTCTTTCTCAAGATTTCTGTTATAGCTTTTAAAAACATAGGGGAAAAAGAAGGAAATGCTCATAACAAGGAATTTCTCCTTTTTCCACTGTTTTCATTGTTGTTTTTCTTCTGAACTTGTTTTGCTTATTTTGTTCTAAATGCATTTTTGTTGTTTTGTAACATATCGTAATAAAGATTAAACCATTTTGTTAATTCAAGTGCGCTTCACTGTATCTTTTTCCATCTTCAAACTTGTAATAGATTATACATGTATTAATATCGTTTAACAGTGGAGCCTTAGATAAAACGTACAGTGCATCTGAAACTTGTATTAATCGAAACTACAATGGAATTCGTACTTGGGCTATCAAGCTGACATGGGGTCTATTTAGTTGGTTTTGTGTGTGTTGATATCTTAAGCTGAACCGCCGCGGTGGCCTAGTGTTACAGCGTCCGTCTCGATGATGGACCAATAACCTAAATGCTTAGTGTTTTGGACCATGTCGGACCATAACCTAAGCCACCATTGGACCTATTACGTAAAGGCAATATCGGGCCCATCATGTAAGCGAATATCGGGCTGATCATAGTAGCTGATATCGGGCCGATCATGGTAGCCGATATCGGGCCGATATAGCAAAGTGTTTCAAATCGATATCGGGCCGATGAAGCATCCCGACATCAGGCCGATCTTTCTGTGCATATTGGGCCGATATCGGCCCGATCTAAATCATTTGCTGGGCACCATCAATTATTCTCTGACATCTTATCTCATCGACAAAAAAGAAGCAGACTTCAGGACACCGTATACAAAACCACAAAATGTGATAAGTCGCAGGAGTAGTTTAAAATACTATTTATCACGTTTTGTCTGAATTTTTTAATCTCAAAAACACAAAAAAACAGACATCCTGGCGCCAGTAGAAAAACCACAAAAAATGTTATGACATTGCATGTGTCATCACGCGATATATCTAGCAACTTCCAATGAAAAAAATGTGTGGGTTGGATTACGATAGGGAGCTTACCAATCAGGCAATCACATCACATGGTTTTCCTTATAAAAATAGCCCAATTTTCTAACTTCGTCAAACAATCTTTTAAAAAGATCGACATGGAACCTACTTACGCTAGTGAGGGATTTTTGCAAAATAATGCAGGGACGCTTTGGATATGGGAGAGATGTGTGCTTAAGAACTTGGCAGGGTCAGTTATGGCTGCATATCTTCGACTCTAGTAAATGTCGACAACAGAACGGGACCTATGATAAGACAAAGAAGAAATTTATATCGTTTAAGTGGGCAGATATATAGATTTATTAGTATATTCAGGCCACCGGCCCATTATACAAATATAAAAAGTGTACAATATGTTAACAGTAGTTATCGTCAAATATATAAATTTACATTTTACAAAAAAAAAAATACGCACGAATCTCCTGTTTACTTCATAAACCCTGATTATATGGTCTTGAGTGCTCTTCTCAGCATTTTCGCGTTTTCCTACAATGTTTCTACAAGATTACTTCCCTTCGCAGTGAATTTGTCGTCTGCAAATACTTTCAATTTGGACCAGATCAGTATTTTAGTGTAGTAGTCTGAAGCAATAGACATGTATCACAAATTTACATTAGATAGGAAAGATAGAAGAAGACGAAAATGATAATAATAATGATAATAATAAATGTATAAATCCCTCGACCCTTTACCAAATAAACCCTGGTTATATAACCATGAATTGAGGAGAGCAGGAAATGTTTTAACGGAGTATTTTTCCTTTTCCTACAATGTTTTCTACAAGATCAAATCCCATCGTTCAAGCTTGAATTATTTGTCGTCTGCAAATACTTTCAATTTGGACCAGATCAGTATTTCCTAGTCTAGCAAATAGTGTAAAGCACTATACATGTATGAAATGTAACCAATTGATCAAAAAGAGTTATCATCAAGCATCAATTAACATTTAACCAAACTTTTAATGTACATATCCCTCGACCCTTTACCAAATACCCCCAGCCCGACGGGGGGTAGAATTCGCCGGCTGCCGTCCTGCAGAGTGGTAAGACCCCACCAATGGACCCGCCTGTTTGCCGTGGATGGAATGAATGAATGAGGTTTTAAGGCCCGTCGACGTCAAAGGTCATATCGGGCGCACAAACAAGTGATGAAATGCGTTCAATTGATCATCTGTTATGTAACGAAAAATAAGGTTAAGATCTCAGCTGTGAAAACACTAAAAGAAAAAAAAAACAAAAACAAAAAAAAAAAAAAAACGACGCTATCAGCATATAGTCTAAAAATACACATGGTCAATAAGACCTAAAATTATATCTTTTTATAGAGATTTACCTCTTTCAAAAACTCAAAAATAGCTTCGAATTTTACAGTATCAAATAAAGTATTCAAACTGTCAACACGAAAAAATCTATCTCTTGCAGGTGCAAGATCTATGCAATCTATAAGCACATGTTTGACAGTAAGTAACTCATTGCAAGTGATGCATTGTGGTGCTTCCTCGCCTTTCAGGAGATAAGAGTGAGTCATATACGTATGACCAATACGAAGACGGGCCAAGATAATTTCCTCGCGGCGGTTTGTCCTCAATCCTGGAAGCCACTCGCCAAGAGTTGGCTTCACTGTAAACAACTTGTTATTTTGATTCATTGGGTCATTCCAGGATTGCTGCCATACATTTTGAATAAAATCATTTATTAATGGTTTAAAATCATTAAAAGGAACTTTTAAGGGTAAAACATCGTGTGACAATGCCTCCTTAGCAGCTTTATCTGCCTCTTCATTGCCACTTATACCAATATGGCTGGGGAGCCAACAAAATACAAGATCAGCACTGCGACAGATTTGAGAAATTTTGTCAAGTAGATTAACTATCATTGGGTTGTCCGTTCTCTCATTTTCGAGTGCTTGCATAGCTGATAGTGAATCAGTGAAGATGATGTAGCGCCAGTAAGCGTCCTGTTGTATGTGATTGAGAGCAAGGTCGAACGCCTTTAGCTCTGCGGTAAAGATAGAAGAATTATTAGGTAGGCGAAACTGATATAATTCACCATCGAGCACGGCAGCCGCAGCAACTTTATTCCCATCTTTGGAACCATCGGTATATATTTCTTCGTAATTGTAGTATTGTTCTTTGATCTCAAGGAATTTATTTTTAAAAATCATAGGATCTGTTGTGGCTTTCTTGTCTGAAGCAAGATTAAATATATAGCTTGCACCTTTAGAAGTCCATAAAGGAACCTCTGAAATGTTATGTTTCGCTACATCCTCCAGATCGCAATCTACACAATTCATATCCGCTTCACAGCGCAAACTGAAAGGAGGTATAACTTTTTCTTTATTTAAAAAGTCGTCCTTGTACAGCGGGTCAAATACTGCCTTATTTGTGGGGTTGTCGGGATTTGACTTTAAGTAATATTGCAAGGAAAGTTTCTTCCCGCGTAAATTCAAAGAAGGTTCATTTGCCTCTGCGTACAAACTGTTGACAGGAGATGTTCTAAAGGCACCAAGTGCTAGTCGTAAACCCTGGTGATGGATAGAATCCAGTCTACGGAGGTACGATTTTCGCGCTGAGCCATATACAATGCAGCCATAATCTAGCTTTGATCGGACAAGTGATCTATAAAGTCTCAAAAGGACTTTTTTATCAGCTCCCCAGTCCATACTGGAGACAACACTTAAAAGATTAAGAGCTTTTTGGCATTTGTTGCTAAGATAATTGATGTGAGGTATGAAAGTTAGTTTAGAGTCAAACACAATGCCCAAAAATTTAAATTCTGGGACAACTTCGATACGTACTCCATCTAGCGTAAGTTCTGGGTCTCGATGTAATTTTCGTGACTGGCAGAAATGCATACATTTGGTCTTGGTTTTAGAAAATTTAAATCCATTTTCTCCTGACCATTTTCTTAAATTGTTTAGGACCTGTTGCAACTGCCTTTCAATGGTATGCATATGCTTAGACCTGTAGCAAATGCAGAAGTCGTCAACGTACAAAAAGCATTCTACACCAGGGCAAACAGACTTAACGATACTGTTTATCTTCACACTGAAAAGTGTAACTGAAAGAATGCTTCCCTGGGGAACGCCCATTTCTTGTTCATGGGGATTAGAAAAAGTATTTCCTACCCGAACTCTAAACTGACGTTCATTCAAAAAAGCCAAAATGAAATAAGCAAGGCGACCTCTTATACCGAAATCATGGAGGTCGTTCATGATTCCGTATTTCCATGTGGTATCATATGCACTTTCGAGATCAAAAAAAACGGAAACAACATGTTCCTTTTTAATGAAAGCTTCGCGAATAAATGTTTCGAAGCAAACTAAGTGGTCGAGAGTGCCTCTTTGTTTACGAAATCCGCACTGGGCGGTAGCAATAAGTTTGTTTTTCTCTAGATAACAAACAAGCCGATCATTGACCATTCTTTCCATGGTTTTGCAAATACAACTTGTTAAGGCTATAGGGCGATAATTTGCAGGGTCTGTAGAATCTTTACCTGGCTTTAGTATGGGAATTACTATAGCTTCCTTCCAAGAATCTGGAAGAATACCAGTGTGCCAGACTTGATTAAAAATATTGAGTAAACTTTCAAGGGATCGAAGCGGTAGATGTTTTAAAAATTGATAATGGATGTCGTCACATCCAACAGCAGTATCATGACACTTCTTTAATGCCTTCCTCAATTCTTTTAAAGTAAAATCTTTATTGTAATGTTCGTTGTTATTCGACTTAAAATTCAGTTTAGTTTTTTCTTTGGTATTCTGATATTTTTGAAACGATGTCGAATAATTTGAAGAAGAGGACTTTTCCGCAAAAGTGTCAGCCAAGACATTTGCAATATCTGCTTTAGAGGTGACGACACCATCACCAGCATTTAAATGTCCTACATTCAACGAGGTGTTTTTTCCGTTAATCTTTCGAATCATGTCCCATGTCTTTTTGACAGACGATCTAGAATTTAATCTAGATACGTACTGTCGCCAAGACGCACGTTTACTTTGCTTGATAGTTCTTCGTGCTTTTGCACGTGCAATTCTAAACTTTGAAAGATTCTCCTGACTCGGTCTCAGATTAAAAATTCGAAGAACAGACTTTCGTTCAGCTATAGCCTTTTTGCATTCATCGTTAAACCACGGCTTGCTTGGATGTTTCGGATTTGTTGATGTTCGAGGAATCGATTTTTCAGCGGCCGAATAAAGTAAGGACGTGAAGCGTTCTGCAGCATTATCGCAATCTTCAAAAGCACTGGGAAAAATTGATTGTTCACAATGGTTTTTGAACTGTTTCCAATTTGCTTTATGAAGCTTCCAACGTTCTGGACGTTGTTGAACTGCAGGTCCTACTTCCGATACCTGGATAGGAAAATGATCGCTTCCATGAAGGTCATCAATAACTTTCCAGTTAAAGACTGGAAAAATTCCAGGGCTGCATATGGTAAGGTCTAAAGATGAATAAGAGCCAGTAGCAGGATGAAGATAGGTTGAAGATTTATCATTCAGCAGAACAAGGTCGTGTTTCGTGATAAATTCTTCCATAGTTCTACCCTTGTCATTCGTGTCTGTACATCCCCATAAAGAATGGTGGGAATTAAAATCTCCCATTAAAATGAATGGCTTCGGCAATTGATTTATAATATGATCAAGTTTTTTAACATCAATTGGCGAGCTAGGGGGAAGATAAATGGAACACAAAGTAAAGGTCTTATTTAAAGAAATGTTTATCGCAACAGCTTGAAGAGTAGTGTCAAGCTTGACAGAATGGTGTGGAACGCTGTTGTTCACGATCACGGCAACACCTCCAGAAGCTTTATCGTTACCACTATAGTGTTTAAAGTAACACGAGTGATATTTCAAAGAAAACTTGTCAGAGTCTTTAAGAAATGTTTCCTGTAAACAAACTGCTACTGGTCTTTGTTCAGTGACTAGAAGGTTTAATTCCTCGCAGTTAGCTTTTATGCTACGACAATTCCATTGTAGAATGTTATTACTCATTGCTAAATTGAAGAGAAAGATTATACCATAAAGCAATGGAAATATGAATCGAATCATTTTTTATTCAATTTGATTATACGACCCTGCTTATTTGTATTTGACTCCACAAGAGTGTCGTCCGCCTCCATGTCTTCATCAAGACACTGGAAGCGATTATGCTGTTGAATTTGGTCATCGGATCCCTTTGGAAGGCGATCCAAGGTGACCTTATTTTGAGCTTTACTTGGACTTTTTGGAATAGGCTTTTCTGGCTTTTTATTGGTAACAGGTTTCTGTGACGTTTTTGCTGGTGCAGAATTCTGTTTCTGTGGTGGTACTGTTTGGACTGCAGCTTCATTTGTCTGTGTTTGAGCGTCTTTTAAGTTAATCGTTTTGGCCGTTTTGGATTTGGTAACGCTTGAATAGGATGCATTCAGTGCGTGTCGTGCATCCACAATTTTACGTGCTTCTGCAAACGACAGACTTTCGCGATGTTTTATTGTTATGATTTCTTTCTCCCTTTGCCAGACTTTGCATGAACGGGATGTGGAGTAGTGATCCTCACCACAATTCAAACATTTCATGGGTTTGCTGCAAGGATCGAGGTGAAAAGTCTCGACTTCATTTGTCCCACATCGCTTACAATGTTCGTCGGCGTTACATTGTCTTTCATGATGTCCGAACTTAAAGCACTTGTAACATTGCAAAGGATTTGGAATATAAACATCAACTGGCACTTTCAAATATCCGATTTTCAAGGTCTTTGGGAGAATGGCTGTGTTAAACTTTAAAATTATTGAGTTGGTTTCTCGTCTTACGTTATCGCGATAAACACGAATTCGTCTGGCTTCAATCACGTTCTGACTTGACAGTTCAGACACAATTTCTTCTTCTGCAACACCAGCTAAATCAGGGCAGCGTATTATACCTCTTGAGGAATTCAGGGATCCATGTGCAGAGCATTTTGCAGGGATATTGTGAAATTGCTTCAACCCAAGCAGATTTTTTGCATGTTGAGGTTTATCTACCTCAACGAGAAGGCCGCTAGTTCTTAGCTTTTTCACGGATTTCGGTGATCCAGCAATTGAAACTAAAACTTTTTCAATAATGAATGGTGAAAGCTTTGTAAGTGGTTGTTCATTATTAACGGATTCTATAACTAGAAATCGGGGAAAGCCAATCGTCGATTCAACAGAAGCAGAGTCGTTTTCCAGATGTTCATGCGTTCGTTTTTTATTTGGGTGATCCATGGTTTGGTATTTTAAATTCATCATTCGTGGCCCCCACCCACCATGGAGTCCTACTTAGGGGGACATGGCAAGTAGAGCGGAGTATCCAGCTCTGCATGTCAGGGTTACCCAAATGATATACTCGGGCCATGCAAACTAAAAAATCTGGCAAGGAAGATGCGTGGCAACAACCCCAGATCAGGAAGCACCCACGCAAGTCAAAGCCCAATCAATCAGTCCACACAACCCAATTAGCCCATGAGCCTATATTAGACTAGGGACTAAAACACACACAAAAAAAAAGAACAGTTAAAATGGACAAATTGATACTTTACGAATACATGCAAGAGAGAGATCAAACGGATTTGTGATACATGCAGTATCAGGTATACAGTTATAGTACAAACAAAATATGATGGTTTTTACACTAGCAATGGTGTTATAACTAAGTGAAATGATTTCAAAATGCCCAAAATCTAAAAGCGACCAGCCGATTGCACTAGACCGGGCCCATCTAGGCTCTCGTTTACACAGAAGCCGAGGCCAAAGCAGTGTGTTGAAGAGCTGGAGATCCCTGGGCTCCCCTCAACTGCCAGGACCCTCTTTTCCTGCTTACGAGTCTCCACCCACGGCAAACAGGCGGGTCCATTGGTGGGGTCTTACCACTCTGCAGGACGGCAGCCGGCGAATTCTACCCCCCGTCTGGCTGGGGGATTGCCGTGGATGGAGACTCGTAAGCCGGAAAAGAGGGTCCTGGCAGTTGAGGGGAGTCCAGGGATCTCCAGCTCTTCAACACACTGCTTCGGCCTCGGCTTCGGTGTAAACGAGAGCCTAGATGGGCCTGGTCTAGTGCAATCGGCTGTTTGCTTTTAGATTTTGGGCATTTTGAATTTACTTCATCTAGCTCTTACCATGTTACTGGTGTAAAAGAAAAACACCTATTTTGTATGTATCATATTTGTATTGTTTTCTTGAAACCGCACGTAGTACCAACTTGTCTGACCATAATACTCGTATGTATTTGCACAGCATCAATTTGTCCATTTTAACTGCGTAGTTTTCGCGTATTTTAGTCCCTAGTCTAATATAGGCTCATGGGCTAATTAGGTTATGTAGGTCTTTTGATTTGGCTTTGACTTGCGTGGAAGCATCCTGATCTGGGGATGTTGCCCCGCATTTTCTTTGCCGGATTGTCTGATTTGTATGGCCCAAGTATATCATTTGGGTAACCCTGAACAGGCTGAACCGGAATCTACTGGACCTTTTGCCTGCTTCTTGATAATCGAATCGCTGCAACCAGAAAAAACCATTGACAAAGCTGTCACCCTTTGTTATCGAAAAAGCACTTGTTTCTTTGGCAGGCTCTCCGAAGTCTGTTATAAAGCTTATGAACGGCACTCTGTTAGTGGAAATTGAAAAGCCGCAACATTCGAAAAACCTTTTGGCCTTGAAACGATTTTTCGAAATACCAGCAAAATGCATAGCGCATGGTACTCTGAACTCATCCAGAGGTATAATAAGGTGTCCTGATTTGGCTGGTGTGGACGAATTAGAAATTGTAACGGAATTATCGACTCAGAATGTTATTGAGGCTAAACGTATTCGTGTTTTTCGGGATGGTATCCGGAAAGACACCAATACCATAGTTCTTAAATTCAGAACGGCTATCCTACCGAAAACTCTGAAAGTCGGATACATGAAGGTTCCTGTTGATCTTTACATCCCAAACCCACTTCAATGTTATAGATGTTTTAAGTTTGGCCACTATGAAAGGCAGTGTGACGCTTACGATCACTGTAAAAGATGCGGAACCAATGAAGTTGAAACGTATCATACTGACCCTTGTGAAAAACCGTTGAAATGTTTGAATTGTGGTGAAGAACACTATTCCACATCCAGATCATGTAAAGTCTGGAAGAGGGAAAAAGAAATCATCACCATAAAATATCGGAAAAGTCTGTCATTTTCGGAAGCTAGAAAAATTGTAGATACGCGACAAGCACTGGGTGCATCTTTCTCCAGTGTGACCAAATCGAATGCAGCAAAATCATTCACTTCGAAAGATGCTCGAACACAGACTAATAATACCTCGGTCCAAACAGATTCATCAGAGAAACAAGCTTCCACAACAGCCAAACATCAGCAACCTGTAGTTAACAAAAAAACAGAAAAGCCTGTTCCAAAAAGTCCGATTAAATCTCAAAAAAAGGTCCTCTCAGATCGCCTTCCAAAGGGATCTGACGACCAAATTCAACAACACAACCGTTTCCAATGTCTCGAAGAAGACATGGAAGCGGAAAACGGCCCTGCAGAAACTAATACAAATAAGCAAGGTCGTATTATCAAATTAGATAATAAAAAATGAATCAGTACATACTTCCAGTGTGTAATGGTGTCTTTCTTATACTAACTTTATTTATGACTAACACCATTCTGCAATGGAATTGTCGTAGCATTAAGGCTAACTTCGAGGAATTAAAACTTTTTAATTAATGAACAGAAACCAGTTGCAATATCTTTGCAGGAAACTACACTACAAGCAGCTGCTGTGAGCATTTCCCTCACTAAAACCACTACATTGTGTTCTCTTTATGTTCCACCTAACTCACCAATTGATGTTAGGAAAATCAATGATCTTATCGATCAATTGCCCAAACATTTTGTTTTAACAAGAGATTTCAATTCCCACCATACATTATGGGGATGTACACATACTAATGATAAAGGCCGAACCAATGAAAGTTTCATCACAGATCATAACCTTGTTTTGCTCAATGATAAATGTTCAACGTATCTACATCCTGCAACTGGTTCTTATTCATCTTTAGACTTAACCTTATGCAGTCCGGAGATTTTTACTGACTTGAGTTGGAAGGTTGATGATGGCGTTCATGGAAGTAATCATTTCCCGATCGTAGTATCGGAGGTTGGACCATCTATACAACAACGTCCGGAGTGTTGGAAACTTCATAAAGCAAATTGGGAACAATTGAAAATTCATTGCGAACAATCAATTCCTCCAAATGCTTTGGACGAATGTGAAAATCCAGCAGAACTGTTTACTTCCTTACTTTACTCTGCTGCAGAGAAATCAATTCCTCGGTCATCGACAAAACCGAAACATCCAAGTAAACCATGGTTTAACGATGAATGCAAGAAGGCTATAGCTGAGCGGAAATCTGTTCTCAGAAATTTCAATCTGACGCCTACTCAGGAGAATCTTGCAAAGTAAAAAATTGCACGTGCGCGAGCACGGCGAACAATTAAGCAAAGTAAACGTGCGTCTTGGCGACAGTACGTATCTAGGTTAAATTCTAGATCGTCTGTCAAAAAGACATTGGAAATGATACGGAAAATAAATGGTAAGAGTAATTCCCATAGTATTGGTCATCTAGATACTGATGAGGGGAAATATAAATCTAAACATGATATTGCCAACGTGCTGACTGATACATTTGCCAAGAAATCCTCTTCCACGAATTATTCATTTATGTTCCAAAAATTTAAGACTGGAAAAGAGAAATCCAAACTGAATTTTAAAACCGATAAAATGGAATATTGTAGCAAAGACTTTAATATTAAAGAGCTAAGAAAGGCCCTACAAAAGTCTCATGATACTGCAGTTGGGTCTGATGATATCCATTATCAGTTCCTTAAATACTTACCTCATCGTTCCCTCCATTGTTTACTCCAAATTTTTAATAAAGTCTGGAAGACAGGGTTTCTCCCAGACTCCTGGAAAGAAGCTATAGTTATACCTATACCAAAGCCTGGCAAAGATTCTACAAATCCTAGTAATTACCGCCGTATAGCCTTAACGAGTTGTATTTGTAAAACCATGGAAAGAATGGTGAATGACCGCCTTGTTTGGTTTTTAGAGAAAAATAAAATCATTTCCACAAACCAGTGCGGATTTCGTAAACATAGAAGCACTCTTGATCACCTGGTTCGCTTCGAGACTTTCATACGCGAAGCTTTTATAATGAATGAATGAGTGGAATTTTTCGGCCCGTCGACAGCGGAGGTCATATTGGGCGCATATACGAAGATGAAAAATGATACTGTGAAGTACTAAAAGAGAAGTCTATAAAACAGTGTATGTAAACAGTGAAATACACACTTTAGCGATGCTAACCAAGTTAATTTTGGCGATAGAAGGGCCAAAAAAGCCCATAAAAAACGAACAAAAAATAATGCAATGAGTTGAAGAAGACCCTAATTTTTTCTAAAAATATTTACCACTTTCAGGTATTCAAATAATGACTCAGTCTTCACAGTATCAAATAAAAGACTAAGGTTGTTCACTTTGTAAATTTTTTCTCGAACCTGCGCTGGGTCAACACACTCTATCAATATGTGCTTGACGGTGAGAGGAGCAGAGCATGGAATGCATTGGGGTGCCTCCTCTCCTTTCAGGAGATAAGAGTGTTTAAGATGAGTATGACCGATACGCAGACGGGCCAAAACAATTTCTTCGCGACGACAAGTCCTGGTCCCTGGCAGCCATTCTCCAAGAGTTGGCTTGATACAGAATAATTTATTCTGACTACTGTGTGGGTCGTTCCACGAAGTATCCCAACCAGATTGAATAAAAGTATTTATTGAAGAGTTAAAATCAGTAAAAGGTACTTTAAACGGTAAAATATCAAGTGATAATGCGTCCTTGGCACTTCTGTCTGCCTCTTCATTACCACTAATACCAACATGGCTGGGAAGCCAACAAGAAATTACGTCATTATATCTGCAGATGTCAGATAGCTTATCTAAAAGATCAACAATAATTAGGTTTTCAGTTTTCTCATGCTCAAGTGTTTGCATGGCAGAGAGTGAATCGGTGAAGATAATATAAAGCCAATAACCGTCATCTTTAATGTGATCAAGAGCAAGGTCTATTGCTTTTAGCTCTGCAGAAAATATTGAAGACTTATCCGGAAGACGGAATTGATATATTTCACCGTCAGGCACAGCAGCTGCTGCAACCCTGTCAACTTCTTTTGAACCGTCTGTATAAATGTTGCTTTTGAAAATAGTTGGATCTGTTGTTGCTTTTTTGTACGATGCCAGCTCATACACAAATGTCGGACTATTAGAAGTCCATAAAGGAACATCTGTGATCTTATGTTCAGCTATATCTTCCAGATTGAATCCAAGACTTTGGACATCAGCTTCACACCGAAGACTGAAAGGAGGTATGACCTTTTCTTTATTAAAAAAATCGTCTTTATACAGAGGCTCAAATACATCTTTATGGGTAGGGTTTTCAGGGTTTGACGTTAGTTTTATAAAGTATTGCATGGACAGTTTCTTTCGCCTAAGATTTAAGGAAGGCTCATTTGCTTCTGCATACAGACTGTATATCGGAGAAGTCTTAAATGCGCCCAATGCAAGACGCAAACCTTGATTATGAATGGTATCAAGTTTGCGTAAATATGATTTACGTGCTGATCCGTATACGATACAGCCATATTCCAACTTAGATCGTACAAGTGACCTATAAAGTCGCAAAAGGACTTTTTTGTCTGCTCCCCAGTCCATACTGGAAACTACACGTAAAAGATTGAGAGCTTTCTGACATTTATTGCTCAGGTAATTAATGTGAGGAATGAACGACAGTTTAGAATCAAATAAAAGACCTAGAAATTTTAATTCTTGGACGACTTCTAAACGCACACCATCCAATGTTAGTTCTGGATCAAGATGAAATTTTCTAGAATTGCAATAATGCATACATTTAGTTTTAGTTTTGGAAAACTTGGAACCGTTTTCATCGGACCATTTGCTTAAGTTGTTCAAAACCTGTTGAAGTTGCCTTTCAATAGTATGCATGTGGTTAGATCTGTAGCAGATACAGAAGTCGTAGACATAAAGCATTCCACTCCAGGGCATACTGATTTTATAATATTGTTAATTTTCACACTGAATAGTGTAACTGAAAGAATACATCCCTGGGGAACGCCCATCTCTTGTTCATGGGGGTTAGAAAACGTATTACCAACCCTGACTCTAAACTGGCGCTCACTTAAAAAAGCTGAGATGAAGTAAGCAAGACGACCTCGAATACCGAAATCATAGAGGTCATTCATAATCCCATACTCCCATGTTGTATCATAAGCACTTTCAAGATAAAAAAATAAAGAGACATGTTCCTTTTTAATAAAACCTTCACCGTCACGTATAAATGTCTCAAAGCGAACCAAGTGATCAAGAGTGCCTCTGTGTTTACGAAATCCGCTCTGAGCGGTTGCTATCAGTTCATTTTTCTCTAAAAACCAAACAAGACGGTTATTTACCATTCTTTCCATGGTTTTACAAATACAGCTTGATAAAGCTATACAACGATAGTTTGCAGGATCAGAAGCATCTTTTCCTGGTTTGGATATTGGTACTACTATGGCTTCCTTCCACGAATCGGGGAGAATGCCAGAATGCCAAACCTGATTAACCATAGTCAGTGAACAATCTAGGAGTCGATATGGTAAATGCTTTAAGAACTGATAATGAATGTCATCGCATCCAACAGCGCTAGACGGCGACTTATATCAGTTCCGTCTTCCGGATAAATCATCGATTTTTTCGGCCGAGTTAAAGGCATTAGATCTCGCTCTTGATCATATAAAAGAAGACGGTTACTGGCGTTACATTATTTTTACTGATTCGCTCTCTGCCATGCAAGCACTTGAACATGAGAAAACAGACAACCCGCTTATTGCTAATCTTTTAGACAAAATATCCAATATCTGTGAAAATGATGAGGTCGTATTTTGTTGGTTTCCCAGTCACATTGGTATTTGTGGTAATGAGGAGGCAGATAGAGCTGCCAAGGAAGCATTACCGCTCGATGTTTTACCGTTTAAGGCACCTTTTAACGATTTTAAACCACTTATTAATGATTTTATTCAAGATGTCTGACAAAGATCTTGGAGTGATCCGGCAAATCAAAACAATAAATTATTTAGTATGAAGCCCAATATAGGTGAATGGTTTCAAGGCTTGCGGTCAAACCGCAGAGAAGAAATAGTTTTGGCCCGTTTGAGAATAGGTCATACACACATGACGCATTCGTACCTTCTCAAAGGAGAAGCAGCTCCTCAATGTATATCATGTAATGCAATTGTAACTGTCAAGCATTTAATAATAATGAATGAATGAATGAATGAATGATGTTTTACGGCCCGTCGACATCAAAGGTCATATTGGGCGCTAAAACTTATTTGGAGCAGTACTACAGCCATGACAATAACGTTAAGATAAAATAATATAGTCACTAACAATTTTCATGATGAAGTACTTACAATGAGTGGAAGACACGATGAAAAACAATTACAGAGAGTAAAAAGTGTACCAATTATAAAACAAATTTGTTGATGAAAAAAAAATAATTAAAACCTAATCAAATTTTGGTAAAAATTCTAATTTCTTTAAGAAACATAAAAATTGTTTCCGGCAGAACAGACTCAAAGAGCTCTTTTATACTCGAAATATTGAAATACTTGTCACGTATTGGCGCAACATCAACACAGTCTATAAATAAATGATGCACTGAAAGGGGTGACGAACATGGCACACAAAGAGGGGCCTCCTCTCCCTTCAGTAAGTACGAGTGAGTTAAATATGTATGTCCAATACGTAAGCGGGCGAGTACAATTTCTTCACGACGAGATAATCTAAAACCTGGCATCCAGTTACCAAGAACTGGTTTTATACAACGTAATTTGTTATTTAAATTACCAGGATCATCCCACATGTTCTGCCAAACATTAAGAATAAAAGAATCGATTATGGGTTTAAAATCTGACTGTGGTATATCAAAAGGTAAAATGTCTTGACTTAAAGCAGACCTCGCAGCTTGATCAGCTTTCTCATTTCCGCTTATTCCGATATGACTTGGGAGCCAGCAGAAAACAACCTCGGTGTGTCTACAGATGCGATCAAGTTTAGTAAGCAATCTGTTAACCACTGGGTGTTCTAACTTTTCATTGCTGAGCGCCTGCATCGCAGAGAGCGAGTCAGTGAATATAATGTAGCGGAAATAGTTCTCAGATTCAATGTGGTCTATGGCAAGATCAATGGCCTTTAGCTCGGCAGTAAATATAGATGCATTGTTAGGCAAGCGAAATGTAATGTCACCTTCATATGTTACAAATTCACCATCAGGAATATCTGCTGCAGCAGCTCTATTACCATCTTTAGACCCATCTGTGTAGATCGGTTCAAAGTAATAATATCGATCCTTAATTTCATTTATTTCTAAATACCATTGGATCTGTTAGTGCCTTTTTGTCAGACAACAATTCAAAAAGATACACAGGCCTCCTTAAAGTCCATGGTGGAGTGTCAGAAACTTCTTGAGTTGCTACAGAATCGAGGTCCACATCGAGGTTTGCAACATCAGGGCCAAACCGCAGGCTAAAAGGCGGTACTATTCGTGACTTCTTGAGAAAGAGTTCCTTGTACATAGGATTAAAAACAACCCCATGTGTCGGGTTTTCAGGATTTGACTTTAACTTGAGATAATATTGCATACCTAGTTTCTGCCTCCGTAGGGTCAAAGAAGGTTCATTGGCTTCAATATACGGACTGCTAATGGGAGATGTTCGAAAAGCTCCTAGTGATAGGCGTAATCCCTGATGGTGAATTGTATCAAGTTTCCGCAAGTAAGACTTACGAATGTATGAATGTATGAAGTTTTAAGGCCCGTCGACATCAAAGGTCATATTGGGCGCACTTACAACTAATGCTAAAACTTTTAGTTGGTCATACTGTAATGCTATGCAAAAATTAAAATTATAACCGTGAAAACACTAAAAAACAAATGGTGCAAATGACGTATAATCTAAAAATACAGATGGTCAATAGAACCTAAAATTATATCTTTTTATAGAGGTTTATCTCTTTCAAAAACTCAAAAATAGATTCAAACTTTACAGTATTAAACAGACTCTCCATACTATCAACACGAAAAAACCTGTCTCTTGTAGGTGCAAAATCTAAACAATCTACAAAAATATGCTTGATAGTAAGAGGCTCATTGCAGGGAATACACTGTGGTGCTTCTTCTCCTTTCAGGAGGTAAGAGTGTGTCATATGTGTATGGCCAATGCGAAGACGGGCCAAGATAATTTCCTCGCGGCGATTTGTCCGCAACCCTGGAAGCCACTCCCCAAGAACTGGCGTAAGACTTACGAGCTGATCCATAAACAATGCATCCGTAATCTAGTTTAGATCGGATAAGAGACCGATACAAACGAAGGAGAACTTTTCGGTCCGCTCCCCAGTCCATATGGGACACAACACGGAACAAGCTAAGACCTTTCTGGCATTTACCCTTTAGATAATGTATGTGTGGAATGAAAGTCAGTTTAGGATCAAACAACAACCCTAGAAATTTGAAATGTGGCACAACTTCAATGCGCATGCCGTCTAATGTTAAATCGGGATCAGGGTGATGTTTTCTAAGTTGACAAAAATGCATACATTTGGTCTTGCTTTTAGAAAATTTAAAGCCGTTTTCTTCAGACCATTTTTGAAGATTGTTAAGAACTTGTTGCAATTTACGTTCTATTGTATGCATATGTTTGGATCTATAAGAAATACAAAAGTCACCAACATACAGAAAACATTCCACTCCAGGACAAACAGCCTTGATGATGTTATTAATCTTGACGCTGAAAAGTGTCACAGAAAGGATGCAGCCTTGGGGGACTCCCATCTCTTGTTTGTGAGGAGTAGAGTAAGTATCACCAACACGAACCCTGAACTGACGATCATCTAAAAATGCAGAAATAAAGTGAGCAAGGCGATCTCTTATACCAAAGTCATAGAGGTCGTTCAAAATACCATACTTCCATGTTGTGTCATAAGCACTTTCTAAGTCGAAGAAAACAGAAACATGTTCTTTTTTAATAAAAGCTTCCCGGACAAAAGTTTCAAAACGAACAAGATGATCAATTGTGCCTCTGTGTTTACGGAAGCCAGATTGAAAGGGTGTAATGAGTTTGTTCTTTTCAAGGAACCAAACGAGTCTATCATTTACCATTCTTTCCATAGTTTTGCAGATGCAGCTGGTTAAGGCTATGGGTCTGTAATTGCCTGGATTAATAGAATCCTTGCCAGGCTTCAGAATGGGAATGACGATTGCCTCTTTCCAAGATTTTGGGAGATTTCCTGTCTCCCAAACCTTGTTATAAACATCAAGTAAACAAGACAAGGACTGGTAAGGTAAATGCTTAATAAGTTGATAATGTACATCATCTGAACCTGTAGCGGTGTGATGACACTTTTTAAGAGCCGCTTTTAATTCTTTTAAAGTAAAAGGTTTATTGTAAGACTCTTCATTTGTGGAGTTAAAATTAAGTTTCCTTTTCTCCTTTTGTTGCTTAAACTTTTGAAATGAAGGAGAATAATTTGAAGAGGAAGACTTTTTGGCGAAGGTGTCGGCTAATGAATTTGCAATATCTTCTTTTGAAGTAGATTTACCTTCTGGAGCATTCAGATGACCTACACCCACTGAGGTTTGTTTACCTTGAATTTTCCTTATCTTATCCCAGGTCTTTTTGACAGTTGATCTCGAATTTAAACGAGATACATACCGTCGCCAGGACGATCGTTTACTTTGTTTAATAGTTCTGCGAGCTTTAGCTCGAGCAATTTTAAACTTAACATGGTTTTCGCTTGTCGGTCTCAAGTTGTAAGCCCTGAGTGCCGACTTACGATCTTTGACAGCCGTTTCACATATCTCATCAAACCAAGGTTTGTTTGGATGCTTTGGATTTGTCGCAGTTTGGGGAATTGCCTCCTTAGCAGCCTGATAAATCAAAGAAGTGAAAAGTTCAGTAGGATCATCGCAATCTACGAAAGCTTTCGGCATAATGGATTGTTCACAGCGAATCTGAAAAAGGTTCCAATTGGCTTTGTGAAGTTTCCACCGTCTTGGACGCTCCTGGACAAACGGTCTAGTTTCAGTGATGGTGATTGGGAAATGATCACTACCATGAAGGTCATCACAGACCTTCCATGTAAAATCAAGAAATAAGTCAGAACTGCAAATAGCAAGGTCTAAAGCTGAATAGGAACCAGTAGCTGGATGCAAGTAGGTGTTCGATTTATCATTTAAAATGCACAAATCACGCTCAGAGATGAATTCTTCCAATTGCCGACCTTTCCGGTCAGTGTCTGCACACCCCCACAAACTATTGTGGGAATTGAAATCACCAACCATCAAAAAAGGTTGTGGAAGTTGAGAGACAAGCTTACTGAGCTGGTCAATTTCAAGTGGCATACTTGGTGGTAAGTAGACAGAACAAATTGTGATAGTTTTGTTCAAAGATAATTTTACCACAGTAGCTTGAAGTGAAGAATTAATTTCTACAGACTCATGAGGTACGGAGTTGTTTACAAGAATGGCAACTCCGCCACTGGCACGGTGACAAACAGACGATGCCGTGCGATAACTTGAATGATGTTTGAATGTAAAGACATCAGCTTCTTTAAGAAACGTTTCTTGTAAGCATACCGCTACTGGTTTGTGTTCATTGACTAAAAGGGACAATTCCTCAATATTAGCATTTAACCCACGACAATTCCATTGCAGTATTGTATTACTCATCTGTAAAGTACAGATGAGTATGACAGAACACAGAAATTGAAGTATGGAAGTATTCATTTTTGTAAAGGTATTCTAATAATTTTACCTTGCTTACTTGACTCCGCAACGGGATCATCCACATCAATCTCTTCCTGTTCATCACTGAACTGGAAGCGATTGTGTAAAAGGATTGGGTTGTCGGATCCTTTAGGGAATCGGTCCGACTGGGATTCTTTCATAGTAATCTTTTTGTTTTTAGTTTTATTGTTTTTCACAGGACTCTTTTGACTCGACACTGAAGGCTGTACTGGTTTTACAGAAGGCTTATTAGTATTTCATTTAGGGAGAGGTGTACTTGTTTCCGTTTGAACTGCGACATCAGTTTGTGCCTGGGCATCTTTTAACTCGGGTACTTTCGCGTGTTTACCCTTTGCAGCCGTAGCATACGAACCAGGAAGTACAACTCTGCTACTCACTACCCTTCTGGCATCCTGAAAAGACAGACCCTCTCTGTACTTAACGGAGACGATCTCCTTCTCCCGCTGCCAGACCGGACATGATCTTGAAGTTGCCATATGCTCGCAACCACAACTTATGCATTTGAAAGGCTTCTGGCAATCGTTTGCACATGGACTTGGATGAGTACTTAAAAGCTCACCACAGCGACGACATAATTTGCTGTCAGCACCAGAGCCACACTTGCTTTCATGATGTCCAAACTTAAAACATGTATAGCACTGCAACGGGTTAGGAATGTATAGGTCTACAGGTACTTTCAAATAGCCTACCTTCAAAGATTTTGGAATGATTGCCGTTTGAAATGTTAGTATGATCGTGTTGGTTTCGCGTTTGACGCCATCTCTATATACAGTAATTCTTCGGGCATTAGTAACATTTCGGTCTGCTAGTCCCTCAGTTATATCTTCTGTGGACACTCCTGCAAGGTCGGGACATCTAATAATACCCCGTGCTGTGTTTAAAGAGGCGTGTGGCTTACATTGAGACGGAATGGAGAAAAAGGTATTTAACTTTAGAAGTGACTCTACGTGTACTTTGTTGGTCATTTCGACTAGAAGAGCACCAGATTTCAACTTTTGGCAGGATTTCGGTGATGTTGCAATCGACGAAATACATTTCTCAATGACGAATGGAGACAGTTTTGATAGTGGTCTGTTAGGATCAGTCGATTCGATGATTAAAAAGCGAGGGTAGAGATTGGCGTTTCCAGTTTCGTTTTCTGAGTTAGAGTCCAGTTGAGCACGTGTTCTTTTTTTTGTTTTGGGAGTCCATGATTATAGTTCGAGTTTTCATCATCCATGACCCTACCCACCGCGGAGTCCAACAAGGGGATATGGCTAATGGAGCGGGTATCCAGCTCCCCATACCAGGGTTACACAGATGGTATACTCAGATGCCATGAATAAGTCGGAGCGACAAAGAAAGGACATGGGTAGTCCCCCAGATCAGGGATTTACCATGGCAGTCAAAGTCCCAACGAAAAATCCACATCACCCAATTAGCCCATAAGCCTACATAAGACCAAGACTTTAAAGTACATACTAAAGTAAAAGGTAAAATGAGCACATTTCAAGCAAACGTTTGATATAGGTTTACAACATATTTTAGATTATTTCTTGGAGATTATGGAGTACAGGAAAAGGTATCATATATTCCAAGTTTGCTTCGGAATCAAAGATTTTTGGTCTCAATGTGTATCGAGACGCATGCAGGAAGGAGGCGTCTATACTCAGGATACAGATGTCCCCCCCCCCGTACAGCTCCCTCAACACAAAACATTTATACATAAAATACGCCCAATCTTAAAACGACTAGCCGATTGCACTAGACCGGGCCCATCTAGGCTCTCGTTTACACAGAAGTCGAGGCCAAAGCAGTGTGTTAGAGAGCTGGAGATCCCTGGGCTCCCCTCAACTGCAAGGACCCTCTTTTCCTGCTTACGAGTCTCCACCCACGGCAAACAGGCGGGTCCATTGGTGGGGTCTTACCACTCTGCAGGACGGCAGCCGGCGAATTCTACCCCCCGTCCGGCTGGGGGATTTAATAATAGAGTGCACAGATTTAGCACCTATCAGGGACAAGTATTTTCAGGTTGACAGTTTGAAAAAGCTATTTGATACTGTGTAGTTGGAGTCACTTTTCGAATTTCTTAAGGAATTTAACCTTTTTAAGAAGATGTAGTCTTACGTTTCTTGACTTTTCACCTTTTAATGATGCTTTTAACACACATTTTTCTGCCTCTCTGATGGGGAGATTCTAACTCCATAAGAGGTTTTTTTTGTTTTGTTTTAAAATTGCTAAGACTTTACGGCTTATTGGTCTTTGGAAAGTTGTTTTTCATTATTGAAACAAGGTCGCTTCCTCGTAGTTACTGCTCTTAACATCAGGCTTCAATATTTCACAGTATTATGTGATCTTTAGGCATAGTTAAATTTGTAAATGCGCCCAATATGACCTTAGCTGTCGACGGGCCATTCCCCCAGCCCGACGGGGGGTAGAATTCGCCGGCTGCCGTCCTGCATAGTGGTAAAACCCCACCAATGGACCCGCCTGTTTGCCGTGGGTGGAGACTCGTAAGCAGGAAAAGAGGGTCCTGGCAGTTGAGGGGAGCCCAGGAATCTCCAGCTCTCCAACACACTGCTTTGGCCTCGGCTTCTGTGTAAACGAAAGCCTAGATGGGCCCGGTCTAGTGCAATCGGCTGGTCGTTTTAAGATTGGGCGTATTTTATGTATAAATGTTTTGTGTTGGGGGAGCTGTACGGGGGGAGGACATCTGTATCCTGAGTATAGATGCCTTCTTCCTGCATGCGTCCTGCGATACTGCTTGAAACCCCAAATTTCTGACTCTAAAGCAAACTTTGAATATTTGATACTTTTTTTTTAATCTGATTTTCATTCTCGAAGGAATAATTTGACGCGTTTAACCCATAATTAACGTTTGCTTGAAAAATGCCCATTTTACTTTGATATGTACTTTAAGTCCTGGTCTTATATAGGCTTATGGGCTAATTGGGTGATGTGGATTTTTCGTTAGGGCTTTGACTGCCATGGTAAATCCTTGATCTGGGGGACTACCCATGTTCTTTCCTTGTCGCTCCGATTTATTCATGGCATCTGAGTATACCATCTGTGTAACCCTGGTATGGGGAGCTGGATACCCGCTCCATTAGCCATATCCCCTTGTTGGACTCCGCGGTGAGTGGGGTCATGGATGATGAACATTTCCTTTAATCATGGATCCTCAAAACAAAGAATACGCGACCAACTCGATGCCGACAATGAAACCGTTCAATCGACCTCTCCTTTTCCTCGTTTTTTACTGATAGAATCGACTGTTCCTGATCAGCCACTTAGTAAACTGTCTCCATTTGTAATACAAAAGGTTCTGTTGTCAGTTGCTGGCTCGCCAAAATCAGTAAAAAGCTGTCTTCTGGCTCACTGTTAATTGAACTGGAGAAACCAAAACATGCAGAAAACCTTATGAAAATAAAGCACTTCTTTCAGATCCCTGCCAAATGTTCTCCGCACGGGGATTTAAATACTACACGTGGATTCATTCGATGCCCAGATCTTGCAGGTGTATCGGAAGATGAAATTGTACAAGAACTCTCTACGCAACATGTAACGGCTGCATGACGCATTACAGTGTATAGAGATGGAATAAAGCGAGAGACTAACACGATTGTCCTTACCTTTAATTCTGCAATTTTACCCAAATCCTTGAAAGTTGGCTATTTGAACGTGGGTGTGAAGCTGTATATTCCTAACCCAATGCAATGTTACACTTGTTACAAATACGGGCATCATGAACGTTAGTGTTCGAAAGCTAGTTCAGAAAGTCTCTGTAGACATTGTGGTGAAGTGGCTAATACTCACGATTCATCGAATTGTAAAAATCACATCAAATGTGCCAATTGTGGCAGTGAACATGGAGCTACTTCTCGAATATGTCCAGTGTGGAAACGAGAGAAAGAAATCGTTACCATTAAGTACAAAGAAAGTCTCTCATTTCCCGAAGCGAGAAAAATTGTGGACAGTAGACTAAATCTAGCGAACTTGTATTCTGCAGTTGCTAAATCCAATAGTACACCTAAAGAGGTTACAGACGCCCAAACACAAACTGTCGATGTTGCTGTACAAACAATCAGTCGAAACAAGAATCTACCAGTAAAAAAACACAAAAGTCAACTGAAAGTTCAAAAAGAAATAAAATTTCGAGTCAGACATCAAGTCGCAACAAATCGCCAAAGAAAGCTCAACCAGATCGGTTTCCAAAAGGATCCGATGATGAAATACAAAAGTTTAACCGTTTCCAATGTCTTGATGAAGACATGGATGCAGACGATGAAGTTGCAATTGCAAAGCAAGGTAAAATCACCAGATTACCATTACAAACATGAATCATTTCATACTTCCTTCATTACATGTTATTTTACTCTTTTTATCCTTAAGTATGACTAACACGGTTTTGCAATGGAATTGTCGTGGTTTTTCAGCCAATGCTGAAGAATTATCTATCTTAATCAATAAATATAAACCAGTGGCACTATGTTTACAGGAAACCTTTTTTACAGACAATAGCAAAGTTTCTCTGAAACATCACGCTATTTATCAGTCAAACTCCAATGGACGTGGAGCTCGTGGAGGAGTAGCTGCAGTAGTGAATAATTCTATTCCTCACCACGTTATAAATGTCAATACCTCTTTGCAAGCAACAGCTGTTCGCATTTCTTTGAATAAAACGATAACAATGTGTTCCATATATTTGCCTCCATATATGCCTATAGATTGTACTAAACTTGATGATCTGATTGACTAGCTTCCGAAACCTTGCTTTTTAATGGGCGATTTTAATGCCCATAGTACCTTATGGGGTTGTAGAGACACAAATGCTAAAGGCCGACAGATGGAAGATTTTATTTCTAAGCATGACCTCTGTCTCTTAAATGATAAAACTCACACGTACCTTCATCCTGCCACTGGTTCATATTCATCTCTAGACTTGACTATATGCAGTCCTGAAGTTGCTTCTGACTTCATTTGAAAGGTTGATGACGACCTTCATGGAAGTGATCACTTCCCGGTACTAATATCGGAAGAAGGACATTCTGTACAGCAGCGTCCTGAACGCTGGAAGCTCCATAAAGCGCATTGAGAGCAATTTAAAATAAACTGCGAAGTCAATTGGTCAAAATGTCTTCAATGAATGTGAAAATCCTGCAGAACATTTTACAACATTAGTTTACTCTGCCGAAGAGAAATCGATTCCCCGAACCTCGACAAGTTCAAAGCATCCAAGCAAGCCATGGTCCAACGATGACTGTAAAAAAGCCATAGGAGAGCGTAAACGTGTTCTCAGAAATTTCAATCTGAGACCGACGCAGGATAATATTACAAAGTTTAAAATTGCACGTGCAAAAGCACGACGGACAATTAAACAAAGTAAACGTACGTCTTGGAGACAGTGTATCTAGATTGAACTCTAGATCGACTGTCAAAAAGACATGGGACATGATTCGTAAAATCAATGGCAAAAACTCGTATCAAAATGTTACTCATTTTAATACTAATGACGTTGTTGCCACCTCCAAGACCGATATTGCCAATGCATTGGCCGAAACTTTTGCAGAGAAATCATCTTCTTCGAATTATTCGCCGAAATTCCGAAAATTTCAGAACATAAAAGAAAAAGCAATGCTGAATTTAAAATCGGATAATACTGAGCAATACAATAAGGACTTCTCTTTAAAGGAACTGAAGAAAGCATTAAAGAAATGCCACGACACCGCTGTTGGATACGACGACATTCACTATCAGTTCTTAAAGCATTTGCCACATCGGTCCCTAGATTGTTTACTCACTAAATTTAATCAGGGTTGGCAGACTGGTATTCTTCCCGATTCGTGGAAGGAAGCCATAGTAATACCAATACCTCAATACCTAAACCGGGAAAAGATTCTTCTAATCCTGCAAATTATCGACCTATAGCCCTAACAAGCTGTATTTGTAAAACGATGGAAAGAATGGTAAATGACCGTCTTGTCTGGTTTTTAGAGAAAAACAAACTTATAGCAACCGCTCAGAGCGGATTTCGTAAACAAAGAGGCACTCTTGATCATTTAGTTCTCTTTGAGACATTCATATGTGAAGGTTTTGTTAAAAAGGAACATGTTGTCTCTGTATTTTTTGATCTTGAAAGTGCCTACGATACAACATGGAAGTATGGAATTATGAATGACCTCTATGATTTCGGTATTCGAGGTCGCCTTGCTTTTTTCATTTCAGCTTTTTTGAATGAGCGCCAGAGTTGGTAATATATTTTCTAACCCCCATGAACAAGAGATGGGCGTTCCCCAGGGATGTATTCTTTCAGTTACACTTTTTAGTGTCAAGATTAACAATATCATCAAATCGGTATGTCCTGGTGTGGAATGCTTCCTTTATGTCGACGACTTCTGTATTTGCTACAGATCAAAACACATGCGTACTACTGAAAGGCAGCTTCAGCAGGTCTCGAACAATTTAAGCAAATGGTGTGATGAAAATGTTTTTAAGTTTTCAAAAAACGAAACTAAGTGTATGCATTTTTGTAATTCAAGAAAATTGCATCTTGGCCCGGAACTGACGCTAGATGGTGTCCGTATAGAAGTCGTCCGAGAGTTGAAATTTCTGGGCCTTTTATTTGATTCCAAACTGTCGTTCATTCCTCACATTAATTACTTGAGCAATAAATGTCAGAAAGCTCTCAATCTTTTACGTGCAGTTTCCAGTATGGACTGGGGAGCAGATAAAGTCTTATTGCGACTTTATAGGTCACTCGTAAGATCAAAGTTGGATTACGGTTGTGCCGTGTACGGGTCAGCACGTCAATCATACTTGCGCAAACTTGATACTATTCATAATCAAGGCTTGCGTCTCGTACTAGGCGCATTTAGGACTTCGCCAATAAATAGTCTGTATGTAGAAGCAAACGAGCCTTCCTTAACTCTAAGGCGAAAGAAACTTTCCCTGCAGTACTATATAAAACTGAAGTCAAACCCTGAAAATCCTACTCATAAAGTTGTATTTGAACCTCTGTATGTACACGTTTTTTTAAAGAAAGAAAAGGCCATACCTCCCTTTAGTCTCTGGTGTGAAGCTGATGTTCAAAGTCTTGGCTTCGACCTGGATGATATAGCTGAGCAGAAGATTACAGACCTTCCTTTATGGACTTTCAATAGTCCCAACTTTGTTTATGACCTAGCGTCATACAAAAAGGCTACAACACACCCTACCATTTTTAAAAGCAAATATCTCGAAATAAAAAGACAGAATTACAATTATGAACACATTTATACAGATGGCTCAAAAGAAGGTTACAGGATTGCCGCGGCTGCTGTGCCGGACGGCGAACCTTATCAGTTCCGTCTTCCTGATAAGTCCTCAATTTTCTCTGCAGAGCTGAAAGCTATAGACCTTACTCTTGATCACATTAAAAAAGACGGTTATTGGCGTTATATCATTTTCACTGATTCACTATCTGCCATTTAAGCGCTTGAGCATGAGAAAACTGATAATCCAATTATTGTTAATCTTTTAGACAAGCTATCTGACATCTGCAGTAATAATGACGTCGTTTTCTGTTGGCTCCCTAGCCATATTGGTATCAGTGGTAATGAAAAGGCAGACAGAGCTGCCAAGGAGGCATTATCACTCGATATTTTACCTTTTAGGGTACCTTTTACTGATTTTAAGCCTTCAATAAATGCTTTTATTCAGTCTGTATGGAATACTTCGTGGAACGACCCACTCAACCACCAAAATAAATTATTTGGTATTAAGCGAACTCTTGGGGAATGGCTGCCAGGATCGAGGACTTGTCTGCGCGAAGAAATTGTTTTGGCCCGTCTGCATATCGGTCATACACATCTTACACACTCGTATCTCCTTAAAGGAGAGGAGGCACCGCAATGCATTCCATGCTCTGCTCCTCTGAGTCAAACATATATTACAAGACTGCGTTGACCTAGCGCAAGTACGAGAAAGGTTTTACAAAGTAGACAGCCTTAGTATTTTATTTGATACTGTGAAGATTGAAAATCAGTTTTTGATTATCTGAAAGAGGTAAATATTTTTAGAAAACTTTAAAGTCTTACTCACCTTTTTGCGTTATTTTTCTTTTTATTTTTAAGGGCTTTTTTGGCCCTTCTGTTGACTGTGCCTAACTTTTAAGCTCCATTAATTAGTGTATTTTTACTGGTTACATCTATTGTTTTATTAACTTCTTGTTTAATTATCTCACAGTATCGCTCTTCATCTTTGTATGTGCGCCCAATATGACCACTGCTGTCGACGGGCCGTAAAACTCCATTCATTCATTCATTCATTCGACGGGCCATAAAACACTGCTCATTAATTCATAATTCATTTGCCAAATAAATCCTGGTTATGTAGCATTAAAGAGAGAAAAGGGTTTTTCCTACAATGTTTTCCGCAAGATCAATTCCCATCGTTTAAGCTGCTGTTGATTTATCGTCTGCAAATACTTTCAATTTGGACAAGATCATTATTTTCTAGTCTAGATAGTTTAGATTGAATGAATGAATGGTGTTTTACGGCCCGTCGACATCAAAGGTCATGTTGGGCGCACTTACAGCTAATGAAATGCATTTAATTGATGATACTGTAATGTTACAGGAAAGGTATAAAATTAAGCTGTGTAAAGACTAAAAGAACAAAAAACTGGTTACATACTGTCTAAAAACATAGACGGTCAATAGAACCTAAAATTATATCTTTTTATAGAGATTTACCTCTTTCAAAAACTGGAAAATAGACTCCAACTTTACAGTATCAAATAAAATGTTCATACTGTCAGCATGAAAAAAATCTGTCCCTTGTAGGTGCAAGGTCTACACAGTCTACAAGTATATGTTTGACAGTAAGAAACGCATTGCATGAAATACATTGGGGTGCTTCTTCTCCCTTAAGGAGATATGAGTGCGTTAAATATGTATGATCAATACGAAGACGGGCCAAGATAATTTCCTCGCGGCGACTGGTCCGCAACCCTGGAAGCCACTCGCCAAGAGCTGGCTTCACTGTAAACAACTTATTTTGGTTAATTGGGTCGTTCCAGGATTGCTGCCACGCATTCAAAATAAAATTATTGATCAATGGCTTAAAATCGTTAAAAGGAACTTTAACAGGTAAAACATCAAGTGACAATGCCTCCTTAGCAGCTCTATCTGCCTCTTCATTGCCACTTATACCAATATGGCTAGGGAGCCAACAAAACACCAGATCAGCATTATCACAGATTCGAGAAATCTTTTCAAGCAGATTAACTATCAACGGGTTGTCCGTTCTCTCATTTTCGAGCGCTTGCATAGTGGACAGTGAATCAGTGAAAATAATGTAGCGCCAGTAAGCGTCCTGTTCTATATGATTCAGAGCAAGATTTATTGCTTTTCGTTCCGCAGAAAAACTGGAAGAATTATTTGGTAGGCGAAACTGGTATAATTCACCATCGAGTACGCCAACTTTTTCACCATCTTTAGAACCGTCGGTATAAATCTGTTCATAGTTGTAATACTGCTCTTTAATCTCAAGAAATTGGTTTTTAAATACTAAGGGATTTGTTGTAGCTTTTTTATTGGCAGTAAGATTATATAAGAAGGTTGGGCTTTTTGATGTCCAGAGAGGAACATCTGAAATTTTATGAGTAGCTACATCCTTCAGGTCAAAATCAAGTAAACCTACATCGGCTTCGCAGGGCATACTGAAGGGAGGTATAACTTTTTCCTTCTTCTTGAAAATATCTTTATACAGCGGTTCAAAAACAACCTTATGTGTAGAATTTTTAGGATTGGATTTTAATTTTAAGTGATATTGCATAGAAAGTTTCTTCCTACGTAAATTCAAAGATGGTTCATTTGCCTCTGCATATAAACTAATGACAGGGGATGTTCTAAATGCACCAAGTGCTAAGCGTAAACCTTTGTTATGGATAGAATCCAGTTTACGAAGGTATGATTGTCGCGTTGACCCATATACAACGCAGCCGTAGTCTAACTTGGAACGGACAAGTGATCTATAAAGTCTTGACAAGACTTTCTTGTCGACTCCCCAGTCCATGCTGGAGACAACACGTAAAAGATTGAGAGCTTTTTGGCATTTATTGCTCAGGTAATTGATGTGAGGAATAAACGACAGCTTAGAGTCAAACAAAAGACCTAAGAATTTAAATTCAGGGACGACCTCAATTTGTATATCATCTAGAGTAAGTTCCGGGTCTAGATGAAATTTTCTTAATTGGCAGAAATGCATGCATTTGGTCTTGGTCTTAGAAAATTTAAAACCATTTTCTCCTGACCATTTGCTCAAATTGTTTAAAACTTGTTGCAACTGTCGTTCAATGGTATGCATATGCTAAGACCTATAGCAAATGCAAAAGTCGTCAACATATAAAAAGCATTCCACGCCAGGGCAAACAGACTTAACAATATTGTTTATCTTGACACTGAAGAGTGTAACGGAAAGAATGCTTCCCTGGGGAACGCCCATTTCTTGTTCATGCGGGTTGGAGTAAGTATTTCCTACCCGGGCTCTAAACTGACGTTCATTAAAAAATGCCGAAATGAAATAAGCAAGACGACCTCTTATACCGAAATCATGGAGGTCATTCATGATTCCATACTTCCATGTGGTGTGATAAGCACTTTCGAGATCGAAAAACACAGAAACAACATGTTCCTTTTTAATGAAAGCTTCTCGAATAAAAGTTTCGAATCGAACTAAGTGGTCGAGACTGCCTCTTTGTTTACGAAATCCGCACTGGACGGTAGCTAAAAAATTGTTTTTCTCCAAAAACCAAACAAGTCGGTCATTGACCATCCTTTCCATGGTTTTGCAAATACAACTTGTTAAGGCTATAGGGCGATAATTGGCTGGATTCGTAGAGTCTTTACCTGGTTTTGGTATGGGAATTACTATAGCTTCCTTCCAGGAGCCTGGAAGAATACCACTGTGCCAGACCTGATTATATATACCAAGTAAACTTTCAAGGGATCGTAATGGTAAATGTTTTAAAAACTGATAATGGATGTCATCACATTCTACACCAGTATCATGACATTTCTTTAGATCCTTTTCGAGTTCTTTCAAGGTAAAAGCCTTATTGTAATGCTCTGTATTATTTGACCTGAAGTTCAGTTTGGTTTTTTCTTTCATGTTTTGGAATTTTCGAAATGTTGTCGTATAGTTTGTGGGAGACGACTTCTCTGCAAAAGTTTCTGCCAAGACATTTGCAATATCTGCTTTAGATGTGACAACACCATCATCAGAATTTAGGTGTCCTACATTTAATGAGGAGCCTTTTCCATTAATTTTCCGAATTATATCCCATGTCTTTTTCACAGACGATCTAGAATTTAATCTAGACGCGTACTGTCGACAAGACGCGCGTTTACTTTGATGGTTCGTCGTGCTTTAGCACGAGCAATTTTGAACTTAGTAAGATTTTCTTGAGTAGGTCTCGTATTGAATTGTCTGAGTACAGATTTTCGCTCCGCTATAGCCTTTTTACAATGATCATTGAACCATGGCTTGTTTGGATGTTTCGGATTGGTCGTTGTTCGAGGAACTGATTTTTCAGCAGCCGAATAAAGTAAGGAAGTGAAAAGGTCTGCAGGATTTTCGCAATTATCAAAAGCACTGTGACAAATAGATTGTTCACAGTGGACTTTAAATTGTTCCCAATTTGCTTTATGGATTTTCCAACGTTGAGGACGTTGTTGAATTGAAGGTCCTACTTCCGATACCTTGATCGGGAAGTGATCACTTCCGTGAAGGTCGTCAATAACTTTCCAGTTTAAGTCTGGAAAAATTCCAGGACTGCATATAGTAATATCTAAAGATGAATACGAGCCAGTAGCAGGATGGAGATAAGTTGAAGACTTGTCATTCAGCAGAATAAGGTCGTGTTGCGTGATAAACTCTTCAATGGTTCTACCCTTGTCATTCGTTCCTGTACATCCCCATAACGTATGGTGAGAATTAAAATCTCCCATTAAAATGAACGGCTTCGGCAGTTGATCTACAAGATGATCAAGCTTTTTTACATCAATTGGCGAGCTAGGAGGAAGATAAATGGAACACACAGTAATGGTCTTATTAAAAGAAATGTTTACCGCAACAGCTTGAAGGGTAGTGTCAATCTTGATAGAATGATGTGGAACATTGTTGTTCACAATCACGGCAACACCTCCGGAAGCTTTATCGTTACCACTGAAGTTTTTCAAGTAACAAGAGTGATATTTCAAAGTAAGCTTGTCTGAGTCTCTAAGAAACGTCTCTTGTAAACAAACTGCTACTGGTTTATGTTCATTAACTAGAAGGTCTAATTCCTCGAAAGTAGCTTTAATACTTCGACAATTCCATTGTAGAATATTGTTACTCATGATAAAGTTAAGAGTAAGGATAATACCACAAAATAATGGAAGTGTGCATTTGATAATTTTTTGTTATTGAGTTTGATAATTCGGCCTTGCCTATTTGCACTTTGATCTGTTTGCATATCTTCCGCTTCCATGTCATCATCAAGACATTGGAAGCGATTATGCTGCTGAACTGGGTCATCGGATCCCTTTGGAAGGCGAGCCGAGGTGACCTTGTTTGGAGATTTATTTCTCCTTTGGCTAGGGGTGCTTGGAGCCTTTGCCTGTGTACGTGTAGATGAAGAACTTTTATTTGCTTTACTATTCACAGATTGTTCAACGATCGTGTCTTGTTTCCTTTGGCTTGTCGTTTGCACGGCCACATCGGTAGTCTGTGTAAAGGCGTCTTTTACCCGTTTTTGTGTATTCATGTTTGATTTAGTAACAGTAGAATAGGAGTTTATCAAAACATGGCGGCTATTCACTATTTTCCTGGCTTCTGGAAACGAGAGACTTTCTTTGTATTTAATTGATACAATTTCCTTCTCTTGCTTCCAGACTGGGCATGCTCGTGAAGTGGCAACATGTTCTCCATCGCAGTTTACACATTTTATTTTATTCTTGCAATTGTTGGAATCATGCGAATTTGTCAATTCTCCACAATGTTTACATAAACTTTCCATTGTGGACTTCTTGCATTTACGTTCATGGTGGCCATATGTGTAACATTGGAGTGGGTTGGGGATGTAAAGCTCTACTCCAACATTCAAATAACCAACTTTAAGAGTTTTAGGCGGAATGGCAGAGTTGAAAGTGAGCATTATTGTGTTTGTTTCCCTCTTGACCCCATCTCTGAAGACAGTGATAGGTCTGGCACCTGCCACATTCTGTTTCGCCAGTTCCTGTACTATTTCCTGTTCGCTAACACCTGCTAGATCTGGACAACAATTCATGCCCCTGGAGGTATTTAAAGTGGTATGCGGTGAGCATTTTGCTGGTATTTGGAAAAAACTGCTTATCTTTAAAAGGTTTTCTGCATGCTTTGGTTTTTCAACCTCTACTAGAAGGGCACCAGAAATTAACTTTTTCACTGATTTTGGCGAACCAGCAACTGAAACTAAGACTTTTTCGATAACAAAAGGAGAAAGTTTACTCAATGGCTGGTCAGGAGCAGTCGATTCAATCAATAGGAAGCGAGGAAAAGCAGAAGTTGGTTGAGAGTTGTCCGAGTCAGCATCTAGTTGGTCACGTGTTCGTTTTTTATTTTGATGATCCATGGTTAAGGTTTTAAGTTTCGTCATCCGCGACCCCCGCCCACCTCGGAGCCCAACTAGGGGACATGGTATTTGGAGCGGAAAACCAGCTCCCCATGCCAGGGTTACCCTGATGGTATACTCAGATGCCATGAATAAGTCGCAGTGACAAGGAAAAGAACATGGGTAGTCCCCCAGATCAGGGATTTGCCATGGCAGTCAAAGTCTCAACGAAAAATCCATATCACCCAATTAGCCCATAAGCCTATAAAAGACCGGGACTTAAAAGTACATATCTATCAAAATAAAAACTATGAAAGGGCAATTGTCAAGCAAATGTGAAATGCATAGGTTGAACATATGTATAAGATATTCCCTTGGGAATGAAGATCATATAAATTATGTTAATAGTAGATGAAAAAATACATCAAGTTTGACTAGAGAATCGGAAATTAGGTTTTAAAGTGTGTCGGAGGACGTATGACGGAAGGAGGCATCTGCACTCAGATGTCCTCCCGCCGTACAACTTCCTAAATACAAAATAGTTACATTTAAAATACGCCCAATCCTAAAGCGACCAGCCGATTGCACTAGGCCGGGCCCATCTAGGCTCTCGTTTACACAGAAGCCGAGGCCAAAGCAGTGTGTTGAAGAGCTGGAGATCCCTGGGCTCCCCTCAACTGCCAGGACCTTCTTTTCCTGCTTACGAGTCTCCACCCACGGCAAACAGGCGGGTCCATTGGTGGGGTTTTACCACTCTGCAGGACGGCAGCCGGCGAATTCTACCCCCCCCCCGTCTGGCTGAGGGCCTAGATAGTTTAGACCAATATACATCTAACAATAGTAGATATAAAGAGAGAGTTCTGGGATTTAACCATCCCTCATCCATCTAAATTTACCAACCATCCCCCTGCTTAAATCCAAATCCACCCACCTCCCTGGCTAACTCTGAAATCCGACCATCTCTCTGATTAAATTAATGTTTAACCACCTCCCTGGCTAACTCTGAAATCCGTCCATCTCTCTGATTAAATTAATGTTCAACCATCCCCCTTCTTAAATCCAATTTCACCCATCCCCCTGCCTAAATTAATAAATCAACCACCTCCCTGGCTAACTCTAAATCCGACCATCTCTCTGATTAAATTAATGTTTGACCATCCCCCTGCTTAAATCCAATTTAGGTCAAAGGTCAAGATTTAGATCAAAGGTCATCAAAAAACTATGTCAAAGGTCATCAAAAACTAGGTAAAGGTCATAAAAAACTAGGACGCTCCTCTAAAAAAAAAACTGGGACGCTCCTCCTCTCACACCCACCCATCCCCCCTCCTCAAAATACACCCCAACGAACTGTATTTTTAGCCCATATACCTATATGAGCTAAATTCCCTATCTTTGATAAATCTAACCTCAACCACATTTATGGTTATGCCGCTAAACAACATCTCTGTTAATGCGTCTCATATTTTTCTCCATATAGCTATATGAGCGAAATTACAGCATTTTTTACTCTGTCATGTGATATATATTCTGCCCTATACGTAGTAAATTTTCTAAGATCTGCGTCTTTATCTTAGTTTGTCCCCCAAGCTAATGTATCGATATTGTTCCCAATGTATCGATATTGTTCCCAATGATATAGCGTTTATCATCGTTTCCGCTCAAGGCGACTTTATATGCTTATATCTTTTATATGGGACTTAAGAAAAAATTAATTAAGTTAAACAAAAAATATTATATATAAAAAATGAGTGCAGATATGAATTATATCAAAAGTGGAGAACTATGTAAAGAGGACCTTTCTATAGATTACGCGAATAAATATAAAAGCAAAGAGTATGCTTTTGTTAAGATTCCAATAAAGTACAGATACTCAAATAATAAAAATAGTTCATTGTTTATGCGTACCCGTTTTGTTTTCATATGGTGTTAATGCAGGATTTGGAAATAACACAGAAGGAAAAGATCTAAAAGATTACTCCTTATCTTTACTATGTTATAACGGTGAAAAGCCTATGAAAAAGGAAAGAGCTTTTAAAGAAGATCTGGAAAAACTAACAGATTTCTTCCGAGAGCATTGAATGGACAAAGAACTAAGAGAAAGATAAGATTAAAAATTTAGACACAATTAATATTTTAAGATATAAAGAGGATGGATCGGCTATGTTATACCCAAAGCTTTACGAAAACAAAGAACATAAGACCTGCTTTTACGATGAAAACAACAAAGTAGTAGACCCTCTTTCTGACGAGGATGAGGAATAAGTAATATTAAATATTTAACTTCAACACAGAAGTTAAATATTCAATGTGAAATAAAAAAATAATAATAAAAAAATAATCATGAGCATTAAAACAAGAATAGATATCTTTGGTGATAAATTAAACAATATGTTAAAAAATAAACTTATTTACACTCCCACCTCTGAAAAGGTATCAACTCTTTGGGATTATAGAAAATATATATGCTTTGATAAGGCTGCAAATGAAAATCATGTTGAATTACTAAAGAACTTAAAGCCTACTTTCGACTATGAATGTAGTAAAGCAATAAAAGATTGTGGAATTATTAAGTACATGGTTTGGTTAAAAACAGAAGATGATTATCAATGGGTTCTTAAAGGTTCTAATATATATGGTATTTATATTAACTTTTTAAGAAATTTTGACAGACTAGTTTTTTATGAAGACTTTTTACCCAATGGAACAGGAGAAGAGGAAACCTTTTTACCAGTTTTAACAATATCTGGTGGAAATATTGACCGGAAATGTTTTTGTAACGGTGACCAATGTTCTACATGCATTGAAGCTTTGGTCCATTCTTCGGATATGGATTTATAGAATCAACTTTAAGTACCAACTATAGACATGATATTTTATCCAAAGAATATACTCCACAAATAAAAGTTTTTAACGGAAAAATAACATTTAAATCAGAAAAATGCCTGATATGTTGGGAAAAAGATTCTGAGATATTATTTTGCAATTGTGGTCATATATCTATTTGCGATGACTGCGACACAATATCCAATTTTAACGAATGTCCTCTTTGTAAGGTTAAAACAGATATCAAACGTAAAATATAACTTTTATAAACAAAGTTATATTTTTACAAGTCTAACTCTATCAAAATAGATATATAAGCGTGTGTTACATTACGGTTGTCTGATCTTGAGATAAAGTTTACGATGTCGCATTGTTTTACCTCCAACGCCCTTGGAAAAACCGTACAGCTACAAATTTCGTCTGCTTTTTTAATAATAGAGTAATCAACCTGCTCTATTGCGTTTACTGTAATATTAACTTTTACCTCTTCTTCTGGTACATTAGGATCATCTTTAACAATCGTTAAACTTCCTCTTATAATTCTACCCGGCGCACGCATGCAGTAACCCCCTAAAGCATGTTTGCGGCCTGAATTACCATTACCAAATGAGAACTCATAATTAACATCTCCCAATGGTCCATTTTCTTCACCCCACACAGTTATAATGGGTTTAGGGCCTATGAGAGAAGGAAGGGAGACTTTTTTATCCACATAGGATTTTGTTGTTAAATCTCTCTCTTCTACCGGGGTTGGCGCGTTTTTCAGAGAAAAACCTTGAAGATCTATGTTAGCCACCGCCGTGAAACTTCCATTCGGATTTTTTACGATAGCTCCACCGTTATCAACATAATTTTTATTGACAGCGGCATCACGGGATGTAGGATTTGGTAATCCAGTAATCGAGTGATCATTCATATCTATTCCACCAGCCATTGAAAAGGATCCATCTTGTTTTTTTGTTAAAGCTTTTCACCTGCGGTAGCCGCCTCAACAACAGTATCTACATAAAACTTATTTGCAGCTTGATTGTGTTCTAAAGGGCTTCCAACATTGTTAATTCTTCGTCCTCCCATAGAAATGTCAGAAACTGCCATATACCCACCAGCTCCATAAACGAAGGCTTTATTTGCACTATCTACATATCTTTTAGTCGCAGCATCTTGTGCATCTGCGGGATCCAAAAGATTTGTTAATGAATACTCTCGCATATCTATATTTGCAATAGCGGAAAAGGTACCGTCTTGGTTCTCTACTAATGCTTTACCGCTTCTATCCACATATTTTTTAGTAGCAGCTTCGTTCGGTTCTGTAGGCTCCTTAACATTTCTTATTTCATTGAAACCCATATTTATAAATCCAAGAGCTTGGTATCCACTATTTTCTTTTAATAACCCCCCAGAATTTTCATCAACGTAATGTTTTGTAGCAATGTCTTGAGGATTTACCGGATTACTAACCCTTGTTAAAGTATTACCATTCATGTCTATAGAACCAGAAACAACAGTTGTTCCATCCTTAAGTAAAAAATTATTTATGTAAGCGAGTGACACACCATCACCGCTTGTTTTATCATCTTTCATTCGTCCAAATTTATCAACAGGCATTTTTTATTATTAAAAAAGTTTATTTATCACTGTCTGAAACTTTTCACCCGAGCTTAACTCTTTTAGAATGTATAAACATAAATGACCACAAAATACTTGTCCAGCTTGCTGTATTTGATCAGTATTATAGTGTATAGGGCTTTTTAGGTACTCTTGAATTTCAATAGGTGGTTGTATGCCATAACCATCAAAATAAATTTTAGTTTTACCATTTTTATACCAAGCAACCCAGTGTGTACCAGGTCCACCACTTTTATCAAAGTTTAATATACCACATTCTTTTTTATTTGGTTTTCTCGGTAATGTATCTATTAAAAAAACTCCCCTAAAATAAGGAATCTCTAATCTTTTTACCGCATCTTCTAATTCAAAATTATTCAATGGTTTATTTGGTAAAATTATGTTTTCAATCGAAATATTTAACATTTTTTTTATAGTTAAATATTTCTAATGTCTTTATTGTCAACCCATGAATTAAATTCATCAGAATAACCTTTCCACTTTACAAGACACTTCTTTTTTCCTTTTTTAATAACCTTTTCTATCCTTTACAGCTCTTGACTGGTTTTCTGCAGTTCAGGTTCATAAAAGGTACCTTGTATTTCTTCTCCGTTTAAGATCCTTAATTTTATATGTTACAGGTGATGTATGTTTTACTTCAGAAACTGTAAAAACCTCCTCAGTCCATCTTGTTGTATAACCTTTCTCAAAAGTCTTTTTCTTTTTAGCTATCCTTACTTTGTCTCCAACTGAAAACATAGGCTTTATATCTTCTATTTCGAGATGATCAGGATAAAGATTTCTCCAGACTTTGGTTTCATTTTCTTTTTTACTCGCATTTATCGGGGTCATCTTAATAGAAGAATGCCTCGTGTTATTATATTCTTTAACGAGATCTGGTAACACGCCAATGTAAATATTTGTGGAGTTAGCAGAAAAATACTTCCACATTTTTTTCTTTCATTGTTCTAATCCATCTCTCAACCACACTGGATTTTTCCTCATTTTCAGTGGAATACAATTCAATCAAGTCTTTACCCTTATCCACCCACATTTTTTCAGGTTTTCTTTCCTTAAAAATACTCTTCAATGCTATAGCAACAGATTTTCCTGTTTTATCTTTTAATGGTATCAACCATCCATATTTTGAAAAGATGTCAATGACAGCGAGAAGGTATTTTACACCGCGATTAAACTTAGAAAATGTTTGCATGTCTACTAAATCAGCAGCCCATATCTTATCTATACCGTTTACTATAACTCTCCTTTTCTTAAATTTTCTTCTTACAGGTTTATGTAATTCTTCCGCTAAATTTATCATGCTGAAATTTTTTTTTTTAACTCCCATTCCAAATTTCATCTTTGTTCCAATGAGTTTACTTACTAAACCCCTTTCCATTTTTTCTCTAATAGTAGGATTGTAAATACCTTTTAACTCTGTTAACATATTTTTATCACACACTGCGTTTCTTGTAGCAGTGTCATTATGCTGAACATAGCAAACATCATGATGATAAGCAGCTTTATCAACGCGGTTTATTGGTTTACTCCATTTCTTTGGTGTTAAATCTGGATTGAGTCTTTTCTTTAATTTAGTGCCGGGTCCTGTAAAATTATGTCCAGGGAGATGCATTTCAACAGGTAAATTATTTATAGCTTTATTTAGCAATGATCCACCCTTTGTCGTCTTAACAAACTGAGTTTTAGTTATTCCACAAACTACACATTTTCCTCGTTTCATATTTCTTCCATTTTTAGCAACAGCATAGTTTATGTCGCTTGTATCAGTATGTTTTTTACATTTAACAATACATTTTTATATATAAAAATTAAAAAAGTTATATAAAATGGATGTCGTAAATTTATCATGGAATGAAGTAGTATCAAAGAGATTTAATCACTCTCTTTTACCAAAAAGTATCAGAGGAATAATTGTAGGGAAATCAGGATGTGGTAAAACTACTCTATTGTTAAACCTTTTACTTAGACCAGGCTGGCTTGACTATAATGATTTAACTGTTTTTGGAAAAAGCCTTTTTCAACCCGAATACCGAATACTAAAAAAAGCTTTTGAAGAAAAACTACCAAAAGAATGTATCTTAAGGTTGTTTGACATGCGTGATGAAATACAAGAACTAAACATACCCCCTACAGCTTTGGTTGAAGAATGGATTAAAACGATTAAAAATAAATCGGATATAAATTGTAACTTTTTTGAAAATGCGAGTGATGTGCCTGATCCGAGAGAGTTAAACTCAGAAAATAAAAATTTAATGATTTTTGATGATTTACTTTTAGAAAGGCAAAATAAATGTGAGTGTTACTACATTCGGGGAAGACATAGTAATGTTGACTGTTTTTACCTTTCACAAAATTATTTTAGACTACCAAGGCAAACTATTAGAGAAAACGCTAATTTTATTTGTCTTTTCCGACAAGACCTAAAAAACATTAACCATATTTATAGTGATCATGTAGGTGATGATATGCCAAAGGATGAATTTAGGGAATTTTGTAAAAGGGCATGGGAAAGACCGCACGGCTTTGCTACTATCGATTTAATCAGTAAAAAAAATGATGGGAAGTATAGAAACGGCTTTGACATTTTTTACATACCTAAGTCAGTATAAAAAATATTATTAACTCAACTATTTTTTACTTTTTTATAAAATGGAAGATCTTTTAGAACAAATTGTAAAAAACACTGAACATAAAACATCATTTCAAATTATAGTAAGCGACACTAAAACACGTTTTAGAACAAGGTTTAATCCTCCAATTCAGTTGGAAGAGGATAAAAAATATGAAATAGCTTTAGTAAACTTCGAAACTTACTACTCTTTCCCAAATATTGATGCAACAAAAAACATATTCGTTTATTCTCCAGACAATGGTACCTCATGGATTAAAATAAAAATACCTGAAGGAAGTTATGACCTTGTTGACATTAATGATACCATTCACCAGGAAATGAGAAAAAAGGGTCATTACGATGAAGTTAATGAAGAGTATTATATTAACATTTCTGCAAACACCAATACCCTAAAGTCTGTTCTTACTCTAGAAGATGGTTATCAAGTGGATTTTAATCAACCTAATTCTATTGCCAAAGTATTAGGATTTACTCACGCTAAATATACACAAGGATTTTACGAGTCAGAGAATGTAGTGAACATTCTTAGTATAAACAGTTTGCTTGTTAACATAGATATTATTTCAGGAAGTTATGTTAATGGTTCAACAAAAAACACTGTTTACTCTTTTTTCCCAGATGTTGCACCAGGATATAAGATAATTGAGTCACCACTTAATTTAGTATACTTACCATTAACATTACATGAAATACATAGCTTAGAGGTAAATATTACAGACCAAGATGGTAATTTACTAAATCTTAGAGGTGAAAATTTAACAATTAGATTCCATATTAGAGAAGCGAGATAAAATAAAAAAGAATTATATATTAAAATGATAAATTACACTACTGTTAAAGTTAATATATCAGAAGGACAAAAGCTTCAATATGCTGTTAAAGGTGGTTGCCCAGTAAGTATTCGTTTAGGTCATGAAGATTTACAAGGTAATGATGTTTTAGCATTAACCAATTCACAAGCAAAGAAAATGGCTAAAGCCTATGAGGGGGGTAAATTTATAACTATTAAAATGTCTGCTAAACAACTTAAACATAATATGAAAATAGAGGGAGGTTTTCTTGGAATGTTGGCTGGGTTAGCTGCCAGTGCTTTACCGATGTTAGCAAAAACCGTTTTACCTGCGTTAGGTGTTGGTGCTCTGTCTGGATTAGCTCAAACAGGGGTACAAAAAGCACTAGGGTCAGGTCTTTATCTTAAAAAAGGAGGATGCGTTTGTCAAGTGGAAACTGATGGATCTGGATTATACTTAAAGCCATACAAAGGTAAAGGATTAGGGTCTGTTGGTGATGGTTTATATTTAAAGCAAGGAGGAAAAATTTATGACGGAAAAGGACTTTTACTTGGACCTAATAGTCCATTTGCTAATATCCCTATCTTAGGAGCTATATTGTAATGTTACAAATAATATTTTAATATTATTTGTAACAAGTAAAAAATGGATATACACAAATTTGGTATAAAACCTAATATTACTAATCAACATAAAACTATATTTTGGAAACCCTAACTTACACGTTGATTATCCTCCCATCAAGCAAGATCCTGTAAAATGGAAAATTTATTCTCAAGATGATATTAGGATTCCTTCTAAAGATGGAAAAATAGTATCGTTAGGATTTAGTTATATAACTACACAAGGAGTTGTAGTAATATCTGTTAATAATAAATGGAAAGATAGTCTAACCATTTTTAATGGAACACATCTTGATAATGAGACTAATGATACCTTAGTCTACATTTATAATTTCTCACAAAAACCAATTGAAATACCTGAGGGTGAGTTATTTTTCTATCTAAAATATTTAAAATCCTGAGATAAAAAATTATCATTTTAATAAAAAAAAATGACAGATATAGATCAAAAACATCCTAATAACGTCTATCCTTCGTTACCTAAAGAAAGTAATACACCTTCAGCCCCGTCTATTGAAATGATGACACAAGATGACAAAGGCCATTCCTACCGTTTACAAAAGATATCCGAAGTACAGAAGTTTCTTGAGAATGAAGTTCAAAAAAGAGAAGCCCTAGCCAAGAAATATTTTAGAGCTGCAAGAGTTGTTGATAATATTGATCGGGTTAACAATGGCTTCTGGTGTTGGGGGAGCCATATTATTGGGTACAGTTGTAGCGGTACCAGTAGCATTGGGTTTAGAAATTACAAGTGCAGGAACCGGATTACTCTCAATGGTAGGTAAATATGTAGTAAGAAATTAAAAAACAAAGGGAGAAAAACATCAAAAGATTAGAATGATAGCTGATGCTAAACTTGATAAATTTCTTCACATATATCCAAAGCTTTAGTTCACAATCATATATCAGATGAAGAGTTTAAACTTATCATGGAAGAACAAGAGAAGTATTAGAAAATGAAAGATGAGATAAGAACAAAAACTAAGAAAAAGATATCTACCGAAAATGAAGAAAGTTTAATTGAGAGAGGGAGGCGTGAGCAAAGAGAGTCCTTTCGGAGGCTGGTTGAAAAACATCACGGCGGCCCGCTTGAATATTAAAAAACCAAAAATAAAGTTTTCATGCAGCTTTAGTTATGAAACGTGATAAAAATTATGATAAAAACTATGTTAAAAACAGAGATAAAAAATTATTTTAGTAATTAAAAAATGTCTTTTTTAAAAATCACTGATCCTGCAAAAAGGGACTTAATTGTAAAAGAGTATCTTGAAACAAAAAAGAATATTCGGGATAATCTATTAGCAGAGAGAACAGGTGAACAGCAACTTCAAACAGATCTTTCAAATTTTTTTAAACCTATTACGGAAACACAAAAAGCTACAACAAAGGATATTGCAGAAGCACAAAAAACTGCAACAAGGGAGATTACTGAGGGACTTAGACCTATTAAAGAGGGTATCGAACAGTTGCCGCAAGCTATTAAGTTACCAATATTTCCACCAAGAAAACCTTATTCCTCTGAAGCACAAAAACTAATTATGGAGGAAGAGGAAGAGGAAAAGCAAAAACAATCTCCATCTATTATTGAGAAAAAGAAATTGTGGATAAATGAAGATATGGGATCTGTTGGAGCACTTGCACATGAGTATTTAGAAAGAACTGTTGGTAGACCTATTTATGATAAAACATTTGGATTACAAGATATAGGAGGTAAATTTTATATTGGTGACAAACCAGTTACTATTAAACACAACGATATTTTTGTTGGTAGTACTGTATATGAAGGAACACCTGGTTTATGGGAGTTAATTGTTAGTAGAGACCCAATAAATATTTATAAAGAAAAGGATCTGGACATGTATAAACATTTAATGATAAAAACCAACTCTCTTTATCGTAATAACAACCCAAAAAGTACATAACCTAAAGGTGATACTGATTCAGATAAGTGGGAAACAATACTCAAGGACATTTGGGATGGAATAAAAATAAAAAAAATATGAGGGAAAGGGTATCGTTGTTATCCCATCTGACCCTAACGCATTAATAGAAAGACTAGACCTGTTGTTGGCAAGTAAAAAAGCAGGTAACACGGGTGTAAGAAATGAGCTTGTGAGCATTTGTGATGAATTAAAAAGACAAGGTGTTTTAGATTCAAACGGTTATAAAAATTTAATGTCTATACTATAAAAAATTATTATCAATAAAAAACACGGATTTAAAAAAAATTATTCATATGGTGGTACTGGAATCTTTGATAGCATTGCTAACTTTTTAGCGAGGCTTTTTACAAGTAGCGCAGCTAAACAAATTGCATCTTCTGCCCTTGATGTGGGAAAGAGTGTAGCTAAGGAAGGTGCAAAGAAAGCTTTAGATGTTGGAAAGAGTGCAGCTGTAGAAGCAGGGAAAAAATTAGTTACAAAAGCTTTAACACCAAAATTAAAGAAAAAATTACAAAAATATAGCACAACGCCGAAACCCGCTGATACCCCTACAACACAAAACATTAATACATTAATAGATGGAAGCGCAATCGCTATTCAAGACTTAGTTAAAAAATTAAACAGTGGGGCAGGTATTAAGGTAGTATAAAGAAAAATAAAAAATAATACAATTATAATTTTGATTTAAAATTATAATTGTAACAATAAAAATGGACATTTTAAGAATTACCGACCCAATTTTAAAAGACGATAGTATTGATGAGTATGAACACCATGAGTATGAACCGATCACTGGTATAAATCTCAACAACCCAGGAGGAGATATTAGGATTAGCATTGAAACCCAAGATATTTTTACTCATCCTAGTGAGAGCTATTTACTTATAGAAGGTCAATTAGTAAGAGGTGATAATGGAAATGCTTATGATGCTGGCATCCTTATTTCTCTACCAAACAATGCTCTCATGTATCTTTTTAAAAATATTAAGTATCAACTTTCAGGTATTGAGATTGAATCCATATTACATCCTGGTCAGGCTACTACAATGCTTGGACTGTTAAAATATCCGGATGATTTTTCTAAATCACAGGGGTTAAACCAATTATGGTATAAGGATACAACAAACGAAGCAGCTGCTGAAAACACTGGGTTTGAAGTAAGAAGAAGGTATATTGTTAGGGATGCCAATCCAAGAGGTACCTTTAGCTTCAGAGTTCAATTAAAACATATATTTGGTTTTTGCGATGATTATAGTAAAATATTGTATGGAATGAAGCAAACTCTCACCTTGACAAGAAATGATAATAATGATGCAATTTTTAGAGGTGGTGGTGGTGGTGCTCCTCCTGATGGTGGAATTAATTTAACTAAAATATCTTGGTTTATGCCGCATGTGCTACCTGCAGATGGGGAGAAGATGGCACTTTATAAAATTATCGAGAAAAAAGAAAAAATACCAGTTGGATAAAGACTGAAGCAGTGCGACTCTATCGCAGTTCCTCAGACATCATTTACCTGGAGACTTTCTGTTAAATCATCTCCTGAGGTGCCACGTTTTACCATTGTTAGCTTTCAGAGTGGTAAAAGTGGTAATAAAGAGCAAAATCCAGCAATATTTGATCATATAAACCTTAAAAATATTTATGTTATGCTAAATTCCACCCGATACCCTGCGGTTGACTACAATATTTCATTCACTGCGCATCAATTTAGTAGAGTGTATGGTGGTGCTGCTCTATTTAGATCTAAGTTTTATAACATGGATGAATTGGTGTCAAACCCTAACATTACCCCCTCAGATTATAAAGATCTATATCCTTTGTTTTTGTTTGACGTTTCCAAACAGAGTGAGAGATTAAAATATTCTGTTACTGATATTCAAATTAAGGCAAATTTCGGCGCAAATGTACCTGCAAACACTGAGGCATATGCTGTTATCATTAGTGATAAGTTAATTAACTTCCAGTCTGATGGAAATAAAATTAGTGTAGTGTATTAAGATATTTTTTCTTATATAAAAAAATGATAAAGATTACAGATTTAAACAAAATTCTTAAAGATAATAATATAGATTTTTTCTCATACTGGGATAAAAAGCGGCTAATTGAGTTGGTGAAAGAACATGGGTTATTCCCAGAGGAGTCCCCTGAGTTACCTAAAAAAGAAATAAGCAAGGATCCGAAGTTTGAAAGATAAAAAACTATTAAGAATAATCCTAAGAAAGTCAGTTTAGAAGATGTTGAAACTGGTAAAATAATAATATTCCCATCAATTTACAAGGCGGGTAAATTTATAGATCGTTGTCCTCAAACAGTTACGAAATGGAACGGAAGAATTTGGAAGAATACATATAAGATTAACATTCAATAATTTTATTATGACACTCCATAATAAAATTATTTTTACTTTTAGTTAAGATTTTTTATTATATATATATGAAAATGGAGAATTATACTATATATACCGTACAAGGTTTAAAAAATTTAGCCAAGTCTAGAGGAATCCGAGGACACTGTAGACTTAAAAGAGCTGAATTAATTGGGGGTCTAAGTAATCCTCCACCTCATAGTCTTGCTGATCAATTCAGGAGGTTCACAGTAAAAGACTTAAAACAAGAAGCTAAAAACCGAGGAATTAGAGGATACTCTACGCTTAGAAGAGCTCAATTAATTGATCTCTTATTTAATCGGGGAGCGCCAATATTAGATTATGATGTTGGTAATTTTGAAGCCCCTGTATTAAAACCAACACCTTACACACCAACACCAACATATTACACACACCCCATGGTACCAACTCCACCTACAGCCGCAGCTGAGGAGTTGATGAACTATTTAGATAGTATTAGAAAAATTCAAACAAAATATCACCAAGTTTAGAAGCTTTAAAAGAAAAAATAGATGAGTTATATAATGATAAAGATAAAATAGAGATTATAGAAGGGCCATCAGCATTTAAAGGATTTACCAAAGAATATTTTATAAAAGGTAAAGGAGCATTTACACCGGCTGATTTCCTTGATTTAGCAAAAGATAAATTAACCAATATTATGAGAAATAATCGTCGAACAAAAGTTAAACTTATTATGAAGTGTATGATGAAACACTCTATTGAAATTAATTTAAAAGAGATGAATTTTAATTCTGGTTTTCCAATTGTTAATTTAGATGGGGATGATGTGGATGAAATATATGAAGAAATGGGGGAACAGATATTAGTTAATATAGCAAATGAGGAAATGAAACAAGATTATTATAAAGTTCTTTACATAATCGATTTAAGATTACACACAGTATCATATAACCCAATAAAAGGAAATTCTTGGTTTCCAACTCCTCCTAAGATAGCAAATACAAAAAGTGTTATTAATCCAATTAATAAAAATGATGATATGTGTTTTGCATATTGTATTCTTACGGCTTTGAACCCAACAATTGAACATCCTGAAATAATTGAAAGACTAATACCATTATTAAACACTATAAATATGGAAGGGATTAATTACCCTGTTTCCCTTCAGGATAGAATTAAATTTGAAACCCTAAATCCATCAATATCAGTATCAATGTATGGATATAATGATTCCACCGGTGTTTATCCACTTAGTTTAAGTAAAGAAGTTTATAAAAGAGAACACCATATTAATCTTTTACTTCTTGAGAAGGATGGTAAAAAACATTATTGTTTTATTAAAAATATGAGTAGATTGTTATCTAAACAAATATCTGATCATAACGGTAAAACTTATATTTGTGAAAGATGTTTAAATAATTTCCAAAAAGAAGAAACTTTAAATAAATATTTAGAGCATTGTGGTGAAAAAGATGCTTGTAGAATAGACTTACCTGAAAAGGGTACCAAAATATCTTTTCAGAATTTTTATAAACAACAGAGAGACACCCTTTTACAATTTATGCGGATATGGAGTCTACATTAGAAAAGAAAAACAAAAATAAAGGCAGCGGGACAAAAGTAATGAATGTGCATAACATTTCAGGGTATTGTTTTTATGTTAAATCACATTATGAAAATGTTTACCCTTCAAAGCTTTTTCAATATTCTGGCGAAAATGCATCTAAGAAATTCATAGAGGATTTAGAAAATGTTATAAGAGAAATAGATAGGATACCAACGAGGGAAATGATTTTTAAACTTCATGATAAAAGAGAGTTTGATAGAGCTAAAAAATGCTGGATATGTAGGGGGTCATTTTCGAAATGTAAAAGAAAGACAAATGAGAAGAAGATAGATAAAGAGGAAATATGTCCAGATTATAAAAAACCGCTTAAAAAATGTAATGGCATGAAAAAAGTGAGAGACCATTGTCATTATACTGGAAAGTTTAGGGGAGCCGCACACAGTGCGTGTAATTTAAAATGTAGAAGACCTACTTTTACACCCATATTCTTTCATAATTATAGTAAGTATGATGCTCATTTATTTATAAAAGACTTAATGAGTACACCCGGTGAGACGAGTTGTATACCAACAAACAAGGAAACATATATAAGCGTGTCTAAAAATGTGCCAATAGAATACACTGTTAAAGATAAGAAAACAAAAAAAGAAATAAAGAAAATTAAAATGCATGAGATTAGATTCCTTGATAGTTTAAAATTTTTAGGTAAAAGTTTAGATGAATTAGCTAGCACTTTAGCTAAGGAGGACAAGACTAATCTTATGAAATATTTTGAGGGAGAAAAGCTTGAATTAGTGTCTCAAAAGGGTATATTTCCATATGAATGGTTTGATAACCTTAGTAAATTAGAGGAAACAAAGTTACCCAAGCAAAGAGAATTTTACTCAAAGCTTAAATATAGTGGAATTGGGGAGGAGGATTATCAACATGCATTAAATGTATGGAAAACCTTCGAGATGAAAACTTTTAAAGATTATCATGACTTATATAATAAGACTGATGTTTTACTGTTGGCGGATGTCTTTGAAAATTTTAGGAATGTTTGCTTTAGTAATTATGGATTAGACCCATCTTGGTTTTATACAGCGCCGGGATTAGCTTGGGAGGCAATGTTAAAAACTACTAAGGTAAAATTAGAATTATTATCAGACCCTGATATGATTTTATTTATTGAAAACGGAATAAGAGGAGGTATCTCAACCATTTTTAAACGATTTGCAAAAGCAAATAATTTATATATGAGTAAAAAATATAAACCAAATGAACCATCTAAATTTATTACTTATTTGGATGCGAATAATCTCTATGGTTGGGCAATGTGTCAAAAACTTCCCATTGGTAATTTTAAATGGATGGATGAAAATTATTTAGAAAATTGGCAGAGTCACCCTTGTATATTAGAGGTTGATTTAGAATATCCTAAAGAATTACATGATTTGCATAATGATTTTCCATTAGCTCCTGAAAGAATAAAGACTGGTAAAGTTGAAAAACTTATACCTAATTTATATAATAAAAATAAATATATATTACATTATGAAAATTTAAAGTTGTATTTAAGTTTAGCTCTAAAGCTTAAAAAGATTCATAGAGGGTTAACTTTTGATGGGAGTGAATGGTTAAAACCTTATATCGATAAAAATACTACACTAAGAGCAAAAGCTAAAACCGCATTTGAAAAGGATTTCTTTAAACTTACGAATAATTCTGTATTTGGTAAGACTATGGAGAATATTAGAAATAGAGTAGATATAAGATTAGTTAGTACCAGAGCAAAAGCAGAAAAATTAACCGCTAAGCCGAACTATTACAATATAACCGTCCTTGATGAAAATTTATGTATAATTCAAATGAAAAAACCACGTTTATATTTTAATAAACCTATTTATGTAGGGATGTGTATTCTAGATTTAAGTAAGACATTGATGTATAACTTTCATTATAATTATATTAAAGATAAATATGGTTAAAAAGTTAAAACTTCTTTTCACTGATACAGATAGTTTAATGTATGAAATAGAAACAGAAGATTTTTATAAGGATATTAGTGATGATGTTAGAGATTGGTTTGATACAAGTGATTACCCACCTGATCATCCTTCAGGTATTCCCACCGGATTAAATAAGACAGTTGTAGGTATGTTTAAAGATGAGGCAAGTGGTAAGATTATTGAGGAGTTTGTGGGTCTCAGGTCTAAATTATACTCTTATAAAATGTGTGATGATGAGGAGGAGAGTAAAAAATGTAAGGGAATTAAAAGGCATGTAGTAAAAGCATTTATTAAACATGATCATTATAAAAAGTGTTTGTTTGAAAATAAGACACAATTAAGGAGAATGGTAGTTATTAGGAGCCATAATCATGAGTTGTATACTGAAGAGGTGAATAAAGTCGCCTTGAGCGGAAACGATGATAAACGCTATATCCTTGGGAACAATATCGATACATTAGCTTGGGGACACAAAGATAAAGACGCAGATCTTAGAAAATTTACTATGTATAGGGCAGAATATATATCACATGACAGAGTAAAAAATGCTGTAATTTCGCTCATATAGCTATATGGGGAAAAATATGAGACGCATTAACAGAGATGTTGTTTAGCGGCATAACCATAAATGTAGTTGAGGTTAGATTTATCAAAGATAGGGAATTTAGCTCATATAGGTATATGGGCTAAAAATACAGTTCGTTGGGGTGTATTTTGAGGAGGGGGGATGGGTGGGTGTGTGAGGAGGAGCGTCCCAGTTTTTTTTTAGAGGAGGGTCCTATTTTTTTATGACCTTGACCTAGTTTTTTGATGACCTTTGACCTAGTTTTTTGATGACCTTTGACCTAAATCTTGACCTTTGACCTAAATTGGATTTAAGCAGGGGGATGGTCAAACATTAATTTAATCAGAGAGATGGTCGGATTTAGAGTTAGCCAGGGAGGTGGTTGATTTATTAATTTAGGCAGGGGGATGGGTGAAATTGGATTTAAGCAGGGGGATGGTTGAACATTAATCAGAGAGATGGACGGATTTCAGAGTTAGCCAGGGAGGTGGTTAAACATTAATTTAATCAGAGAGATGGTCGGATTTCAGAGTTAGCCAGGGAGGTGGGTGGATTTGGATTTAAGCAGGGGGATGGTTGATAAATTTAGATGGATGAGGGATGGTTAAATCCCAGAACTCTCTCTTTATATCTACTAACAATAATCATAGTCAAAGATAAATTTACATTTAATAAGAAAAAGAAATACATGTGCATGTCCCTCAACCCTTTACCAAATAAACCCTGGTTATGTAGCCTTGAATTGAGGAAAGCAGGAAATGCTTTTACTGATTATTTTACTTTTTCCTACAATGTTTTCCATAAGATCAAATCCCATCGTTCCAGCTTCAGTTATTTGTCGTCTGCAAATACTTTCAATTTGGGCTGGGTAACTATTTCCTAGTTTAGTTAATAGTTTATAGCAGTATACATGTATGAAACGTGTATAGTAGAATAACAAATTGTCGTCAAATATAAATTAACATTTAACATTTAACCGAAATTTTAATAGAGGTATCCCTCGACCCTTTACCAAATAAATCCTGGTTATATAGCATTGAGTGGGAGGCATTTTCCTACAATGTTTTCTACAAAATCAATTCCAATCGTTTCAGCTGCTGTTGATTCATCGTCTGCAATTACTTTCAATTTGGACAAGATCAATATTTTCTAGTCTAGATAGTTTAAACCAATATATATGTAACAATAATCATAGTCAAACATAAATTTACATTTAATAAGAAAAAGAAATACATGTGCATATCCCTCGACCGTTTACCGAATAAACCCTGGTTATATAGCCTTGAAGTGAGGAAAGCAGGAAACTGAGCATTTTTACTTTTTTCTACAATGTTGTCTATGTTGTCTTAAAAATTTCAGTCATCTGATGGTTGATAACATCTTTTTCTCAGATTTGTGTAATTTTTTTTAGAGTCTGCTCAACAGCAATTACCAGTATAAATGTTGATTTTTAACTTTATTGATCACAGGTCTACATATGGCTTGGGGACTGTAAAAAAGCAGACAATATAGAACATAGAGTTAAGCAGACAAAATACACAAAAAAGGGTAATGGAACAGGTGATAAAACGCAGACAATATAGGAAAAGAAGGGCTATATGCAAAACGAAGACAACAAAGTTCAAGAAGGTTTTCTGAAATACCTGCAGCTCCACAATCTGCCTAGACCAAATTGGAATATTTTCTCGTTTAATATGGTGCAACTACATACAAACCATCTTTTTTAACTTAAACACCGACATAAAAGAAGTTTTAATCAGAAATTCTGAGTAAGATAAAATTTTGAAATTTTTGCACTTTAGGAAAAAAGAAATACAATGTGGAAAACGGAGCAATCTCAGTTGTATACACATGTGGATTAATATGATTAAAACAATTTGGAAAAGAATCTATTTTGGTCTACACAAAATTATAATTCGAATTTGGTCTAGGCAGATTCCAGATCTGCCTGGGCAAATTCCGGATCTGCCTAGATTCCGATCTGGCCTAAAACATATACATGTGTCAAAAATAATTGTGAATTACTGATTATGGAAATATTTGCAATTTCTAAACACTTATTATTTGTTTGTATATTTGTGGTAAAACACGCAAAACACAAAATTTTGCAAATTTTTTAAAATGCGCAAAATCACAGAAATTTCCACATCACAATAATTTCCACTTGTACAGTATCAGTAATGACCCATATATTGTGAATTTGTCACATATTGTGCGATTGTTCATATAATCATACATGTTAGTACACACGACACATGTCAGTTTCTTTAAAGTTTTGTCCCCAATCTAATTTTATGAACACATCTTCCGCTGTTGGTAATGGATAATCTGCTGTATCAAATACAGGGTTAAACATGACTTTGAAATGTCCTTAAATTCTAACTGTATTGTCAGGTTTTAATACTCAGGCCTCTGCCAACTCTCAGAATTTGAGGAGAAGCTACTTCTCCCTAGCCTGAGAATTAGAAGTTTTTCAAAATTGGGAGAAGTGGTCAGACTTTGGAAACTTTAGACAGACATTAATAACAGGATGTAAGCTGAGTTATATAAGGAAATAATAATATTTTAACAAATTAACAGTTTAATTAAATAGAAAACCATGTCAATACATGAAACTATATAATACTTTCTATCTATTTAATCAATATCCTTATTCCTATAAACAACTATTTAAATCTTTGCAACACAGCAAAGTTTTAGACCAGTCCAAATTGAAAGCATATGCAGTTTACAAATAAAATGGGGCACAAATGACAGTATCTGTCTTTAACTCTTTACCAAACCACAAAATTTTAGACTGGTCTAAATTGAAAGCACTTGCAGACGACAAATTAAACGTAACTAAAAAATTGAAATTTGTTTCTAGCAGGGTAGAAAACATTGTGGGAAAAGGAGAAAATGCTGGTTACCAGCATTTTCTCCTTTTCCGGCAATTTTTTCAAAAGGCTTCTATCTCAGGGTCGTAAAATGAATGAATGAATGAGAGGAATTTTACGGCCCGTCGACAGCGGAGGTCATATTGGGCGCATATACGAAGATGAAAAATGATACTGTGAAGTACTAAAACAGAAGTCTATAAAACAGTGTACGTAAACAGTAAAATACACACTTTAGCGATGCTAACCAAGTTAATTTTGGCGATAGAAGGGCCAAAAAAGCCCATAAAAAAACGAACAAAAATAATGCAGTGAGTTGAATAAGACCCTAATTTTTTCTAAAAATATTTACCGCTTTCAGGTATTCAATTAATGACTTAATGTTCACAGTATCAAATAAAAGACTAAGGTTGTCCACTTTGTAAAACTTTTCTCGAACCTGCGCTAGGTCAACACACTCTATCAATATGTGCTTGACGGTGAGAGAAGCAGAGCATGGAATGCATTGGGGTGCCTCCTCTCCTTTCAGGAGATAAGAGTGTGTAAGATGAGTACGACCGATACGCAGACGGGCCAAAACAATTTCTTCGCGACGACAAGTCCTGGTCCCTGGCAGCCATTCTCCAAGAGTTGGCTTGATACAGAATAATTTATTCTGACTATTGAGTGGGTCGTTCCACGAAGTATCCCAAACAGATTGAATAAAAGTATTTATTGAAGAGTTAAAATCAGTAAAAGGTACTTTAAACGGTAAAATATCAAGTGATAATGCGTCCGTGGCTTTTCTGTCTGCCTCCTCATTACCACTAATACCAACATGGCTGGGAAGCCAACAAAAAACAACATCATTATATCTGCAGATGTCAGATAGCTTATCTAAAAGATCAACAATAATTGGGTTTTCAGTTTTCTCATGCTCAAGTGTTTGCATGGCAGAGAGTGAATCGGTGAAGATAATATAACGCCAATAACCGTCTTCTTTAATGTGGTCAAGAGCAAGCTCTATTGCTTTTAGCTCTGCAGAAACTTATCCGGAAGACGGAATTGATATATTTCACCGTCAGGCACAGCAGCTGCTGCAACCCTGTCACCTTCTTTTGAACCGTCTGTATAAATATGTTCATAATTATAGTACTGTCTTTTTATTTCGAGATATTTGCTTTTGAAAATAGTTGGATCTGTTGTTGCTTTTTTGTACGATGCTAGTTCATACACAAATGTCGGACTATTAGAAGTCCATAAAGGAACATCTGTGATCTTATGTTCAGCTATATTTTCCAGATTGAATCCAAGACTTTGGACATCAGCTTCACACCGAAGACTGAAAGGAGGTATGACCTTTTCTTTATTAAAAAAAATCGTCTTTATACAGAGGCTCAAATACATCTATATGGGTAGGGTTTTCAGGGTTTGACTTTAGTTTTATAAAGTATTGCATGGACAGTTTCTTTCGCCTAAGATTTAAGGAAGGCTCATTTGCTTCTGCATACAGACTGTTTATTGGTGAAGTCTTAAATGCGCCCAATGCAAGACGCAAACCTTGATTATGAATGGTATCAAGTTTGCGTAAATACGATTGACGTGCTGATCCATATACGATACAGCCATAATCCAAATAAATAAATAAATAAATAAATAGTGTTTTAAGGCCCGTCGACAGCTAAGGTCATATTGGGCGCATTCACAAATTTACTAATGTCTTTGATTCAGATCATACTGTGAAACGTTGGAACTTTATGTATAAAACAGTAACAATGAGGTAGCAACCTTGTTTGAATAATTAAAAAGGAAACATTGTATAGGCCAATAAGCCGTAAAATCTTATCAATTTTAAAACAAAACAACCTCTAGTAGAGTAAAAATCTCCCCACTAGAGCGGCAATACAATTTGTGTAAAGAGTGTTGTTAAAAGAAAAGTCAAGAAACATAAGACTAAATCTTCTTAAAAAGGTTAACTTCCTTCAAGAATTCAAATAGTGATTCCAACTTCACAGTATCAAACAGTGTTTTTAAATTGTCAACCTGAAAGTACCTGTCCCTGATAGGTGCAAAGTCTGTGCACTCTATCAGTAAATGCTCGACAGTGATAATGGTGTTGCATGGGATACACTGAGGCGCTTCCTCTCCTTTGAGAAGGTATGAATGCGTCAAGTGTGTATGACCTATTCGTAGACGGGCCAAAACAACTTCTTCTCGGCCGTTTGATCGTGTGCCTGGGAGCCATTCACCTGTATTAGGCTTTATAGCAAATAATTTATTGTGCTGATTTATTGGATCACTCCAAGATCTTTGCCAGACATTTTGAATAAAACTATGAATAAGAGGTTTAAAATCGTTAAAAGGTACTTTGAAAGGTAAAACATCGAGTGATAATGCATCTTTGGCAGCTTTGTCTGCCTCTTCATTACCACGAATGCCAATATGACTGGGAAGCCAGCAGAACACAACATCATCCGTTTCACAGATGCTGGATAACTTATCTAAAAGATTAGTAATTAGCGGGTTGTCTGTTTTCTCATGTTCTAGTGCTTGCATTGAGGAGAGAGAATCAGTAAAAATAATATAACGCCAGTAACCGTCGTCTTTTATATGGTCAAGAGCAAGGTCTATTGCCTTTAGCTCTGCTGAAAAAATGGAAGATTTATCTGGAAGACGGAACTGATATGATTCACCGTCAAGCACGGCAGCTGCGGCAACCCTATCATCATCTTTTGAACCGTCTGTATAAATAGACTCATAATTATAGTATTGCCTTTTTATCTCAAGATATTTGCTTTTAAAAATCATGGGATCTGTAGTCGCTTTTTGGTGTGATGCCAGATCATATACGAATGTGGGACTATTTGAGGTCCACAAAGGAACGTCTGTTAGTTTATTTTCCGCGATATCATCTAAATCAAATTCAAGACTTCGTATGTCTGCATTGCAACGAAGACTGAAAGGAGGGATGACCTTTTCTTTCTTTAAAAATTCATCTTTATACAGAGGTTCAAAAACAACCTTATGAGTTGGGTTCTCAGGGTTTGACTTCAATTTTAGATAGTACTGCATGGAAAGTTTCTTTCGCCTTAGGTTTAACGAAGGTTCATTCGCTTCAGCATACAGGCTATTGATTGGAGAAGTCTTAAATGCACCTAATGCAAGGCGCAAGCCTTGATTATGAATAGTATCAAGTTTGCGTAAATATGACTGACGTGCTGACCCGTATACTGCGCAACCGTAGTCAAGTTTAGATCTTAATAATGACCTATAAAGTCTTAATAATACTTTTTTATCTGCTCCCCAGTCCATACTGGAAACTACACGTAAAAGATTCAGAGCTTTTTGGCATTTGTTGCTCAGATAGTTTATATGTGGGATGAACGTGAGTTTAGAGTCAAATAAAAGACCTAGAAATTTTAATTCTGGAACGACCTCAATGCGGACACCATCTAGTGTCTGGTCCGGGTCAAGATGAAGTTTCCTCGACTGACAAAAATGCATACATTTGGTCTTGGTTTTCGAAAATTTGAAACCGTTTTCGTTTGACCATTTACTTAAGTTATTTAAGACCTGCTGAAGTTGTCTTTCGATCGTATGCATATGTTTTGACCGATAACAAATACAGAAGTCGTCCACATAGAGAAAGCATTCTACTCCAGGGCAAACAGATTTAACAATATTGTTAATTTTAACACTGAAAAGTGTAACTGAGAGGATACTTCCCTAGGGAACGCCAATTTCCTGTTCGTGTGGACTAGAAAATGTATTTCCTACTCTGACTCTAAACTGGCGTTCATCTAAAAAAGCAGAAATGAAATAAGCAAGGCGACCTCGAATACCAAAATCATAGAGGTCGTTCATAATACCATACTTCCAGGTGGTATCGTAAGCACTTTCCAAGTCAAAAAAGAAACAACATGTTCTTTCTTTATAAAAGCTTCGCGTATGAAAGTCTCGAAGCGAACTAGGTGATCAAGAGTGCTTCTTTGTTTACGAAATCCGCACTGGTTTGTGGAAATGATTTTATTTTTCTCTAAAAACCAAACAAGGCGGTCATTCACCATTCTTTCCAAGGTTTTACAAATACAACTCGTTAAGGCTATAGGGCGGTAATTGTTAGGATTTATAGAATCTTTGCCAGGCTTAGGTATAGGTATAACTATAGCTTCTTTCCAGGAGTCTGGAAGAACCCCTGTCTTCCAGATTTGATTAAAAATTTCGAGTAAACAATGGAGGGAACGATACGGTAAGTGTTTAAGGAACTGATAATGTATATCATCAGACCCAACTGCAGTGTCATGAGACTTTTTTAGGGCTTTTCTTAGCTCTTTAGTAGTAAAGTCTTTGTTATAGTATTCCATGTTATCAGATTTAAAATTCAGTTTGGATTTCTCTTTTTCGGTCTGAAATTTTTGGAACGTAGATGAATAATTCATGGAAGAGGATTTCTTGGCAAATGTATCAGCTAGCACGTTGGCAATGTCATGTTTGGATTCAAAATTCCCCTCATCAGTATCTAGATGACCAATACTATGGGAAGTACTTTTACCATTAATTTCCCGTATCATTTCCCATGTCTTTTTGACAGACGATCTAGAATTTAATCTAGATACATACTGTCGCCAAGACGCACGTTTACTTTGCTTAATTGTTCGATGTGCTCTCGCACGTGCGATATTGAAACTTACAAGATTCTCCTGAGTAGGTCTCAGATTGAAATTTCTGAGAACAGATTTTCGCTCAGCTATAGCTTTCTTGCATTCATCATTAAACCATGGTTTACTTGGATGCTTCGATTTTGTCGATGTCCGAGGAATTGATTTCTCTGCAGCAGAGTAAAGTAAGGAAGTAAACAGTTCTGCTGGATTTTCACATTCGTCAAAAGCATTTGGGTCAATTGATTGTTCGCAATGAATTTTGAATTGTTCCCAGTTTGCCTTATGAAGTTTCCAACGCTCCGGACGTTGTTGTATAGATGGCCCAACCTCCGATATTACGATCGGGAAATGATCACTTCCGTGAAGGTCATCATCAACCTTCCAACTCAAGTCAGTAAACATTTCCGGACTGCATAACGTTAAGTCTAAAGATGAATAAGAACCAGTTGCAGGATGTAGATACGTTAAAGATTTATCATTGAGCAAAACGAGGTTATGATCTGTGATGAAACTTTCAATGATTCGGCCTGTATTATTTGTATGTGTACATCCCCATAATGTATTATGGGAATTGAAATCTCCCGTTAAAATGAAAGGTTTGGGCAATTGATTGATAACATCATCAAGTTTCTTAATATCAATTGGTGAGCTAGGTGGAAGATAAAGAGAACACAAAGTTGTGGTTTTATTGAGGGAAATGCTCACCGCAACTGCTTGTAGTGTAGTTTCAAGCTTAATAAAACAGTGCGGAACACTGTTATTCACTACTATGGCTACTCCCCCCGAAGCTTTATCGTTACCACTGAAGTTTTTGAAGTAACAAGAATGGTATTTTAAGGACAATTTGTCAGAGTCTTTAAGAAATGTCTCCTGCAAAGATATTGCAACTGGTTTCTGTTCATTAATTAAAAGTTTTAATTCCTCGAAGTTAGCTTTAATGCTTCGACAATTCCATTGCAGAATGGTGTTAGTCATTACTAAAGTTAATGTAAGGAAGATACCATAAAACACTGTAAGTATGTACCGATTCATTTCTTATTATTTAATTTAATGATACGACCTTGCTTATTTGTATTAGTTTCTGCATGGCCGTTTTCCGCTTCCATGTCTTCTTCAAGACATTGGAAGCGGTTGTGTTGTTGAATTTGGTCGTCAGATCCCTTTGGAAGGCGATCTGAGCGGACCTTATTTGGAGATCTATTCGGACTCTTTGGAACAGGCTTTTCTGGTTTTTTGTTAACTACAGGTTGCTGATGTTTGGCTGTTGTGGAGCTTTTTTTCTCTGTTGAATCTGTTTGGATCGAGGCATTGGTTGTCTGTGTTGTAGCATCTTTTAAAGTGACTGATTTTGCAGCATTGGATCTGGTCACACTAGAGTAAGAGGCACCAAGTACTTGTCGTGTATCTACAATTTTCCTAGCTTCCGAAAATGACAGGCTTTCTCGATATTTTATGGTGATGATTTCTTTTTCTCTCTTCCAAATTTTACATGATCGGGATGTGGAGTAGTGATCTTCACCACAATTCAAACATTTCAAGGGTTTTTCACAAGGGTCGGTATGGTAAGTTTCAACTTCATTGGTTCCGCATCTTTTACAGTGATCGTCAGCGTCACACTGCCTTTGATGGTGGCCAAACTTAAAACATCTATAACATTGGAGTGGGTTTGGTATGTAAAGATCAACAGGAACCTTCATGTATCCGACTTTAAGTGTTTTTTGTAGGATAGCCGTTTTAAATTTGAGAACTATGGTATTGGTGTCTTTCCGGATACCACCCCAAAAAACACGAATACGTCTAGCCTCAATGACATTCTGAGTCGATAATTCGGAAACAATTTCTTCTTCCTCCACACCAGCCAAGTCTGGACACCTTATTATACCTCTGGATGAGTTCAGAGTACCATGCGCAGTGCATTTTGCTGGTATTTCGAAAAATCGTTTCAAAGCCAAAAGGTTTTTCGAATGTTGCGGCTTTTCAACTTCCACCAACAAAGTGCCGTTTCTAAGCTTTTTGACGGACTTCGGGGAGCCTGCCAAAGAAACAAGTACCTTTTCAATAACAAATGGCGACAGCTTTGCCAATGGTTTTTCCGGTTGCAACGATTCGATTATCAAGAAGCGGGCAAAAGGTCCAGTCGATTCCGCTTCAGCCTGTTCACTATCATAGTCTTTCCGTGTTCTTTTTTTTTGTTTGGTTATCCATGGTTGTAGTTTTAATGTTCATCATTCGCGGCCCCCACCCACCATGGAGTCCTACAAAGGGGACATGGCTATTAGAGCGGAGAGTCCAGCTCTGCATGTCAGGGTTACCCAAATGATATACTTGGGCCATACAAATCAGACAATCCGGCACAGAAAATGCGTGGCAACATCCCCAGATCAGGATGCACCCACGCAAGTCGAAGCCAAATCAAAAGACCTACATAACCCAATTAGCCAATGAGCCTATATTAGACTAGGGACTAAAATACGCAAAAAAAGAGGCAGTTAAAATGGACAAATCGATGCTGTGCAAATATATACGTGTATATAGTCAGACAAGTTGGAGATACATGCAGTTTCAAGAAAACAAATGTGATACAGACAAAATAGATGTTTCTCTTTAACACCAGTAAAAGTGTTAGAACTATATGAAATAAACTCAAAATGCCCAAAATCTAAAAGCGACCAGCCGATTGCACTAGACCGGGCCCATCTAGGCTCTCGTTTACACCGAAGCCGAGGCCATAGCAGTGTGTTGAAGAGCTGGAGATCCCTGGGCTCCCCTCAACTGCCAGGACCCTCTTTTCCGGCTTACGAGTCTCCACCCACGGCAAACAGGCGGGTCCATTGGTGGGGTCTTACCACTCTGCAGGACGGCAGCCGGCGAATTCTACCCCCCGTCCGGCTGGGGGAGCCATAATCCAACTTAGATCGTACAAGTGACCTATAAAGTCGCAAAAGGACTTTTTTGTCTGCTCCCCAATCCATACTGGAAACTACACGTAAAAGATTGAGCGCTTTCTGACATTTTTTGCTCAGGTAATTAATACGAGGAATGAACGACAGTTTAGAATCGAATAAAAGACCTAGAAATATAAATTCTTGGACGACTTCTATACGCACACCACCCAATGTCAGATCTGGATCAAGATGAAATTTTCTAGAATTGCAAAAATGCATACATTTAGTTTTAGTTTTGGAAAACTTGAAACCGTTTTCATCGGACCATTTGCTTAAGTTGTTCAAAACCTGTTGAAGTTGCCTTTCAATAGTATGCGTGTGTTTAGATCTGTAGCAGATACAGAAGTCGTCGACATAAAGAAAGCATTCCACTCCAGGGCATACTGATTTTATAATATTGTTAATTTTCACACTGAATAGTGTAACTGAAAGAATACATCCCTGGGGAAAGCCAATCTCTTGTTCATGGGGATTAATGAATGAATGAATGTTGCTTTATGGCGCATCGACAGCTTTGGTCATTTAGCGCGCATATCTGTGTTAAATTCATGGGGGTTAGAAAACTTATTACAAACCCTGACTCTAAACTGGCGCTCACTTAAAAAAGCCGAGATGAAGTAAGCAAGGCGACCTCGAATACCGAAATCATAGAGGTCATTCATAATCCCATACTTCCATGTTGTATCATAAGCACTTTCAAGATCAAAAAATACAGAGACAACATGTTCCTTTTTAATAAAACCTTCACGTATAAATGTCTCAAAGCGAACTAAGTGATCAAGAGTGCCTCTGTGTTTATGAAATCCGCTCTGAGCGGTTGCTATCAGTTTATTTTTCTCTAAAAACCAAACAAGACGGTCATTTACCATTCTTTCCATGGTTTTACAAATACAGCTTGTTAAGGCTGTAGGACGATTGTTTGCAGGATTAGAAGAATCTTTTCCCGATTTGGGTATTGATACTACTATGGCTTCCTTCCACGAATCGGGGAGAATGCCAGAATGCCAAACCTGATTAAATATAGTGAGTAAACAAACTAGGGATCGATATGGTAAATGCTTTAAGAACTGATAATGAATATGGTCGCATCCAACAGCGGTATCATGGCATTTCTTTAATGCCTTTTTGAGTTCCTTTAAAGAGAAGTCCTTAGTAGTATAGGGGAGTCACATAGGGCACAAATAGGCCATGTGCCCCATGTGACTTACCCTGAGTGCCCCATTCTGCTAACCGGGGAGTGAAATGGGGCCCGAATAAGCAGAATGGGGCAAAACCAGAAGTAGTTTTCGACAAACCGGAAGTAGATATCGCTAAAAGTCCGCCATTTTGAATTCTGACGGATAAACAGATGGGGCACTGTGACGTCACTTCCGGCTGTCCTATCCGACTTACCCTGAGTGCCTCATTCCGTTCACCCTGACAGTAAATTTCTGACGGATAAGCAGAATAGGGCACGTGACGTCACTTCCGGCTGACGTGATCTTCCGGTACCTACTCTCCTTACCCTGAGAGGGGGAAAGATGGGTGTGGCTTAGGAAAGTCATGTGACGTCATGGTTACAGGGCAAAGACCATTTCCGGTTGATCTTAGACTGTACATGTTGCAGAGATTGGACAGTCCCTATCTGACTTACCCTGAGTGCCCCATTCTGCTTACCCTGAGTGGAGCTGTACTGACTGAAAGTCTTGAAAATTGACAATTTGAAAGATCACTCTTTCGTGTGGAATGGTAGCCCTGAAAAGGGCTGTTTGTGGAGGTTGTGTTTTTAGGCACAACCTCCAACTTTTCTGCAGGCTGGACAGCTGCTTGCTGTCCACCTCCTTAGCCTTCTCAATTCCGTCTCGTTCAGGTTAAAGTGTAGAGAGAATGGTGGTTCGTCGTCGTCATCCCTACATTCCGTCACTGGAATGACGACCTTCTTCTCGTTGACTGGTGGCAGTGGTGTCGGCTTCAGGCCTACCCCGCCATCAAGAAAGAGCAATCTTTCTTCAAAGAGTGGGCATCTATTTTCGTCTTTTTTCCACTCTGCTGGTGTGATGACGAGCCCCACCTTGTAGTTTACTAGTAGGTGTAGTGGTGGTCTTTCTTCCTCAGCCATCAACTGATTAAGCTGGTTGTTAACCCTCTCTAATTTCAATGAGAGGGTGGATACAGCTCTCATTAAATTGCGAACTGACTTCCGAAGATCTTCCATCGTTCAATTGAATAGTGAAAAAATCGTCGGCTTTTATAAGCTGGTGGGAGGATTGACCTACTTTGGTTCAGAATTAACGGTGGCCAATCAAAATGTGTAATGATATAACGAACGAATCGATTGGACACCGTTAATTCTATGTCAAAGTAGGTCAATCCTCTCGTCAGAACTAGGATTGACCTACTTTGACTCAGAATTAAGAGCTCGTTCCCGGGCGAAAGCACCCTCGATGAAGAGGGGTTAAACGCTTTATGTTATTAAGTGTAACTCTCAGAGGTAGAAATGTTAAAAAATTAAAAGAATAATCTTTCAGAATTAACGTTTTTTGACCAATCAGAAGCTTTGTTCTTTTAATGTTGACCAATCAGAAGCTTCGTTATATTTCTTTGTGTGCGTAAAAAACTAGGAGAAGATTCGTGTTATGCACATGAGTTTGGACTTAGTCTTTTTTTTTTTGATATGGAATACAGTGTGAACTTAATGTCCACACTGTCTCAGGACAAGAGGGTTGGAAATAGACTTTTTTTTGTCTGGTAAGAGTAAAAAATTTGCAGCGGGACTGTGGACTCAGGCTTTTTTTGAGTATAACTCTTAGAGTGTATCTCTTTTAGAGGAAATTGACAATTCGAAAAGAAAGATCTTTTCGTGGTGTTGGGTTAGCCCTGAAAAGGGCTGTTTTTCTGTGTTGGAATGTTTTCCAGCTTTAATGACATCCAAAATTTGCATGGCAGATTGGACATGCTCCGACTCTTTTCGTGATTGTCATTGCTCCATTATTAAAAGTAATCCGTCTCTCGAGTTCCACATCAACCAAGATAATGTCAGGTGTTGTCTCTAGAACTAGTTCGACTATTTTCTCACCAAGATCTACGTATGTGCGTGATATTTGTTCTAGCTGTATTCTATTCTCTTCAATCCTGTTCTTTAGTATCAGTACTTGATCACCACCAATCAGAAAGACTCGGAGAGCCTCAATAAGTCGATGATTCATTTGCTCCATTTTTTCGTTAACACTTATCAGTGCTATTCGAGATCTGAGTGTCGAATGATTTATTATTTGGAAAAATTCGACGACTTTTATACGTTTGCAGTGGGATTGACCTACTTTGACTTAGAATTAAGAGCGCGATCCCGCGCGAAAGCTCCCTGAGCAAAGTTCTGTGAAAAAAAAAAAAAAGCTTAATGCATACATATGTGGAAAAATCTTTTTAGAACAGATCTATTTTGAATGAAGTAGAAAAGCATTCAATCGACCTAGACAAAAAGTGAAAATTAGAAGGCTTTTTTGAGTGTAACTCGTAGAGTGTAACTCTTTGACTGAAAGTCTTTTGACTGAAAATTGACAAAATTTGAGGAAAGATAGATCTTTTCGTGGTGTTGGGTAGCCCTGAAAAGGGCTGTTTGTACAGGTTCACTTTTTTTAACCTCTTCTCTTTATTCTCCTATCTTCCATCGCATTTATTACTCGGAATAGATGCTCAACTTCACGCCTTATACGTCTAAGGCGTTCTCTTTCTTCTATCCAGTTCAGCAATGTAAGTAAAATTGTTAGTCCAAACATTGTGCTGATTTGGTTTTAACTTTACAGCAGTTGAGTTCCGAATGAATGAATGTGTTTTTCGATTGTCTTTTATAGTCTACAGAGCTATAAAAATAGTGACTACAAAAGTATTTTAACTATGATCACTGAGAATAGTGTTTTGCATAGAGGAAAATGCAGTTGGGTTAACGTTGTCCAATCAAAATGTGTAATAATATAACGAACGATTCGATTGGACAAACGTTAATTCTGAGTCAAAAGTAGGTCAATCCCCCTGCAAACGTATAAAAAACGAACTTTTTAATGATCGGGTTATTTCACAATGAAAGCCAACAAATTCTTCTGTGGGGTGTTTGGAAAGACAAAGGTTGAGGAGGAGAAAAAGAAAGAGATGGAGGAGCAGATAGAGATGGAGAAGAGAAGAAAGAAAAAGAGAAAAGTTCAAAGCACTGTGTGCTTTTTTTTGAGAGGCGGGGGTACGAGTTTTATACTCGTACGCCAAAGATCAAGATGGGGAATATTTACCCCGATCTAAAGGACTTCATGCCACCTACCGAGCATCGTGGGTGGCAAAAGAAGCTACAGAAGCTGTATCCTTCACGGGTATGGAATTAATTTATCCAGCCAGTGAATGGAGAAAAAACTGCCCTTTTCAGGGCTACCATTCCCCAAGAAAGAGCTTTTCTTTCGAATTGTCAATTTTTTCTCTCAAAAGGCTTACAGTCAAAAGACTTACAGTCTGAAGAAAAAAAGTCAAGCCTCAGAATTATTTCATATTTTTTTTATTCAAACAATTTTGTACAATGAAACAAGACATGAACTGTGAAAAAAACAATGGAATGAAAAAACAATATCTGTTAAAAATATTGGAATGAAAACATTTAAACAAGTCAGCCTTTTTTTTGTTTAAACATTTTTTTTTTAAAAAAAACTTAAAACAATATTTTGCAACAGTTTTTTCAACAACCACTTTTTTGTTGAAACTTTTTTTAGTGTGTTTTTCTTTTTTTTCTTTGGAATGTCAGATTCACATTCATTCTTTCGTTTTCTTCCCCTTTCATTATTTTTTAATACCATATCTGGACAAATCCAGATTTTATCCCCATGTTTTTTTGATTTGCAAAAGAAACACTTCTTTTTTTTCTCGATTTCTCTTTTTTCGTTGTTTTGCTTTTTCTCCTCTTTGGTCGAAAGAGTCTCCTCTGAAGAAAGTTCGTTGTTTTTTAGTTCCAAAGTTGGTTGTTTTCTTAGATTATCGTTTGTAGATATTTTTTTCTCTATCTGTTCTGTTATTTTACAGATCTCTGTATCGCTGATAGTCGTGTTTTCGATCTGCATATTTTCGATCTGATTTTCATCCGATGATGTTGTAGTCTGTAGTGAACTTGTTTTCCATTTATTTTCGTTGCAGAATGATTTCATAACACCAACGAATTTCATGTTCTGAAATTAACCACAAAATCCCATTGTTGGTGAAATTTTGATATCGTGACTGCGTGGGTTCATATAGACAAAAACGACTGTTTCTGTCTGCTTTTCTTTTTCTGGACAATTTCTAGCCCACTGTCCTGATTTGTTGCATGTAAAACAAATATCTTTTCTCTTTCCATCCGGTTCATATCGTTTTTTGATCGCTGTTTGATTTAAAACTCTGTATCTGGTAATACGGTAAACGTCTTTTTCTGTTACATGTTGATGGGATAAAAATGATCCCACGTACTTCCCGATATGTTGAACTTGATACTTTAACGGAACATTGCTGATCTCGTAATCGTGGGTGTATGGGTTAACATACAGATACATCATCTTTCCTATCAGTGATGTATTTTGTAGCTTAAACTCACTCATTATTTTTTATCAACTGTACTGTCTGAAGTTGATCAGAAGAATGATACAGATTTCGTAGCTATCGTCTCTATTTATACACTATCGAGCTGAAAGGCTCTATAAAATGTCGAGTTTTCTGACTTACCGTATCATTGTCTTACATTCAGACATAAACGATGGGTAAACGAAAAAGAATAGTACCCTATTCAGACAGTGAAAGTGACAATGAGTCATTTTCACCACCAAAAAAATGAAAAAAGAAGAAAGTGACAGTGAAGACGATTTCTCTTCACCCAAGAAAAAACCTGTAAAAATGATCGTAGAAAGTGACGATGAGTCATTTTCACCACCCCAAAAAAATGAAAAAAGAAGAAAGTGACAGTGAAGACGATTTCTCTTCACCCAAGAAAAAAATGAACGTGAAAAGTGAAGATGAAACACCTAAGAAAAAAACGATCATAAAAAGTGAAGATAATATCTCCTCGAAAAAAATTAACGTGAAAAGTGAAGATGAAACACCTAAGAAAAAAACGATCATAAAAAGTGAAAGTGAAGATGATATCTCCTCGAAAAAATTGATTGAGGACCGAAAAGAAGAAAGTAACAACACTACTTTAGACATGAAAAGTCTGTATGACTTAACGGAGAAGGGAAAAAAGAAATCGAGAAAATTTAGAACAGAATCACATCTGTTGATGGCGTCTTTTAACAAATTTGAACAATTACCACCCCATCAACTGATCGGATTATTTGATGAAGTTACCCATCAAATCATTCAAAAGTTAAATGCTGAGCCGACGGATATGATTAGAATTAGTATCAACCATCCTTCATTGAAAACAGGGATTCATATTCCCTTTCTACCTACAGAACAGCTGAAAGGCGAAACTATGTTAAATGAGATTGAACGAGTTTTACAATCGAATACAGATTTCGTCTTGAACGATGGATTCATGACATTTGACATTACACATACAATACCTCCAAGTGGTAACGGGAGAAAAAGATCATCAGAATTGGATTCAAAGGTTTTTTCCCGGAAGAAAAAATCAATTATTCAAATTAACAATCCTGATCACCTATGTTTTGCAAGAGCAGTTGTGGTGGGCATTTGCTACAATGAACGTGAAAACACCAAAGCATGGGATAGAAGATGGTCATGCATCAGAAAATCAGATAGAATACTTCAAAAGACTGAAGCTGAGAAACTGTTGAATGAAGCTGGAGTTTCGCCAACCCGGTCTGTAGGAAATGACGAATACAAAAAAATCCAATCTTTCTTGTATGAAAAGGGCTATGTCATTAAAGTTCATCAACAGCATTCAAAAGTGGAAAAAGTATTTGAACACACAGAAGTGAAAGACGATAGTAAAATCATACATTTGTACTTTCATCAAAACCATTATGATTACATCAAATCCATTGCAGGTTTTCTTAGTTGTGCATGTTATTGTGAGTTCTGTGATGTGGGATACTCGGGACGGGAAAGTCATGCATGTTCAAATATCTGTAAAGGTTGTTTTCGCAAAGGAAAATGTCCATCAGAATCAAAAGAGTATGTTTGCAGTGGGTGTCATAGACGATTTTTCAGTGCTGCATGTTTGGCAAATCATAGAAATGTTCAAGGTAAAGAAAAGAAATCCATTTGTGAATTAGTAAAACTCTGTTTAAAATGTGGTCAACAATATCAACTCAGAAAGAAAAATCATATCTGTCATGGAAAGAAAAAGTGTCATATCTGCAAGAAAATTGTTGACTTTTCTCATCGATGTTATATTCAACCCTACCAAAGTAAGACAAACACCGATGACAAGACGAGTTCTTCTGTAGTCAAAAAACCATTGTTCATTTTCTTTGATTTTGAATGCAAACAAGACACAGGAGTACATATCCCGAATTACTGTATTGTACAAAGAGCATGTGATGAATGTATCGATAAACCACTTGATTTTCATTGTTCCACATGCAGTGAATTTGAAGAAGGAAGAGAAGTTATTTTTCAAGGTGAGGAAACTTCGAGTCAATTTTGCAACTGGCTCTTTTCAGAACATCATAAAGGAGTCACGGCTATTGCGCATAATTTCAAAGGCTATGACGGACAGTTTATTCTTGACTATGTTATCAAAATTGGGCTAAAACTTCCAAATTTGATCATGAATGGCAATAACATTATGAAGTTATAACTGAATGTAGTGCGTTTGATCGATTCTTTTAATTTCATGAACTTTGGTTTGGCAAAATTTCCAGCTACATTTGGTCTTCAAGAAATGAAAAAAGGTTACTTCCCTCACTGAGCAAATACAGATGAATTCTGGGGTTACATTGGTCCCTACTTGGACATATCTTATTACAAGCCCGATTCAATGTCTGAAGAGGCCAGGCCAAATTTCATAGTCTGGTATAATGATAAAGTTCAAAGGGATGAGGAATTCAATTTTCAAAAAGAGATGGAAATGTACTGTAGGTCAGATGTTGATATCCTAAGACGGGGTTGTGGTGAATTCAGAAAAGTGTTTATTGAACAGGGCGGCATTTGCCCATTTCTAGAGGCGATTACCATTGCCGATGCGTGTAACAAAGTTTGGCGAAGCAAAAATTTGCCTGAAAATCAAATAGATATCATTTCAAGTAAAGATGCATCCAGACGTCGCTTTTCCATGAAAGCAATACGCTGGATCCAGAGCGTAGCTATGGAAAAAGGAATCAATATTCGCCACGCAAAAAATGGTGGTGAAGTTCACATCGGGAGATACAGTGTAGACAGATTTCACCGTCAATCAAACACTGTCTATGAATTCCTTGGGGATTTGTTTCATGGCTGTCCCGTATGTTATACAAATCGAAAACAGATCAATCCGATAAATGGAAGATCGATGTCTGAATTGTACGAACGTACTTTTGAACGTTTAGGAGCTATCCAAAAAATGGGATATAACGTAGAGTTCATATGGGAATGAATGTATGAAGTTTTAAGGCCCGTCGACATCAAAGGTCATATTGGGCGCACTTACAACTAATGCTAAAACTTTTAGTTGGTCATACTGTAATGCTATGCAAAAATTAAAATTATAACCGTGAAAACACTAAAAAAACAAATGGTGCAAAATCTAAAAATACAGATGGTCAATAGAACCTAAAATTATATCTTTTTATAGAGGTTTATCTCTTTCAAAAACTCAAAAATAGATTCAAACTTTACAGTATTAAACAGACTCTCCATACTATCAACACGAAAAAACCTGTCTCTTGTAGGTGCAAGATCTAAACAATCTACAAAAATATTCTTGATAGTAAGAGGCGCAATGCAGGGAATACATTGTGGTGCTTCTTCTCCTTTCAGGAGGTACGAGTGTGTCATATATGTGTATGGCCAATGCGAAGACGGGCCAAGATAATTTCCTCGCGGCGATTTGTCCGCAACCCTGGAAGCCACTCGCCAAGAACTGGCTTCATTGTAAACAACTTGTTATTTTGGTTAATTGGGTCGTTCCAGGATTGCTGCCATACATTCAAAATAAAAACATTAATCAATGGTTTAAAATCGTTAATAGGAACTTTAAAGGGTAAAACATCAAGTGACAGTGCCTCCTTAGCAGCTCTATCTGCCTCTTCATTGCCACTGATACCAATGTGGCTAGGGAGCCAACAAAATACAAGATCTGCAGTTTCACATATTTGGGAAATTTTTTCAAGTAAATTAATTAATAATGGATTGTCCGCTCTCTCATTTTCGAGTGCTTGCATAGCTGATAGTGAATCGGTGAAAATAATACGGCATATTTAAAGCTTGTCTTGAAATGTGCACTATTATTGGAAAGAAAGATAACTCGTGAGGGCTTGTCAAGGCTGGTGTACTTTTAAAGAGAGTTACGCAACATGCTGGATTGTCCTATTTGATTTTGCTCAAAGTCGAGAAAGGTTTGTTTGACATTTTTATACACAAAATTCTAATTTTCCGATTATTTTTACAACAAGTGTGTTTGCATCGCGTTTATTATTCATGTAGCAATATCTTCCCGTGTCTGTTTATTTAAATGGTTTGTTTTAATTGGATTGTAATTAAAAATCATAAGTTTTCGTGCTTAACACGTGAATATGGTTTTTAGACATAAACGATAGTCTGTACACCCCCTTTTCTACATTTCATTTCATGAACATATAATACCATGCCACCGAGACGTCAAAATTCAAGGAAAAGATCCTCTACGCCTCATAGTCATGCAGGCAAGAAGAAAACCCGCCCTACCCCCATCCCAGCTGAGGTACAAGTCCAGACTGTGGCCACGGCGACCTGCACACAATGTTCTTCAGATGTCCCGCCTGTTGCCACGGGGTCAACACCAGCTACTTGTGTCACTGTCGACTCGAACCCAGTGGGTCAGGAGCCAACCCAATTTCTTTTGTCTGTGCAGGCTGAACCTTTTGTGCCTTCAGTGGTACAACCTGAGCCAATTAATTTTGCTCCTGATTATCAAAGTAATCTTCAACCAAGCCAAGGTAATAATCTACATGAAATATCTTGTACTACTATGATTTCACATGTTCCACAAAAAATCAAAGAGCAAATTTGGAGCGGTGAGTTTATAAATTTGGAGCAATTATTAAAAAAGAAAGACAACTCCATCAGTAAATCTACCCAGAATGTAGGGGTAGCTGAGGGGGGTAATTTAATTGTTCGAAATGAAACACCAAAAGCTATCTCTTCTATAGAAATTGGACAGACGCATTTTTAATTTACATTCAGATTTTGATAATGAAAAGGCCTGACCTTGCATCATCTTTGTTGACATATCTTAACACTATACGATTAGCACAAAAGAGAAATGCAGATGGATGGATTGAATATGACAGACTATTCAGGCAAAAACTTGCTCAATCCCAAAACCCGCAATGGTCATCAGTTGATGGGGAACTTTGGCTTCTTACAATGACACCGCAAAGTAATCAAACAAGTCAGAAATTTTGTTTTTCATATAATGATACAGGATATTGTACTAAGCACAACTGTACATATCAACATTATTGCAAAATTTGTAAAGGTAATCACCCAGCATTAAATTGCTGGCATAATAATCGAAATACAATGATCAATTTCAGACCTATGCCAAGAGGCCCAATTAGACCAATTAGACCAAGGCCAAGATTCACGACTCCAGGACCGTCTTTTAGATTTTGGCCAAACGCCAGTCAAAGTTGATAGATTGGAATTTTGGCTTTCTGGCTATGATCAACATGAAACTGAATTTCTGGTGTCTGGTTTTAAAAATGGCTTTTCTTTACAGTTTTCTGGGCCGCGAATACCGTTATATTCAAAAAATTTAAAATCAGCCATTTTACACTCAGATGTTTTAAAGGAAAAACTTAAAAAAGAATGTTCATTAGGGCACATTTTAGGCCCATTAAAAAATCCACCTGTTTCAAATTTACGCATTAATCCAGTTGGATTAATTCCCCCCCAAAAAAAAATCAGGTGGCTGGCGTTTAATTTATCTTATCCATTCGGTGAAAGTGTTAATGATTATATTGACCCTACTTTCTGTTCCGTTGAATATTCAAAGCTTGACAATGTTATTGATATGATTCAAGAGTTGGGGCAAGGTGCTTTATTAGGTAAACTCGATATCCAGTCTGCCTTCAATCTATGCCCAATTCAACCTAAAGATTTCGAGCTATTAGGTATTCAATATAATAATGAAATATGGATTCAAAAATGTTTACCACAAGGCGCAGCTCTTAGTTGTGCAATTTTTGAAAGATTTTCAACAGCATTGCAATGGATAATTTCCACTATTTCTAAGTCTAAATATTTAGACCACTATTTAGATGATTTCATTTTCCTAGGGCAAGCCTCCACAAACAACTGTAGAATCCTGATGACTCAATTTGAATCTGTTTGCAAAGATATAGGCATTCCTTTAAGCCCTGACAAAACTGAAGGCCCCCACAACAAAGCTCATCTATTTAGGTTATGAGCTGGATTCTATTGCTATGGAAATAAGAGTTCCAATTGACAAAATCAATCGAGCTAAAAACTCAATAGAAAATATTATTTCCATGAAAAAGGTTAGACTGTCTGTGTTTCAGTCATTAGTTGGTCTACTTAATTTCTTTACAAAGGCAATTCCTTCAGGCCGTGCCTTTAACTGCGAGCTTTATCGAGCCATGTCTCAGGCCAAAAGGCCTCATCATTTCATACGCATTTCTATTAAGATTAGGGAAAACTTAAAAGTTTGGCTATTGTTTCTACAAAAATTTAATGGTGTGTCTGTTTTTAGTGATTTAGACTGGGTCTCTGATCATGATCTACATTTATATACTGATGCTGCAGGTAACAAAAAATTGGGTTGTGGGGCCTTTTTAGATGGTGAATGGGCTATTCTGAAATGGCCAGAAGGCTGGGATGAATCCATTTTTAAAGATATAACCTTTTTGGAACTGGTCCCTATTCTTTTAGCATTTCATTTATGGAATGAAAAGTTAAAGGGTAAAAAGATAATGCTCCATACAGACAATTTAAGTTTAGTATAAATTTTAAACAAAAAGACATCGCGCAACAATCGGGTTATGTTTTTTGTTAGAAAATTAGTTTTACAGCTCCTGCTTCAAAATATACAGGTTAGAGCTGTGCATATCTCTTCAAAGAAGAATGTAATCTGTGATGCGCTTAGTCGTCTTCAAATACCCCGTTTAATTAGCGTTTTACCTGACAATGCTTCTAAAACACCTCTTTCCATTCCACAGGAATTTGTCAGCTTTTAGACCAGAGATTATTCGGTTGCTAGAAGTATCTATTTCCGACAGTACTCGTCGAAGCTATCAATCTGGGTTAGATTCCTTTGATGCCTTTAGAAAGGCTACTTATTCTGAAGCCAAATGGCCTCCTCAGGCAGTACAGATAATGGAATATATCTCGCATATGTCAATGAAAGGGTATGCATACAGAACGGTCAATAGTCATATTTATGCTATCAGCTTTTTATAACAAACTAAACAGTTTTAAAGACGAAACTAACTTTTTTATTGTTAAAAAGTTGTTGGAGGGTATGCGCAGAACACAATCCAGAAAAGATTCTAGGAAACCAGTTAGTGCAAATTTGTTACAAAAAATTAGCCATTCTCTACGTTTTGTATGCAAATCCGGTTATGAACAGGTACTATTTACTCTTGCTTTTCAGCTTGCCTTCTATGGTTTACTTAAGGTGAGTGAGATAACATTTCCAATTTCGGGAGTTAGAAGTTTACATTACTTCTACCTTTTTCTAAGACCGATCAGTTAGGTCAAGGTACATTAATCGAGATCCCTTTGACATGTTTCTTTTCCGGAAATTTGAAAAACAATCTTGACCATTACAAAAAAATTAGGCCAAACTGCGCTGGACAATACCTTTGTCACGCAAATGGTTTACCGCTCACTCCCTATCAATTTCGTTCAGTGCTAAAGAAAAGCATGGAATTTTTGGACATCAAAGATTCGGTTTTTCACAGTCATTCTTTTAGAATCGGATGGGCAAGTTACCTTTACAGTAAAGGCTTAGCTGAAAGTGATATTCAGAAATACGGTCGCTGGAAGTCATCTGCTTACAAGACATATATAAGGCCTTTTTAAGGTTTGGTAGTTCATATTGATATTAATTTCATTACATTCAATTACAGATTTATTTCAAGTCTTGATTGTAGGGTCATCTATTATCAGAGATCTCTTCCAGTTTTCTTATGATAAGACACTTGGCTTGACTCAACTAGGAGGTAATGTTCAATGGAGGTATCAAGCAGGTATGAGGGTGGAGCGTTTAGTGGATACAATTCAAGAAATGCTTCACTATCATCTACCACCCTACATGATTGTTATTCACTGTGGTGGAAATAATTTAGGCCAAACTTCTTTGTCCTTCACTAACTACCTTTTAAAAGATAGTATTCAGAAGATTTCATCATTAATGCCAAACACTAGAATTGTTTGGTCTCAGATTGTTCCTTGGTTACAGTATAGGGGTGAACAAAATCATGCAAAGTTGGACAAGGCCAGAAAGCGGTTAAATTCTACATTAGCCAAATGATGTATTAATCTAGGTGGTGGCTACATTCGATATCCTTTAATTTCTGAGGATCCATCCTTATTTAGAGACAAAGTTCATTTGTCAGAGCAAGGTTTATCCATCATGTTAGAGTCAATAGCGAATGGATTGTTTGCTTTTTGCCAAACTGATACACTGTGTTACCCCCCTTAAATGGCTGACTAATGCGCTATACCGCCATTTCCATTTAAGTTTAGTAATTGGGTTTTCTTGTTATGGCGGTACTTGCTTGTCATCCTTCGTTTGACAGTCAAGTTTTGGCATATAAGCGCAATCCTGTATGGCAAACACTTCGTTATATTTTCAACTAATCAAAAGATTTTAGTTCATATTGCTTTAATTCAAGAACAAGAGCATTTAAATTAACGTCCGATATCCGGCGAATTTGCATCTTTTCATGCTTCTTTATGATATGTTGTATAGTCAGTTTAAAAGTATGAATAGTTGGAGTTGTAGCATCCGATTTTCCGGTGAAGTTTAATAGGTCCGATATTCCGGCCGTGATAACTAGTCTAAACATTCGATATTCCGATGTACTTTTAGTGGTCCGATATTCCGGCCTGTCTATATTACATGATATAATTTGGATTGTTTCCGAATATCCGAAACATAAGATATAATCTAGTCCGATTATCCGGCCCTTCTTTGATTTTGAAACTTTGGATTTTGGTCACTGCCATATGGCTCCGACCTTTTGGTCATCTTGGGGGATCAGTGCAGTACCGCTCTAAAACGTGAAATTTTGAATTAGGCTTAATACGATGTGTTTGCCAATTAGTCAGCCATTTTGACAATAAAATGCCAAACATTTCATATTTCAATAAATATGAATCGTATTTGATTATATTTGTCTTCCTTACTTTTCCAATAATATAGCGCCAGTAGGCATCCTGTTGTATATGATTAAGGGCAAGGTCTATTGCCTTCAGTTCCGCAGAAAAACTAGAAGAATTATTTGGCAGGCGAAACTGGTACAATTCACCATCGAGTACGGCAGCCGCAGCAACCTTTTCTCCATTTTTCTAACCATCGGTATAAATCTCTTCAAAGTTGTAATATTGCTCTTTTATCTCAAGATACAGACTTTTAAAAACTAAGGGATCTGTTGTAGCTTTCTTATTAGCAGTAAGTTTATATAAGAAAGTTGGACTCTTTGAAGTCCATAGAGGAACATCTGAAATTTCGTGTTTAGCTACATCCTCAAGATCGAAGTCAAGTAGATCTATATCAGCATCGCAGCGCATACTGAATGGAAGAATAACTTTTTCCTTTTTCTTAAAATGATCTTTGTAAAGCGGTTCAAAGACAACTTTGTGCGTAGGATTTTCAGGATTGGATTTTAACTTTAAATAATATTGCATTGAAAGTTTCTTCCTACGTAAATTTAAAGATGGTTCATTTGCCTCTGCATATAAACTATTGATAGGGGATGTTCTGAAGGCGCCAAGTGCTAGGCGTAACCCTTGGTTATGGATAGAATCCAGTTTACGAAGGTACGATTGTCGCGCTGAGCCATATACAATGCAGCCGTAATCTATCTTTGAACGGACAAGTGATCTATAAAGTCTCAACAAGACTTTTCGGTCGGCTCCCCAGTCCATACTGGAGACAACACGTAAAAGATTAAGAGCTTTTTGGCATTTATTGCTAAGATAATTTATGTGAGGTATGAATGTTAGTTTAGAGTCAAATAAAAGGCCCAAAAATTTTAATTCTGGGACAACTTCGATACGTATTCCATCTAGCGTAAGTTCTGGGTCTAGATGTAATTTTCGTGACTGGCAGAAATGCATACATTTGGTCTTTGTTTTAGAAAATTTAAATCCATTTTCTCCTGACCATTTGTCTAAATTGTTTAGAACCTGTTGCAACTGCCGTTCAATGGTATGCATATGCTTAGACCTGTAGCTAATGCAAATGTCGTCAATATACAAAAAGCATTCTACGCCAGGGCAAGCAGACTTAACGATATTGTTTATCTTCACACTGAAAAGTGTAACGGAAAGAATGCTTCCCTGGGGAACGCCCATTTCTTGTTCATGGGGATTAGAAAAAGTGCTTCCAACCCGAACTCTAAACTGACGTTCATTCAAAAATGCCGACATGAAATAAGCAAGGCGACCTCTTATACCTAAATCATGGAGGTCATTCAAGATTCCATATTTCCATGTGGTATCATATGCACTTTCGAGATCAAAAAATACGGAAACAACATGTTCCTTTTTAATGAAAGCTTCGCGAATAAATGTTTCGAAGCGAACCAGGTGGTCGAGAGTGCCCCTTTGTTTACGAAATCCGCACTGAGTGGAAGCAATAAGTTTTTTTTTCTCTAGATACCAAACAAGCCGGTCATTGACCATCCTTTCCATGGTTTTGCAAATACAACTTGTTAAGGCTATAGGGCGATAATTTGCAGGGTCTGTAGAATCTTTACCTGGCTTTGGTGTGGGAATAACTATAGCTTCTTTCCAGGAATCTGGAAGAATTCCAGTGTGCCAGACTTGATTAAAAATATTGAGTAAACTTTCAAGGGATCGAAGTGGTAAATGTTTTAAAAACTGATAATGGATGTCGTCACATCCAACAGCAGTGTCATGACACTTCTTTAATGCCTTCCTCAATTCTTTTAAAGTAAAATCTTTATTGTAATGTTCGTTGTTATTCGACTTGAAATTCAGTTTAGTTCTTTCTTTTGTATTCTGAAATTTTTGAAATGATGTCGAATAATTTGAAGACGAGGACTTTTCCGCAAAAGTGTCGGCCAAGACATTTGCAATATCTGCCTTAGACAACACCATCACCAGTATTTAAATGTCCTACATTCAACGAGGAGTTTTTTTTCCGTTAATCTTTCGAATCATGTCCCATGTCTTTTTAACAGACGATCTAGAATTTAATCTAGATACGTACTGTCGCCAAGACGCAAGTTTACTTTCCTTGATAGTTCTTCGTGCTTTTGCACGTGCAATTTTAAACTTAGAAAGATTCTCCTGAGTCGGTCTCAGATTAAAAGTTCGAAAAACAGACTTTCGCTCTGCTATAGCCTTTTTGCATTCATCGTTAAACCATGGCTTGCTTGGATGTTTTGGATTTGTCGATGTTCGAGGAATTGATTTTTTAGCAGCCGAATAAAGTAAGGAAGAGAAGCGTTCTGCAGCATTTTCACAATCATCAAAACCATTGGGAAAAATTGATTGTTCACAATGGTTTTTGAACTGTTCCGAATTTGTCTTATGAAGCTTCCAACGTTCTGGACGTTGTTGAACTGAAGGACCTACTTCCGATACCTTGATAGGAAAATGATCGCTCCCATGAAGGTCATCAATAACTTTCCAGTTAAAGGCTGGAAAAACTCCAGGGCTGCATATGGTAAGGTCTAAAGATGAGTAAGAGCCAGTAGCAGGATGAAGATAGGTTGAAGATTTATCATTCAGCAGAACAAGGTCGTGCTTCGTGATAAATTCTTCAAAAGTTCTACCCTTGTCATTCGTCTCTGTACACCCCCATAACGTATGATGGGAATTAAAATCTCCCATTAAAATAAATGGCTTCGGCAATTGATCTATAATATGATCAAGTTTTTTGACATCAACTGGCGAGCTTGGGGGAAGATAAATGGAACACAAAGTAAAGGTCTTATTTAAAGAAATGTTAACCGCAACAGCTTGAAGATTAGTGTCAAGCTTCACAGAATGGTGTGGAACACTGTTGTTCACAATCACGGCAACACCTCCTGAAGCTTTATCGGTACTACTAAAGTGTTTAAAGTAACAAGAGTGATATTTTAAAGTAAATTTGTCAGAGTCTTTAAGAAATGTTTCCTGTAAACAAAGTGCTACTGGTTTTTGTTCATTGACTAGAAGGTTTAATTCCTCGCGGTTAGCTTTTATGCTACGACAGTTCCATTGTAGGATGTTATTACTCATTGCTAAATTGAGGAGAAAGATAATACCATAAAGCAATGGAAATACGGATCGATTCATTTTTTATTCAATTTGATGATACGACCCTGTTTATTTGTATTTGACTCCACAAGGGTGTCTTCCGCCTCCATGTCTTCATCAAGACACTGGAAGCGATTGTGCTGTTGAATTTGGTCATCGGATCCCTTTGGAAGGCGATCCGAGGAGACCTTATTTTGAACTTTACTTGGACTTTTTGGAATAGGCTTTTCCGGTTTTCTATTCATTACAGGTTTCTGTGACGTTTTTGCAGATGCAGAACTCTGTTTCTGTGGTGTAACTGTTTGCACCGAAGATTTATTTGTTTGTGTTTGAGCGTCTTTTAAATTTATTGTTTTTGCTGCATTAGATTTTGTGACGCTGGAGTATGATGCTCCCAATGAATGACGTGCATCCACAATCTTGCGTGCTTCTGCAAATGATAGGCTCTCTCGATGTTTTATCGTTATAATTTCTTTCTCTCTTTGCCAGACTTTGCAAGTGCGGGATGTTGAGTAGTGATCCTCACCACAATTCATACATTTCATGGGTTTGTTACAAGGATCAAGATGGAAGGTCTCGACTTCATTTGTTCCACATCGCTTACAATGTTCGTCGGCGTTACATTGCCTTTCATGATGTCCGAACTTAAAGCACCTGTAACATTGCAAAGGGTTCGGAATGTAAACGTCAACTGGCACTTTCAAATATCCGATTTTCAAGATCTTTGGGAGTATTGCTGTGTTAAATTTCAGAATGATTGAATTTGTGTCTCGCCTGACGTTATCACGATAGACACGGATTCGTCTAGCTTCGATTACATTTTGACTTGACAGTTCGGACACAATTTCTTGTTCTTCAACACCGGCCAAATCTGGGCAGCGAATTATATCTCTTGAAGAATTCAGAGAGCCATGTCCCGAGCACTTTGAAGGTATATTATGAAATTGCTTTAACCCGAGCAGATTTTTAGCATGTTGAGGTTTTTCTACCTCAACCAGAAGACCGCCAGTTCTGAGCTTTTTAACAGATTTCGGTGATCCCGCAATCGAAACTAATACTTTTTCAATAATGAAAGGTGAAAGCTTTGTCAAAGGTTGTTCTGTGTTACACGATTCAATCACAAGAAACCGGGGAAAGCCATTCGTCGATTCAACAGAAACAGAGTCGTTTTCCAGATCATGCGTTCTTTTTTTATTTGGGTGATCCATGGTTTGGTATTTTAAATTCATCATTCGTGGCCCCCACCCACCATGGAGTCCTACTTAGGGGACATGGCAAGTAGAGCGGAGTATCCAGCTCTGCATGTCAGGGTTACCCAAATGATATACTCGGGCCATGCAAACTAAAAAGTCTGGCAAGGAGGATGCGTGGCAACAACCTCAGATCAGGAAGCACCCACGCAAGTCAATGCCCAACCAATCAGTCCACACAACCTAATTAGCCCATGAGCCTATATTAGACTAGGGACTAAAACACACAAAAATACACAATTAAAATGGACAAATTGATGCTGTACGAATACATGCAAGTATGAGATCAAACAGATTTGTGATACATGCAGTGTCAAGTAAACAGTGAAGTACAAACAAAATTTGATGTTTTTTTCATACTAGTAATGGGTTATAACTGAAAGAAGTAATTTCAAAATGCCCAAAATCTAAAAACGACCAGCCGATTGCACTAGATCGGACCCATCTAGGCTCTCGTTTACACCGAAGCCGAGGCCGAAGCAGTGTGTTGAAGAGCTGAGATCCCTGGGCTCCCCTCAACTGCCAGGATCCTCTTTTCCGGCTTACGAGTCTCCACCCACGGCAAACAGGCGGGTCCATTGGTGGGGTCTTACCACTCCACAGGACTGGCAGCCGGCGAATTCTACCCCCCGTCCGGCTGGGGGAGAGTTCATATGGGAACATGAATTCGATGCTAAGATAAAGAAGGATAAAGAGTACAAAAAACTCATTGAAAACCTGTATCCAAATTGGGATCCCATCGATCCAAGGGAGGGGTTGTCTGGAGGAAGATGTAATGCAATAAAAATTGCCTATGATGTCAAGGAAAAAAGTAAAAATGAAATCAAATACATTGATATTTGTTCTCTGTACCCTTATGTTTGCAAACACAAATCTTATCCTGTAGGTCAACCAAAAATCTTGACTGCTGAGAATATTGACGTGAAGAATATTCGTCAGTATGAAGGAATAATTAAATGCAAAGTTTTACCCCCAGATGATTTGTTTCACCCCGTTCTCCCAGTTCACTGTAACAACAAAATGATGTTTCCACTCTGTATGAAATGTGCAGAAGAAAATTCGAACATTTGTAGACATAACAAAGAAGAGAGGGCTTTGGTAGGAACTTGGGTTACTTCTGAGCTGTTCAAAGCTTTTGACTGTGGTTATCGGCTACTGCAAGTGTATGAAATTTGGCATTTCGATTCTGTGTCGAATCAGTTCTTTAAAGGCTATGTGGACAATTTCTTGAAAATTAAGCAAGAAGCTAGCGGATATCCCAGTTGGTGTCAATCAGATTCAGAAAAAGAACAGTTTATTCGTGAATATGAGGAGGCAGAAGGTATTCGTCTTGACCCAAGTTGTATTAAAAAAAATCCTGGGAGAAGATCCTCTGCTAAGATTATGTTGAACCGTCTTTGGGGAAAATTAGCCCAGCGTGAAAAAATGACCCAGACGGAATACATCAACGATCCGTCTAAATATTTTGAATTGGTCACCAATCCAAATTTCATTGTGAAGCATGTAGACATTTTTGACGATGACTGTCCATTTATCTTGGTCAACTACGAATCAAAGTTGGAACATATTGATACTCACGCTACAGCCAATGTTATTGTAGGAGCCTACGTAACAGCTTATGCAAGGCTGGAATTGTACAGCGTTCTTGAAAAGTTAAAGGATAGAGTTCTGTATTTCGATAGAGATAGTTGCATGTACATTCATGATCCTGAATTATGGAACCCTCCCATTATTAACAGTAGACTAGGAAAATGGACTGATGAAAAGCCTGATTGTAAAATCACTCATTTCCGAGGACTAGGACCAAAGAATTATGCTTACAAAATGAAAACAAAAGATGGAAAAGTGAAAAGCAAATGTAAAGTGAAGGGAATTACTTTGGATTACAATTCAAGTCAGGTGGTGAATTTCGATACATATTCAAAATGTGCTTTGAGTTGCACTACAGAAATCAAAATTGAATATGATTGTAGAATCAAAAGACATAGAGATAGAACGGTCACCAGTGAACCGCAAACAAAAACGTTTCGTTCTGTATACACCAAGAGAGTTATTGTAAATGATACTGACACTGTACCCTATGGCTATAAAACGTTGAGAAGATAATTCCATGTTACATTGTTTTGAACTGAACGGTCCGAGTAAGACGCAAAAATATCGCTGAAAAAATCATGCTGCCTTTACCAATAGAACTACGTGAAAAGATTTATGGAGAATTCGTTCAACAGCATACGCTCGATGAACAAACGCAACTCTCCATTAAATTCGGCTGTGTGAAACTTTGGATAGATAAATTGCACAAAGGTTTTGCAAAAGGAGATTCGTCCTGCAAGTTGTATGGCATACACAACTTTATTGCTATGATGGTAGACGATTCGGATTTAGATCTCGTTCTCAAAGCTTATTTAGCATCTTGTTGGTGGAAAGACGGTGCTATCGGTAAACAAATCCGATCCACAAGTTGCTGGTGTTTTATTATCATAGGAAGAACAGAATAAAGCTTTCTGAACGTTCTGAAAATGAAATCAGTTTTATTTAACTTTTACTTACGCTATAAAAGAGGATTTATTCAAAACGATGAGGAAATAGTGGATACCTTGGAAGGCTATATTTTATTTGATAGAGATGTTACAGAAGAAAGTGTATATTCATCCGTTTCAACAAAAGGCGTTACAAAACATGTTTTTCCATTTAGAGGAATACGTGAATTCAGAGAGATGGACAGTGAATATCAATTGTATTTGGGTAATGAGCAATTGCATACAGTTATTATGGAACATGAAGACAAATGGAAAACTCGGGGCATTTGTGAATTTGCATTGTAAAATGTTATATTGTATGAAATGTTATATTGTACGAAATGTTTTTATGCTAAATTGTTTTTTGCACAGATATTGTTTTTTTCATTTTCAATGTTTTTAACAGATATTGTTTTTTCATTCCATTGTTTTTCACAGTTCATGTCTTGTTTCACTGTACAAAATGTTTGAATAAAAAACATATGAAATAATTCTGGGCTTTAACTTTTTTTTCTTCTGACTGTAAGTCTTGACTGTAAGTCTTTTGAGAGAAAAATTGACAATACGAAAGAAAAACTCTTTCTTGGGGAATGGTAGCCCTGAAAAGGGCCGTTTTTTCTCCATTCACTGGATGGCTAAAATTAATTCCATACCAGTGACATGAAGTCGGGCGAAAACTCAAGCCCTTGCCTCTTTAAAAACTCGCAGAGAGTTTTCATCCTCTTTGCCTCTTCTCTTCTTGCTTCTTTTTCTCTTTTCTCCCGATCTAGCTTCTCCTCCATCTCTCTCTTCATCATTTCGCCCTTTCTCCTTCCAAAACACTTGCTAAAATTTTTATTGTCTTTCATTGTGAAATAATCCGATCATAAAAAAGTTCGTTTTTATACGTTGTCGGGAGGATTTACCTACTTTGACTCAGAATTAACGTTGACCAATCTCAGTATTAACGTTATCAAAATGTATAATGATATAACGAACGATTCGATTGGACAACGTTAATTCTATGTCAAAGTAGGTCAATCCACCCTGCAAGCTATAAAATTCCAATGTTTTATACATCAAATCATTATCGTTCCATCATGGTACAGATTCTTCTCTGTCCGATGTGCGGTAGCAGATGCTATATAGAATGCGGAAAATGCCTTACTATTCTGGACTACCTTGGCCAGAAGCATAACTGTTCTGATCCTGATGAGGGATTCTATGACTATGATGAAAGCTCGGCAGTATGCTGTGAATACTGTGGATGTGAAATCATCCCAGTAAATCGTTTAGAAGAGCAGTAGTCTTGATAGATGAATACTCGAAAAACAGCCCTTTTCAGGGCTAACCAACATCACGAAAAGATCTTTCTTTTCAAATTTGTAAATTTTCAGTCAAAAGACTTTCAGTCAAAGAGATACACTCTAAGAGTTATACTCCAAAAAAGCCTAAGGCCACAGCCACTGCAATTTTTTGCTCTAGCCAGACAAAAAAGTCTATTCCCAACCCTTTTTGACCAGAGACAGTGTGGGTATCAAAAAATCACACTATTCCATACCAAAAAAGAAGTCAAAAGCGTAAATCCTATCTTCTATCATTTCAGATTTATCAATTGGATAAAAAATCTAACGAACGTTCTGATTGGCCAACGTTAAAGCAACGAACCTTCTGATTGGTCAAAAAAAAATTAATTCTGAATCAAAACTAGTTCTGATGGGAGGATTGACCTACTTTGGTATAGAATTAACGTTACCCAGTTGAATCGTTCGTTATATCATTACACATTTTGATTGGTTAACGTTAATTCTAAGTCAAAGTAGGTCAATCCCTATGCAAGAATATATAAAGTCCGGACTCAATTGTAAAAAATTATTATCAAGTAGATAACCAAATCATCAACATGCCTTCAAGAATAAGAACTCTTGACAAACGTTTCACTTTAAATGATGCTAAACGACGATTTAGAAAAGCCTTTAATCAGATCGTCTTGCTGGAGCAACGTCTAGACCAGGTGAAGAAACGGTACAAGATGGCAGAACGTACAAACAACAGAGCGTTCCGCTATAACCTTCGAATGAAGCTTAGTCACTAAAGGGACACTTGAAATGTTTTATGAATATGCCTTTTCCAAAGCTGACCAGATTATCGAACTTCACCGAGAGCTGTTCAACGATTCGTCTGATTCTGAATAATGATTCAACTTGATTTTCTTCAAAACAGCCCTTTTCAGGGCTACCCAACACCACGAAAAGATCTTTCTTTTCGAATTGTCAATTTCCTCTAAAGAATTACACTCTAAGAGTTACACTCTAAGACTTTCAGTCAAAGAGATACACTCAAAAAGCCTATTTTTGGTATTTCTACTTCTATGAGTTACACTTAATAACATATAGCGTTTAACCCCTTTATCGAGGGTGCTTTCGCCCGGGAACGCGCTCTTAATTCTGAGTCAAAGTAGGTCAATCCTAGTTCTGACGAGAGGATTGACCTACTTTGACATAGAATTAACGTTGTCCAATCGATTCGTTCGTTATATCATTACACATTTTGATTCGCCAACGTTAATTCTAAGTCAAAGTAGGTCAATCCCTATGCAAGAATATATAAAGTCCAGACTCAATTGTAAAAAAATTATTATCAACTAGATAACCAATTCGAATCATCATGTTTACAAGAAAACTGACTTCGAGTGAACGCAAGATACAACGCAAAATGAATGTTGCCAAACGAGAATTCATGGAAGCCTACAAACAGATCGACTTGCTAGAACATCGTCAAGATGTGGTAGAGAAAGCATACAAGATGTCAGAACGTACAAATAACAGATTGTACTGCTGTTACTTTGGGATAAAATTATGGGTTATTGAAAGAACACTCGATATGTACAGAGACTATACCCGCTGTAAGCGCGAGCAGATGGATGAACTTCACCGGGAGTTTTTCGACGAATAGATCCAACTCTGAATATTTTTTGAGTTGATTTCTTTAAAAAACAGCCCTTTTCAGGGCTACCCAACACCAAAAAAGACTGATCTTTCTCCAAATTTGTCAATTTCTCAATCAGTTACACTCTAAGAATTACAGTCAAAAAAGAGGTCCTTTGCATCAACTCTCTAGCTAAATCTTTCCCCAAACAACAAAATCGTTCCTCAGACTAAGTCCAACAGTAAGTTTTGAGTAAGAAAAACCCATCTCTCCAATAAAACTAAAGATATAACGAGCTTTTTGATTGGACAACGTTAATTCTGAGTCAAAACTAGGTCAATCCATCCAGCAAAACTATAAAAAGTCAATGTTTTATACATCAAATCATATTCGTTCCACCATGGTTCAGATACTTATTTGCCCTTTGTGTGCTCAAGCATGCGACATAGAGTGTGGGAAATGTACATTTCCCCTACAGTATCTTGGACAAAAGCACAACTGTCCAAATCCTGATGAGGGATTTTATGATGAAGACGATGACCCAGGGGTTTGGTGCGAATATTGCTGGCGAGAGATCAGACCTGTAGTTTATACAGTCGATGAATAGCCTTGCCAGACAACAAGACTCAAAACAGCCCTTTTCAGGGCTACCATTCAGCAAGAAAGAGTGATCTTTCGAATTGTCAATTTTCAGTCAAAAGACTTTCAGTCAAAGAGTTATACTCAAAAAAGTCCAAGTCCATTACAGACCTAGTTTTCTCTTTCAAAATCACACTGTATTCCATATCAAAAAAAAAAGACTAAGTCCAAATTTCCGTGCATAACACGAATCTTCTCCTAGTTTTTCTTTTTTACTCACACAAAGAAAGAAATATAACGAAGCTTCTGATTACTCAACATTAAAGCAAGAAAGTTTCTGATTGGTCAAAAAAACGTTAATTCTGAAAGATTATTCTTTTCAAATTTTGGCATTTCTACCTCTAAGAGTTACACTTAATAACACATAGCGTTTAAACCCCCTTTATCGAGGGTGCTTTCGCCCGGGAACGCGCTCTTAATTCTGAATCAAAGTAGGTCAATCCTAGTTCTGACGAGAGGATTGACCTACTTTGACATAGAATTAACGGTGTCCAATCGATTCGTTCGTTATATCATTACACATTTTGATTGGTCAACGTTAATTCTGAACCAAAGTAGGTCAATCCTCCCATCAGCTTATAAAAGCCGACGATATTTTTCTAAATAATAAATTATTCGACTCTCAGCTCTCGAATAAAACGCTAACGGAAAAAAATGGATTTCAACTTAAATGGATTCAACTTGGACGGTTTCAACATAGACGAATTCCTACCAAAAGAAAACACTGGAGATATTTTATCATCAGCAATGAATTCAACACTCATCAACCCATCGACAGCGATGAAATCAACACTCGTCAACCCAACGACTGCGATGAATACAACACTCATCAACCCAAAGACCATATTGGACGACATTTTTGAAGAAGTAAGACAGCTGAATTCAAAACAAGATTCTGTATTGACTCAGCTTTTAGAAGAACTGAAGACTTTCAACAAACATTTGGAGGCGATAAAGACTTTAAACACAAACACTGAACAACTGAGCAGAAACATTGAGACATTATGTCAACAGAGTAAGCGAGTTTCACCTGTTCCTGTGCAGATTCCGGTGAAAATCCCGATGGAGTTTGACTTTGATAAAACCAGTCTTCATAAACTAGTAGAGTCAATCGTAACTGTTGTAAAGAAAGAAAAACAACAGCCAAAGGAAAAACAGCGAAGAGCAACAAAAAGAAAATCAGAGGAAAGCAATGGGGGAGTTCTCAACAGCTGGGCAATCTCGACAATGACGGGCCAGGGCAAATACGGAAAAAAGATTGATGACTTCGATGATTTCAAGATCCCGAAAAAACCAAAGAAAGGCTGTCAGTAAAAGGCGAAAAAAAAAAAAAAAAAACATTCCAACACAGAAAAACAGCCCTTTTCAGGGCTAACCCAACACCATGAAAAGATCTTTCTTTTCGAATTGTCAATTTCTCATAAAGAGTTACACTCTAAGAGTTACACTCTAAGAGTTATACTCAAAAAAAAAAGCCCGAGTCCACAGTCCCACTGCAAATTTTTTACTCTAACCAGACAAAAAAGTCTATTTCCAACCCTCTTGTCTAGAGACAGTGTGGACATTAAATTCGCACTGTATTCCATATCAAAAAAAAGACTAAGTCCAATTCCTGTGCATAACACGAATCTTCTCCTTCTAGTTTTTTTACGCACACAAAGAAATATAACGAAGCTTCTGATTGGTCAACATTAAAACAACAAAGCTTCTGATTGGTCAAAAACGTTAATTCTGAAAGGTTATTCTTTTCATTTTTTAACATTTCTACCTCTAAGAGTTACACTTAATAACATATAGCGTTTAAACCCCTCTTCATCGAGGGTGCTTTCGCCCGGGAACGCGCTCTTAATTCTTAATCAAAGTATGTCAATCCTAGTTCTGACGAGAGGATTGACCTACTTTAACATAGAATTAACGGTGTCCAATCGATTCGTTCGTTATATCATTACACATTTTGATTGGTCACCGTTAATTCTGAACCAAAGTAGGTCAATCCTCCCACCAGCTTATAAAAGCCGACGATTTTTTCACTATTCAATTGAACGATGGAAGATCTTCGAAAATCAGTTCGCAATTTAATGAGAGCGGTATCCACCCTCTCATTAAAATTAGAGAGGGTTAACAACCAGCTCAATCAGTTGATGGCAGAGGAAAAAAGGGGTCCATCACCACCAACGTCGGTATCACCAGCTATCAAAGAAGAGAAGAAGGAGTTTATCATCCCAGAAACAGAGTGTTGGAATGACGACGATGAGCCGGCGTTTTCACTCCAGTTTGATCTGGACGAGACAGAGTTGAGGAGATTGAGGAGGCGGACAGCAAGCAGCTGTCCAGCCTGCAGAAAAGTTGGAGGTTGTGCCTAAAAACACATCCTCCACAAACAGCTCTTTTCAGGGCTACCATTCCACACGAAAGAGTGATCTTTCAAATTGTCAATTTTCAAGACTTTCAGTCAGTACAGCCCCACTCAGGGTAAGCAGAATGGGGCACTCAGGGTAAGTCAGATAGGGACTGTCCAATCTCTGCAACATGTACAGTCTAAGATCAACCGGAAATGGTCTTTGCCCTGTAACCATGACGTCACATGACTTTCCTAAGCCACACCCATCTTTCCCCCTCTCAGGGTAAGGAGAGTAGGTACCGGAAGGTCACGTCAGCCGGAAGTGACGTCACGTGCCCTATTCTGCTTACCCGTCAGAAATTTACTGTCAGGGTGAACGGAATGGGGCACTCAGGGTAAGTCGGATAGGACAGCCGGAAGTGACGTCACAGTGCCCCATCTGCTTATCCGTCAGAATTAAAAATGGACTTTTGGCGATATCTACTTCCGGTTTGTCGAAAACTACTTCCGGTTTTGCCGGATTCTGCTTACCCGGGCCCTATTTGACTCCCCGGTTAGCAGAATGGGGCACTCAGGGTAAGTCACATGGGGCACATGGCCTATTTGTGCCCTATGTGACTCCCCTATACTACTGTCCTTATTGTATTGCTCTATATTGTCTGATTTGAAATTCAGCTTAGCTTTTTCTTTGATGTTTTAAAATTTTCGGAACTTCAGCGAATAATTCAAAGAGGAGGATTTCTCTGCAAAAGTTTCAGCCAGTTCATTAGCAATATCGGTCTTGGAATCAACGACACCATCATCAGTACTCAAGTGGCTAACATTTTGATAAGACTTTTTACCATTGATTCTACAAATCATATCCCATGTCTTCTTGACAGACTGAATGAATAATGAATGAATAAATAGTGTTTTAAGGCCCGTCGACAGCTAAGGTCATATTGGGCGCATTCACAAATATACTAATGCCTTTGCTTCAGATAATACTGTGAAACGTTGGAACTTTATGTAGAAAACAGTAACAATGAGGTAGGAACCTTGTTTTGATAATTAAAAAGGAAACATTGTATAGGCCAATAAGCCCTAAAATCTTATCAATTTTAAAACAAAACAACCTCTAGTAGAGTAAAAATCTCCCTAGAGCGGCAATACAATTTGTGTAAAGAGTGTTGTTAAAAGAAAAATCAAGAAACATAAGACTAAATCTTCTTAAAAAGGTTAACTTCCTTCAAGAATTCAAATAGTGATTCCAACTTCACAGTATCAAACAGTGTTTTTAAATTGTCAACCTGAAAGTACCTGTCCCTGATAGGTGCAAAGACTGTGCACTCTATCAGTAAATGCCTGACAGTGATAATGGTGTTGCATGGGATACACTGAGGCGCTTCCTCTCCTTTGAGAAGGTATGAATGCGTCAAGTGTGTATGACCTATTCGTAGACGGGCCAAAACAACTTCTTCTCGGCGGTTTGATCGTGTGCCTGGGAGCCATTCACCTGTATTAGGCTTTATAGCAAATAATTTATTGTACTGATTTATTGGATCACTCCAAGATCTTTCCCAGACATTTTGAATAAAACTATGAATAAGAGGTTTAAAATCGTTAAAAGGTACTTTGAAAGGTAAAACATCGAGTGATAATGCATCCTTGGCAGCTTTGTCTGCCTCTTCATTACCACGAATGCCAATATGACTGGGAAGCCAGCAGAACACAACATCATCCGTTTCACAGATGCTGGATAACTTATCTAAAAGATTAGTAATTAGTGGGTTGTCCGTTTTCTCGTGTTCTAGTGCTTGCATTGAGGAGAGCGAATCAGAGCGAATCAGTAAAAATAATATAACGCCAGTAACCGTCGTCTTTTATATGGTCAACAGCAAGGTCTATTGCCTTTAGCTCTGCTGAAAAAATGGAAGATTTATCTGGAAGACGGAACTGATATGATTCACCGTCTAGTACGGCAGCTGCAGCAACCCTGTCACCATCTTTTGAACCATCTGTATAAATGGGTTCATAATTATAGTATTGTCTTTTTATTTCAAGATATTTGCTTTTAAAAATCATAGGATCTGTAGTGGCTTTTTGATATGATGCTATATCATATATGAATGTGGGACTGTTAGAAGTCCATAAAGGCACGTCTGTTACTTTATTTTCCTCGATGTCATCGAGATCAAAATCAAGAATTTGTATGTCGGCATCGCAACGAAGACTAAAAGGAGGGATGATCTTTTCCTTCTTTAAAAATTCGTCTTTGTACAGTGGTTCAAAAACAGCTTTATGAGTTGGGTTTTTTGGATTTGACTTCAATTTTAGATAGTACTGCATGGAAAGTTTCTTTCGCCTAAGATTTAACGAAGGTTCGTTTGCTTCAACATACAGACTATTAATTGGAGAAGTTTTAAATGCACCTAATGCAATACGCAAGCCTTGATTATGAATAGTATCAAGTTTGCATAAATATGATTGACGTGCTGACCCGTATACGGCGCAACTAATTTAGATCTTACTAGTGACCTATACAATCTTAATAGTACTTTTTTATCTGCTCCCCAGTCCATACTGGAAACAACACGTAAAAGATTCAGAGCTTTTTGGCATTTGTTACTAAGATAATTAATATGTGGGATGAACGTAAGTTTAGAGTCGAATAAAAGACCCAAAAATTTGAATTCTGGAACGACTTCAATGTGAACACCATCTAGTGTCAGCTCCGGATCGAGATGAAGTTTCCTCGACTGACAAAAATGCGTACATTTGGTCTTGGTTTTTGAAAATTTGAAACCGTTCTCGTTTGACCATTTGCTTAAGTTATTTAAGACCTGTTGAAGTTGTCTTTCGATCGTGTGCATATGTTTCGACCGATAGCAAATGCAGAAGTCGTCAACATATAGAAAGCATTCTACTCCAGGGCAAACAGATTTAACAATATTGTTAATTTTAACACTAAACAGTGTAACTGAGAGGATGCTTCCCTGGGGGACGCCCATTTCTTGCTCATGTGGACTGGAAAATGTATTTCCAACCCGGACTCTGAACTGACGTTCATCTAAAAAAGCAGAAATGAAAAAAGCAAGGCGACCTCGAATACCGAAATCATAGAGGTCTTTCATAATACCATACTTCCAGGTGGTATCGTAAGCACTTTCTAAATCAAAAAAGACGAAACATGTTCCTTCTTTATAAAGGCTTCACGTATAAAAGTATCGAAGCGAACTAAGTGATCTAGTGTGCTTCTCTCTTTACGAAATCCGCACTGGTTTGTAGAAATAAGTTTATGTTTTTCTAAGAACCAAACTAGGCGGTCATTTACCATTCTTTCCATGGTTTTACAAATACAACTTGTTAAGGCTATAGGGCGGTAGTTGCTAGGATTTGTAGTATCTTTGTTCGGCTTAGGAATAGGAATAACTATAGCTTCTCTCCAAGAGTCTGGAAGAACACCTGTCCTCCAGATTTTATTAAAAAGTTGGAGTAAACAATGGAGGGAACGATACGGTAAGTGTTTAAGGAACTGGTAATGGATATCGTCAGATCCAACTGCAGTGTCATGACATTTCTTCAGGGCTTTTCTAAGTTCTTTGATAGTAAAATCTTTGTTATAGTGTTCCATGTTATCGGATTTAAAATTCAATTTGGATTTTTCTTTTACGGCCTGAAATTTTTGGAACGTGGGTGAATAATTTGTGGAAGAGGATTTCTTGGCAAATGTATTTGCCAGCACGTTGGCAATGTCGAGTTTAGAAGTAACATTCCCGTCATCAGTGTCAAGATGACCAATACTATGAGAAGTACTTGTACCTTTAATCTTTCGAATCATTTCCCACGTCTTTTTGACTGACGATCTAGAATTAAGTCTAGATACGTACTGTCGCCAAGACGCACGTTTACTTTGTTTAATTGTTCGTCGTGCTCTCGCACGCGCGATTTTGAACTTTGCAAGATTCTCTTGAGTAGGTCTCAGATTGAAAGTTCGGAGAACAGATTTTCGCTCAGCTATAGCTTTTTTGCAGTCATCGTTAAACCATGGTTTGCTGGGATATTTTGGTGTTGTCGACGTCCGAGGAATTGATTTCTCTGCAGCCGAGTAAAGTAAGGAAGTAAACAATTCTGCGGGATTTTCACATTCATCAAAAGCATTGGGATTAATTGACTGTTCACAGCGAATTTTAAATGTTTCCCAGTTTGCTTTATGAATTTTCCAACGTTCTGGACGTTATTGTGTACATGGTCCAACTTCCGATACTACAATCGGAAAGTGGTCACTTCCATGAAGGTCATCATCGACCTTCCAACTTAAATCAGTAAAAATCTCCGGACTGCATAAGGTTAAGTCTAAAGACGAATAAGAACCAGTTGCAGGATGAAGATAAGTTGAAGATTTATCATTGAGCAAGACAAGGTTATGCTCCGTGATAAAACTCTCTATGGTTCGACCTTTTTCATTGGTATGTGTACATCCCCATAATGTATGATGGGAATTGAAATCTCCCATTAAAATAAAAGGTGTGGGCAATTGATCTATAAGATCATCAAGTTTCCTAACATCAATTGGTGAGCTAGGTGGAAGATAAAGAGAACACAAAGTTATTGTTTTATTGAGTGAAATGTTTACCGCAATTGCTTGTAGTGTAGTTTCAAGCTTGACAAAATGGTGCGGAACACTATTATTCACAAGTATGGCTACTCCCCCCGAAGCTTTATCATTACCACTAAAGCTTTTTGAATAACAAGAGTGGTATTTTATGGATAATTTGTTGGAGTCTTTAAGAAATGTCTCCTGCAGAGATACTGCAACTGGTTTCTGTTCATCAATTAAAAGTTTTAATTCCTCGAAGTTTGCTTTCATGCTACGACAATTCCATTGCAGAATGGTGTTATTCATAATTAAAGTTAGAGTTAGGCAGATACCATAGAAAACTGGAAGTATGTACTGATTCATCTTTTGTTGTTTAACTTGATAATACGACCTTGCTTATTGGTTTCTGCATGGTCGTTTTCCGCTTCCATGTCTTCATCAAGGCACTGGAAGCGGTTGTGATGTTGGATTTGGTCCTCAGAACCCTTTGGAAGGCGATCTGACAGGACCTTTTTTGGAGATTTGTTTGGACTTTTGTTTCGAACAGGCTTTTCCGGTTTCTTGTTTACTAAAGGTTTCTGTGGCTTGTTACTTGTAGGAGTATTTTGCTGAATTGTATCCGTTTGCACTGAGGCGTCATTCGTTTGCGTCTGGGCGTCTTTCAAATTGACTGTTTTTGCTGTATTTGATTTCGTAATGCTTGAATAAGATGCACCCAAGGCTTGTCGTGCATCTACGATTTTTCGTGCTTCAGTGAAAGAAAGGCTTTCGCGGTATTTAATTGTAATGATTTCTTCTTCCCTCTTCCAAACCTTACAAGATCGGGATGTAGAAAAGTGCTCTTCACCGCAGTTTAAACATTTGGAGGGTTTGTTACTGGGGTATGTATGGTAAGTTTCTACTTCGTTAGTTCCACATTGTTTGCAATGGTCATCAGCACTGCATTGCCTTTCGTGGTGTCCGAACTTGAAACACCTGTAGCACTGGAGAGGGTTTGGGATATAAGTATCCACAGGAACCTTCAAGTACCCGACTTTTAATGTTTTCGGTAGTATTGCCGTTTTGAATTTCAGAACTATTGTATTCGTGTCTTTCCGAATGCCATCCCGAAAAACACGAATACGCCTAGCCTCAATAACATTCTGTGCCGCTAGTTCGTTCACAATTTCTTCTTCCTCAATACCAGCCAAATCAGGACATCTGATAATGCCTCTTGACGAGTTTAATGTTCCATGTGCGGTGCATTTAGCAGGAATGTCAAAGAATCGTTTTAAGCTTTGTAGATTTTTGGAGTGTTGTGCCTTTTCCACTTCAACTAACAAAGTGCCATTTTTCAGCTTTTTGACAGACTTTGGAGAGCCTGCCAAAGAAACAAGTACTTTTTCTATTACAAATGGTGACAACTTTGAAAGTGGTTTTTCTGAATTTAACGATTCGATGATCAGAAAGCGTGCAAACGGTTCAGTCGATTCAACTTTTGCCTGTTAGTTTTCGTCAAGTTCTGTCCGTGTTCGTTTTTTAGTTTGGTTTTCCATGTTTTATTGTTTAAGATTCATCATTTGTGGCCCCCACCCACCATGGAGTCCGACAAAGGGGACATGGCAAATAGAGCGGAGTATCCAGCTCTGCATGTCAGGGTTACCCAAATGATATACTTGAGCAATGCAAACTAAACAATGTGGCAAAGAAAATGCGTGGCAACAACCCCAGGTGAGGAAGCACCCACGCAAGTCAAAACCCAACTAATCAGTCTACACAACCCAATTAGCCCATGAGCCTATATTAGACCAGGGACTAAAACACACGAAAATATGCAGTTAAAATGGACAAATTGATGCTCTACGAATACACGCAAGTATATAATCAAGAAAGATGGTACTACATGCAGTTTCAGAAAAGCAAAATGTAATGCAAACAGAAAAAGATGTTTATTTTTCAACACTACTGAAAGTTGTTACGATATTGAAAAAAAATTCAAAATGCCCAAAATCTAAAAGCGACCAGCCGATTGCACTAGACCGGGCCCATCTAGGCTCTCGTTTACACCGAAGCCGAGGCCAAAGCAGTGTGTTGAAGAGCTGGAGATCCCTGGGCTCCCCTCAACTGCCAGGACCCTCTTTTCCGGCTTACGAGTCTCCACCCACGGCAAACAGGCGGGTCCATTGGTGGGGTCTTACCACTCTGCAGGACGGCAGCCGGCGAATTCTACCCCCCGTCCGGCTGGGGGATCGCTTTATGAAGCTTCCAGCGCTGAAGGCGTTGCTGTATAGAAGGTCCTTCTTCCATGTAGGTCGTCATCAACCTTCCAATTGAGGTCAGAAGCAACTTCCGGACTGCATATAGTCAAGTCTAGAGATGAATATGAACCAGTGGCAGGATGTAGGTACGTGTGGGTTTTATCATTCAAGAGACAGAGGTCATGCTTGGAAATAAAATCTTCCACTTGTCGACCCTTTACATTTGTATCTCTACAACCCCATAAAGTACTATGGGCATTAAAATCACCCATTAAAATGAAAGGTTTAGGAAGCTGGTCAATCAACTCATCAAGTTTAGTACAATCTATAGGCATACTTGGAGGCATATATATGGAACATATTGTTACCGTTTTATTCAAAGAAATGCTAACAGCTATTGCTTGCAAAGAGGTATTGACATTTATAACGCGGTGAGGAATAGAATTATTCACTGCTATTGCTACTCCTCCACGAGCTCTATCACCTCCATTAAAATTTGACTGGTAAATAGAGTGATGCTTCAGAGATACTTTGCTATTGTCTGTTAAAAAGGTTTCCTGTAAACAGAGTGCCACTGGTTTATATTTATCAATTAAAATAGGAAGTCCTTCAGCATTTGCTGAGAACCCACGACAATTCCATTGCAAAATCTTGTTGGCCATACCTAAGGATAAAAGGAGAAAGACAACATTTAATAGAGGAAGTATGGAATTATTCATGTTTTTAGTAATAATCTAGTGATTTTACCTTGCTTTGAAATCGCAACGTCATCGTCTGCTTCCATGTCTTCATCAAGACACTGGAAGCGGTTTCAGGGTCGTAAAAACCAGGGATTGTTTGGTGAAGGGTAAAGATTTTGAAAACAATATGGGAAAAGAACAAAATGCTGGTTACCAACAATTCTTTCTTTTCCCACAATGTTTTCAAAAGCCTTCCTCTTCAGGGTCATTAAAACTCAGGACTGTGAGGTAAAGAGTTAAACATGTTTATTGTTTCCCCAGCTCTATTAATACACTTTTTGGATGAAAAACATTATAGAAAGAGAACACATTACTTGGTTGAATAATGGTTTCCCTTGGCACATTTTTATTTTTTCTTAAATCTTCCAAGCACTAATATTTCCAACATCCTGGACAGAATTTTTTGCTGAAAATCATTCTGTTTACCAGGTAAGGTAATTTTTTACTATCAAACTGAAAGCATTTGCAGCAGACAAATATAGATAATGCCTTAAAAGATGTAAATAATGTTAAAAAGTAATGAAAATATTTTGTCAAAAGGAGAAAAGCTAACTACCAGCGTTTTCTCCTATTGCAACAATGTTTTCAACTTTCTCATGGTAGGAAAAACCCAGTTTCAAATGAAATTTAAGTAATAAGATTGTAATCTCAAGTTTGGCTTTACTTGTGGCAAAAGTCAACAAAGAGTTAGAACATAAGTAGAGAGAGGAAAATGCTTGGAACCCCCATTTTCTCCTTTTGCAACAATGTCTCAACTTTCTCATGGTATGTAAACCTCAGTGTCAGGAAATTTAACGCTTTACCTCACAATCCCGACTTTTAACGACCCTAAGAATAAAAGCCTTTTAAAACATTGTAGGAAAAGGACAAAATGCTGGTTACCACCATTTTCTCATTTTCCCACCATGTTTTCTACCCTTCCCAGCACAAATTTTAATTTTTGAGTCACATTTGTCATCTGCAAATGCTTTATATTTGAAGAAGTCTACAATTTTGTCGTTTGGTAAGGAGTTAAGACTTGTCATGACACAATTTACAAGAATACTTTTCCTAACTCCTAATATACATGTACCAGTCAAACCTTCTAGTTCAGTCTTTGAGAGAACCTGCAACCTTTCACAGGGCTGGTCAATACACTGATATTACCGTCTCTATCAACTTTGACAACTTTCAGTTTACTACTTAGTTTACGCAAAGAGCCCTTCAACCACTCAGCTAGAGACAACGAAGATAAGCTTGTACGGGACAATTGTGAAGTTGTCCATTCAAAGTTTGGACTTTTTCCACTGTATACTTGTCTTTGTAATTCTGTTTTAATTTTGTTCGCTAGTGCAACCCATACAGGTCTTGGTTTCCAAAATTTTGACAGTGATCTAAGTGTGAAAATTGGTCATTCTTCCTCATTTTAATTTTCAGACTCCGATAGTTTGATGTTCACTCACTAAGTGAATTTTGGACATTTTTTTATTTCTCTTGTCCCGTTTGGCCATAGGCTGTGATTTTCTGTTGGTCTTTTTATAGCCTTTTTTGAGACATCTTGCTTATATGACCTGACCTTTACAGCTATGACACTTGGCATTCTTGTAAAAACAATTCTGTCATGATTAGCTGTACCACCCCTAAACCAGTGTGTGAACACTTTATCATGGGCCCTTCGATTTTGATGCTTCAATCTCCACCAATTCCATACTTACAGCCACATCAACTCCCTTTTCATTTAGTCAATTCTTCTTCTAACAATAACGTTCTCTGAATAATAATGTTCCGTAACCCTCTGACAAAAAATCACTAAACACATCTAAAAATGTCCCAAACTCACATGATTCACTTAGCAACATTGATTCTAGCAACTATTAGATTACAGTTTTATTTCACTTTGCATCTTACAATGAAACATAAATCGTTCTGCCATGATGAAAGTTCCGGTCTGCAGGTTAAATGCAGCCAGTTCGTACTCAAGCACAACGACTGGAAAGACTCGCAGTCCAATCCCGAGTACGTCGGCTATAAATGCAGGCTTTCAAAGTAATGTCATGAATACACACCAAGCAATTGATGCATTGACTGACGATAACTTAGATCTTAACAGAGGTTCAAATCTCGGATCTCCAACCTTGCTGACGCCTACAAACCTAAGCACAGTCGCTTCTACGAATCAGAGCACAAATTCCGCACCTGCATTACAAACGAGTACATCGATGCTTGCTATAAATGCGGGCAGTTTTGCAGCTTTCAAAACTGATGGTACGAATGCACACAATGTTATTGTCATTGGCTCGCCTGAGAACTATTAAACTATTTCAAACGCGGAGGACAGTTGAATATATAAAGCGTCAGGTTTTTTTTTTGGGGGGGGGCTAAATGTTGTGATTTGTCTCCGAGGGAAAAAACAATGAGAGTAGAAGAGAAAACAGCGCACGGGCATGTTTTCCAAGAATGTTTTCAAATATTTGGGATTCGAACCCACGATAATAAATCCTTCACGCTATTGAGTTGCGCAGTCGAGTCATGTCTTTGAACAAAAGTATAGAAAAACTGTATTGACATATACTGTTTTATTCTATTTTTCTATGTAGAACACAATCAAGTTTACACTGTCAAACTTTCTATCATAGAACTATAAAAATAAAAGGTTTAAAAACTGCTTTAAAAAACTTCTTTATTAGTAACATTCAAAATGAAAGCATTTACAGATGACAAACTTTAGTAACGTTCAAACGACAAAATGAAGGAGAACATTCTCGTCATGAGCATTTTCTCCTTTTCTAATTATGTTTTCAAAATAACTATCTAGCTCTGAGCTGTAAACTATAGAAAGAGTAGAAATTAATTAGATAATGCTATCATACTTACCTGTTCACTTCTTACAGTTTTTTCAACTCTGCCATAATACTTTACGCGTTTATCTTTTAGGCAAAGAAAAGAAGAAGACTATTCGAACAGGAGGGTGGCCGGGAACCCTCCCCCAGCCAGCAGGAGGGTGGCCAGGAACCCTCCCCCAGCCAACAGTAGGGTGGCCGGGAACCCTCCCCCAGACCAGATCAAGATATAGCCTGGCACCAGAAGTGGTGCGTTTGGTGAGTTTTTTTTTTTTTAACTTTTTACTTACATATTCTACAAAATTCACACATATTTCCTTCACGACTTTTTTTTTTCTTCCTGTTGTTAATGACAGTTTTTTCTCTCTGTCTAGGTTGTCTGTTTTCGTGAACTCAGTCACGTGCAGAGACGGTTACAGCGCATAAAGACAGAAATGTCAAAAATCATTGGTGACTTTTAATTTAAAAAGAAACAAGAAATAAAAAATTGCCTTGGTTTCTTTTGCTATTTGTGTACATTTATTTTTGTTGTTCGTTTGCTTGTTTTATGTGTGTGTGTGTGTGTGCGTGCGAGCGTGCATGCGTGTTCAGCATGAAATATTGTATGTAGTTGACGAGGAACTATTGTTGACAGAAACAATGACGTGAGGTGAAAAAGGGTTACCCGTCTTACAGTGGTAACTCGATAACCTATAAGTGTGTGCCAATATTGAAATCGATATCACACGCGTATCAGGGTATTGGATCATTACTCTCGCCGAAGCGCGTCACTTGTTATAAATTCATTTGTCATAGAAACTCTTACCTGTAATGAATTTATAAAACTTTTCGGAATATTTGTTAGAATTTTTGTTGGGGGTCTATCAACATTGGTACAGCTATATCTCGGTGTGTGCGAGAGAATAAGAAAACGCGTATTTTGAAAACATTGCGGAAAAAACACTAAACATGGACGGAGCAGCGGAAGTAAAGGCCTGTCAACATTGTTTCAGTTATATCACGGTGTGTGAGATGGCTAACTAGTGGGTGAGTCATTGTTTCTAGGTAGATATACGATACTTACCGCAATCGTTCCTGGTTCCGAATCAGTAGATGGCGTCATGAAGGAGTGACATTCTTGGTAGATACACGATAGATGTGCCATTAGTCTCCGAATAATATCCCGTTGTTCCTGCGCATATAAGCGTGACGAATCTATAATCCCCCAGTTGTTCCTTGGTATGATACACGATTAGTATTTCATTGTTCTCCGAATAACCTGTAGGTCGTGCTCAGGCACGTCCGATCCTGCATGTATTGTTTCACGTGACCTTGACCTCGGTGACGTCATCTCGATGACTCATCCCATCCTTAGAGGTTCATCCCCCCTCCAGTGTTCGTTATCACTCGTGCTTGAGTGACCTCATCGTTTTAAGGTAGTCATGCGTGACTGACCCGATTGTTTTTGCGCGGTGGATCCATAATCCCCCTTCCCCCTCGATGACTCACCCCCTCCTAAAAGGTCGATGACCCCTCCATTGTTCGTAATCACTCATGATTGAGTGACCCCATTGTTTTAAGGCAGTCATGCGTGAGTGACCCCATTGTTTTTGCGCGGTGGATCCATAATCCCCCCTCGATGACCCCTCCATTGTTCGTAATCACTCATGCTTGAGTGACCCCATTGTTTTAAGGCAGTCATGCGTGAGTGACCCCATTGTTTTTGCGCGGTGGATCCATAATCCCCCCTCGATTACTCATCCCCTCCATAAAGGTCGATGACCCCTCCATTGTTCGTAAGCACTCATGCTTGAGTGACCCCACTGTTTTAAGGCAGTCATGCGTGAGTGATCCCATTGATTTTGCGCGGTGGATCCATAATCCCCCAATTTCCCGAAGTTCCCCAACTTATCTTACATTACTACTCTCATTGCAAAGTAAGAGGAATTACTCTCAATTACAAAAACCTTTTAAACGTAAATTTTGACGTCCTCAAAACCTTTGTCACAGAGAGTCAAAATGCCTCGGTGTCTGTTTTGAATGCTCACAAAATCTCAAGAGACAGGAATAATGTGCGGCTAGTACCTCGAAGTGAAAAATGGTTTGAGAGAGATGGAAAGAGATTCTCAACTATGTTTTTACTATCTAACTTAAGTCCATCCACTAGAGAATAAAAACTAACCACCGATATTTTACATGAGTGAGAGAGAGAGAGCATTTCCCCATACTGTTTACCAACAAGTTAGGATCGTAATTGTCTCCTTAACGCATGTAAAATGATTTGTTCTAAATACAAGATCGTCTGCTACTAGCGTCCTTTCCCACACCGTTTGTAAACCGCTATGCATTTTCAATTTTGTCGTCTATTCGAACCCATTGTAATAAAAATTCGTCTGCACGCGATCGGTAACTGAATGACGTCACGCCCTGATGGCTTAAAATAGATCTGCTTACGAAACAGGTAGATAAAATCGATTCTGAAAATTGCCTGCACCGGATCAGAATGAATGAATTAATGAATGGAGTTTTACGGCCCGTCGACAGCGGAGGTCATATTGGGCGCATACACGACGATGAAAAGTGATACTGTGAAGTACTAAAACCGAAGTCTATAAAATAGTGTCTGGAAACAGTAAAATATACTCAGCGACGCTTACCAAGTTAAGTTTGGCGGTAGAAGGACCAAAAAAGCCCTTAAAAATCGAATGCAAAAGAATGAAATGAGCTAAGATCTAAATTTTTCTAAAAATATTTACCTCTTTGAGGTATTCAAAGAATGAATGTATGAACTTTTAAGGCCCGTCGACATCAAAGGTCATATTGGGCGCACTTACAACTAATGCTAAAACTTTTAGTTGGCCATACTGTAATGCTATGCAAAAATTAAAATTATAACCGTGAAAACACTAAAAAAACAAATGGTGCAAATGACGTATAATCTAAAAATACAGATGGTCAATAGAACCTAAAATTATATCTTTTTATAGAGGTTTATCTCTTTCAAAAACTCAAAAATAGATTCAAACTTTACAGTATTAAACAGACTCTCCATACTATCAACACGAAAAAACCTGTCTATTGTAGGTGCAAGATCTAAACAATCTACAAAAATATGCTTGATAGTAAGAGGCTCATTGCAGGGAATACACTGTGGTGCTTCTTCTCCTTTCAGGAGGTACGAGTGTGTCATATGTGTATGGCCAATGCGAAGACGGGCCAAGATAATTTCCTCGCGACGATTTGTCCGCAACCCTGGAAGCCACTCGCCAAGAACTGGCTTCACTGTAAACAACTTGTTATTTTGGTTAATTGGGTCGTTCCAAATGAATGAATGAATGGAATTTCACGGCCCGTCGACAGCGGAGGTCATATTGGGCGCATACACGACGTTGAAAAGTGATACTGTGAAGTACTAAAACCGAAGTCTATAAAATAGTGTCTGGAAACAGTAAAATATACTCAGCGACGCTTACCAAGTTAAGTTTGGCGGTAGAAGGGCCAAAAAAACCCTTAAAAATCGAATGCAAAAGAATGAAATGATCTAAGATCTAAATTTTTCTAAAAATATTTACCTCTTTGAGGTATTCAAATAATGCTTCAATCTTCACAGTATCAAATAGAATATTTAAGCTGTCCACTTTGTAAAATTTTTCGCGTACTTGCGCAAGGTCAACACACTCTATCAATATGTGCTGGACGGTAAGAGGAGCAGAGCATGGAATACATTGCGGTGCCTCCTCTCCTTTAAGGAGATAGGAGTGTGTCAGATAAGTATGACCGATACGCAGACGGGCCAAAACAATTTCTTCGCGACGACAAGTCCTTGAACCTGGCAGCCATTCTCCAAGAGTTGGCTTAATACAAAATAATTTATTCAGGTTATTGATAGGGCCGTTCCACGAAGTGTTCCATACAGATTGAATAAAAGTATTTATTGAAGGTTTAAAATCGGTAAAAGGTACTTTAAATGGTAAAATATCAAATGATAATGCCTGCTTGGCAGCTCTGTCTGCCTCTTCATTACCACTAATACCAACATGGCTGGGGAGCCAACAGAAAACAACGTCATTATTGCCGCAGATGTCAGATAGCTTGTCTAAAAGATTAACAATAATAGGGTTATCGATTTTTTCCTGTTCAAGAGTTTGCATGGCAGAGAGTGAGTCAGTAAAAATAATATAACGCCAATAACCGTCTTCTTTTATATGATCAAGGGCAAGGTCTACTGCTTTTAGCTCTGCAGAAAATATTGAAGATTTATCCGGAAGACGGAACTGATATATCTCGCCGTCGGGCACAGCAGCTGCTGCAACCCTGTCACCTTCTTTCGAACCATCTGTATAAATGTGTTCATAGTTATAGTAGTGTCTTTTAATTTCGAGATATTTGCTTTTAAATATAGTAGGATCTGTTGTTGCCTTTTTGTAAGAAGCTAGCTCATATACAAATGTAGGACTATTAGAAGTCCATAAAGGAACGTCTATTACCTTCTGCTCAGCTATATCATCAAGATCAAAGCCAAGACTTCGAACATCGGCTTCACACCGGAGACTAAAAGGAGGTATAACCTTTTCTTTCTTTAAGAAATCGTCTATATACAGAGGTTCAAATACAACCTTATTGGTAGAATTTTCAGGGTTTGACTTCAGTTTTATATAGTACTGCATGGAAAGTTTCTTTCGCCTAAGATTTAAGGAAGGCTCATTTGCTTCTGCATACAGACTATTTATTGGTGAAGTCCTAAATGCGCCTAGTGCGAGACGCAAACCTTGATTATGAATAGTATCAAGTTTGCGCAAGTATGACTGACGTGCTGACCCGTACACAATGCAGCCGTAATCCAACTTTGATCTTATGAGCGACCTATAAAGTCGCAACAAGACTTTTTTATCTGCTCCCCAGTCCATACTGGAAACTACGCGTAAAAGATTGAGAGCTTTCTGACATTTATTGCTCAGGTAATTTATGTGAGGAATGAACAACAGTTTAGAATCAAATAACAAGCCTAAAAATTTGAATTCTTGGACGACTTCTATACGGACGCCATCAAGTGTCAGTTCCGGGTCTAGATGAAATTTTCTTGAGTTACAAAAATGCATACACTTAGTTTTGGTTTTGGAAAACTTAAATCCATTTTCATTGGACCATTTGCTTAAATTGTTTAAGACCTGCTGAAGCTGTCTTTCAATAGTATACATGTGTTTTGACCTGTAGCAAATGCAGAAGTCGTCGACATAAAGAAAGCACTCCACATCAGGACGCACTGATTTGATAATATTGTTAATCTTCACACTAAATAGTGTAACTGAAAGAATACATCCCTGGGGAACGCCCATCTCTTGTTCATGGGGATTAGAATATGTATTGCCAACCCTGACTCTAAACTGGCGCTCATTTAAAAAAGCTGAGATGAAGTAAGCAAGGCGACCTCGAATACCGAAATCATAGAGGTCATTCATAATCCCATACTTCCATGTTGTATCATAAGCACTTTCAAGATCAAAAAATACAGAGACAACGTGTTCCTTTTTAATAAAACCTTCACGTATGAATGTCTCAAAGCGAATCAAGTGATCAAGAGTGCTTCTGTGTTTACGAAATCCGCTCTGAGCGGTTGCTATTAGTTTATTTTTCTCTAAAAACCAAACAAGACGGTCATTTACCATTCTTTCCATGGTTTTACAGATGCAGCTTGTTAAGGCTATAGGACGATAGTTTGCAGGATTGGAAGAATCTTTTCCTGGTTTGGGTATTGGCACTACTATTGCTTCCTTCCACAAATCGGGGAGGATGCCAGTATGCCAAACCTGATTAAATATAGTGAGTAAACAATCTAGGGATCGATGTGGCAAATGCTTCAAGAACTGATAATGAATGTCGTCGCATCCAACAGCGGTATCGTGGCATTTCTTTAATGCTTTCTTGAGTTCCTTTAAGGAGAAGTCCTTATTGTAATGCTCCATATTATTCGATTTGAAATTCAGCTTTGCTTTTTCTCTTACGTTCTGAAGTTTTCGGAATATCGGTGAGTAATTCGAAGAAGAGGATTTCTCTGCGAAAGTTTCAGCCAGTGCATTGGCAATATCAGTCTTGGAGGTTGCAACACCATCATCAGTATTTAAATGAGTAACATTTTGACATGAGTTTTTGCCATTTATTTTACGAATCATGTCCCATGTCTTTTTGACAGTCGATCTAGAGTTCAGTCTAGATACGTACTGTCTCCAAGACGCACGTTTACTTTGTTTAACAGTCCGCCGTGCTTTCGCACGTGCAATTTTGAACTTTGCAAGATTTTCCTGAGTCGGTCAAAGATTGAAATTTCTGAGAACATGTTTACGCTCTGCTAAAGCTTTCTTGCAGTCATCGTTAAACCATGGCTTACGTGTATGCTTTGAATCTGTCGTGGTTCGGGGAATTGATTTCTCTGCGGCAGAGTAAACTAAGTTTGTGAAATATTCTGCAGGATTTTCACATTCATTGAAGATATTTTGATTAATTGACTGTTCACAGCTTATTTTGAATTGCTCCCAATTCGCTTTAAGAAGCTTCCAGCGTTCAGGACATTGCTGTATAGAAGGTCCTCCTTCCGATATTAGTATCGGAAAGTGATCACTTCCATGAAGGTCGTCATCAACCTTCCAAATGAAGTCAGAAGCAACTTCAGGGCTGCATATAGTCAAGTCTAGGGATGAATATGAACCAGTGGCAGGATGAAGGTACGTGTGAGTTTTATCATTCAAGAAGCATAGGTCATGCTTGGAAATAAAGTCTTCCATTTGTCGACCTTTAGCATTTGTGTCTCTACAACCCCATAAGGTACTATGGGCATTAAAATCGCCCATTAAAATGAAAGGTTTCGGAAGCTGGTCAATCAGGTAATCAAGTTTAGTACATTCTATAGGCATACTTGGGGGCAAATATATGGAACATATCGTTATCGTTTTATGTAAAGAAACGCTAACTGCTGTTCCTTGCAAAGAGGTATTGAGATTTATAGCGCGGTGAGGAATAGAATTATTAACTACTACAGCTACTCCTCCGCGAGCTCTCTCACCTACATTGAAGTTTGAGTGATAAATAGTGTGATGTTTCAGAGATACTTTGCTATTGTCTGTAAAATATGTTTCCTGTAAACATAGTGCGACTGGTTTATATTTATCAATTAAAATAGATAATTCTTCAGCATTGGCTGAAAAACCACGACAATTCCATTGCAAAATTTTATTAGTCATACCCAAGAATAAAAAGATTAAAACAACATTCAATGACGGAAGTATGAAATGGTTCATATTTTTAATGGTAATCTAGTTATTTTACTTTGCTTTGCATTTGCAACTTCATCGTCTGCCTCCATGTCTTCATCAAGACATTGGAAGCGGTTAAACTTTTGTATTTCATCATCGGATCCTTTCGGAAACCGATCTGGTTGAACTTTTTTTGGCGATTTGTTGCGATTTGACGTTTGACTTAAGATTTTATTTCCTCTTGTACTTTCAGTTGGCTTTTGAGTTTTTTTACTAACAGATTCTTGTTTTGTCTGATTAACTGTTTGTACAGCGACATCGACAGTTTGTGTTTGAGCGTCTTTTACCTCTTTAGGAGTGCCATTCGATTTGGTAATTGTAGAATAGAGGTTCGCTAAATTTAATCGACTGTCCACAATTTTCCTTGCTTCGGGAAACGAGAGACTTTCTTTGTACTTGATGGTAACGATTTCTTTCTCTCGTTTCCACACTGGACATGTTCGAGATGTAGCTCCATGTTCACCGCCACAATTTGCATATTTAATGTGATTTTTACAATTCGATGAATCATGAGTACTAGCCACCTCACCACAATGTCTACAGAGACCCTCAGAACTAGCTTTTGTACATTTACGTTCATGATGCCCGTATTTGTAACATGTGTAACATTGAAGTGGATTAGGAATATACAAGTCCACACCCACATTCAAATAGCCAACTTTCAAGGATTTTGGTAAAATTGCCGAGTTAAAGGTAAGGACAATCGTGTTGGTCTCTCGCTTTATTCCGTCTCTATACACTGTTATGCGCCTTGCAGCCGTAACATGTTGGGTAGAGAGTTCTTGGACAATTTCGTCTTCCGATACACCTGCAAGATCTGGGCATCGAATGATTCCACGTGTTGTATTTAAACTCCCGTGCGGAGAACATTTAGCAGGGATCTGAAAGAAATGCTTAATTTTCATAAGGTTTTCTGCATGTTTTGGTTTCTCTACTTCAACTAACAGCGAGCCAGAAGAGAGCTTTTTAACTGATTTAGGTGAACCAGCAATAGACAACAGAACCTTTTGAATTACAAAAGGTGATAGTTTACTAAGTGGCTGATTAGGAACAGTCGATTCTATCAGTAAAAAGCGAGGAAAAGGAGAGGTCGATTGAGTGGTTTCAGTGTCGGCATCAAGTTGGTCGCGTGTTCTTTTTTTCTTTTGGGAATCCATGGTTAAAGGAAAAGTGTTCATCATCCATGACCCCACCCACCGCGGAGTCCAACGAGGGGATATGGCTAATGGAGCGGGTATCCAGCTCCCCATACCAAGGTTACATGGATGGTATACTCAGATGCCATGAGTAAGTCGAAGTGACAAGGAAAGAACATGGGTAGTCCCCCAGATCAGGGATTTACCATGGCAGTCAAAGCCTCAACGAAAAATCCACATCACCCAATTAGCCCATAAGCCTATATAAGACCAGGACTTTAAAGTACATATCAAAGTAAAAGGTAAAAAGGCACTTTTCAAGCAAACAATAATTATGGGTTTAATACGTTAGATTATTCCATCGAGAAAGAAGACCAGATGAAATATGGAAGTAAAAATTAGGAAAAGGGTATCAAATATTCCAAGTTTGCTTTAGAATCAAAAATTTTGAGTTTCAAGCAGTATAGCACGACGCATGCAGGAAGGAGGCATCTGCACTCGGGATACAGATGCCCTCCCCCCTAACAGCTCCACCAACATTTTACAGATATACATAAAATGTGCCCAATCTTAAAACGACCAGCCGATTGCACTAGACCGGGCCCATCTAGGCTCTCGTTTACACAGAAGCCGAGGCCAAAGCAGTGTGTTAGAGAGCTGGAGATCCCTGGGCTCCCCTCAACTGCCAGGACCCTCTTTTCCTGCTTACGAGTCTCCACCCACGGCAAACAGGCGGGTCCATTGGTGGGGTTTTACCACTCTGCAGGACGGCAGCCGGCGAATTCTATCCCCCGTCCGGCTGGGGTAAGGGTCGTTCCAGGATTGCTGCCATACATTCAAAATAAAAACATTAATCAATGGTTTAAAATCGTTAAAAGGAACTTTAAAGGGTAAAACATCAAGTGACAGTGCCTCCTTAGCAGCTCTATCTGCCTCTTCATTGCCACTGATACCAATGTGGCTAGGGAGCCAACAAAATACAAGATCTGCAGTTTCACATATTTGAGAAATTTTTTCAAGTAAATTAATTAATAATGGATTGTCCGCTCTCTCATTTTCGAGTGCTTGCATAGCTGATAGTGAATCGGTGAAAATAATATAGCGCCAGTAGGCATCCTGTTGTATATGATTAAGGGCAAGGTCTATTGCCTTCAGTTCCGCAGAAAAACTAGAAGAATTATTTGGGAGGCGAAACTGGTACAATTCACCATCGAGTACGGCAGCCGCAGCAACCTTTTCTCCATTTTTTGAACCATCGGTATAAATCTCTTCAAAGTTGTAATATTGCTCTTTTATCTCAAGATACAGACTTTTAAAAACTAAGGGATCTGTTGTAGCTTTCTTATTAGCAGTAAGATTATATATGAAAGTTGGACTCTTTGAAGTCCATAGAGGAACATCTGAAATTTCGTGTTTAGCTACATCCTCAAGATCGAAGTCAAGTAGATCTATATCAGCATTGCAGCGCATACTGAATGGAGGAATAACTTTTTCCTTTTTCTTAAAATGATATTTGTAAAGCAGTTCAAAGACAACTTTGTGCGTAGGATTTTCAGGATTGGATTTTAACTTTAAATAATATTGCATTGAAAGTTTCTTCCTACGTAAATTTAAAGATGGTTCATTTGCCTCTGCATATAAACTATTGATAGGGGATGTTCTGAAGGCGCCAAGTGCTAGGCGTAACCCTTGGTTATGGATAGAATCCAGTTTACGAAGGTACGATTGTCGCGCTGAGCCATATACAATGCAGCCGTAATCTAACTTTGAACGGACAAGTGATCTATAAAGTCTCAACAAGACTTTTCGGTCGGCTCCCCAGTCCATACTGGAGACAACACGTAAAAGATTAAGAGCTTTTTGGCATTTATTGCTAAGATAATTTATGTGAGGTATGAATGTTAGTTTAGAGTCAAATAAAAGGCCCAAAAATTTTAATTCTGGGACAACTTCGATACGTATTCCATCTAGCGTAAGTTCTGGGTCTAGATGTAAATTTCGTGACTGGCAGAAATGCATACATTTGGTCTTGGTTTTAGAAAATTTAAATCCATTTTCTCCTGACCATTTGTCTAAATTGTTTAGAACCTGTTGCAACTGCCGTTCAATGGTATTCATATGCTTAGACCTGTAGCTAATGCAAATGTCGTCAACATACAAAAAGCATTCTACGCCAGGGCAAACAGACTTAACGATATTGTTTATCTTCACACTGAAAAGTGTAACGGAAAGAATGCTTCCCTGGGGAACGCCCATTTCTTGTTCATGGGGATTAGAAAAAGTGCTTCCAACCCGAACTCTAAACTGACGTTCATTCAAAAATGCCGACATGAAATAAGCAAGGCGACCTCTTATACCGAAATCATGGAGGTCATTCAAGATTCCATATTTCCATGTGGTATCATATGCACTTTCGAGATCAAAAAATACGGAAACAACATGTTCCTTTTTAATGAAAGCTTCGCGAATAAATGTTTCGAAGCGAACCAGGTGGTCGAGAGTGCCCCTTTGTTTACGAAATCCGCACTGAGTGGTAGCAATAAGTTTGTTTTTCTCTAGATACCAAACAAGCCGGTCATTGACCATCCTTTCCATGGTTTTGCAAATACAACTTGTTAAGGCTATAGGGCGATAATTTGCAGGGTCTGTAGAATCTTTACCTGGCTTTGGTATAGGAATAACTATAGCTTCTTTCCAGTAATCTGGAAGAATTCCGGTGTGCCAGACTTGATTAAAAATATTGAGTAAACTTTCAAGGGATCGAAGTGGTAAATGTTTTAAAAACTGATAATGGATGTCGTCACATCCAACAGCAGTGTCATGACACTTCTTTAATGCCTTCCTCAATTCTTTTAAAGTAAAATCTTTATTGTAATGTTCGTTGTTATTCGACTTGAAATTCAGTTTAGTTCTTTCTTTTGTATTCTGAAATTTTTGAAATGATGTCGAATAATTTGAAGACGAGGACTTTTCCGCAAAAGTGTCGGCCAAGACATTTGCAATATCTGCCTTAGAGGTGACAACACCATCACCAGTATTTAAATATCCTACATTCAACGAGGAGTTTTTTCCGTTAATCTTTCGAATCATGTCCCATGTCTTTTTAACAGACGATCTAGAATTTAATCTAGATACGTACTGTCGCCAAGACGCACGTTTACTTTCCTTGATAGTTCTTCGTGCTTTTGCACGTGCAATTTTAAACTTTGAAAGATTCTCCTGAGTCGGTCTCAGATTAAAAGTTCGAAAAACAGACTTTCGCTCTGCTATAGCCTTTTTGCATTCATCGTTAAACCACGGCTTGCTTGGATGTTTTGGATTTGTCGACGTTCGAGGAATTGATTTTTTAGCAGCCGAATAAAGTAAGGAAGAGAAGCGTTCTGCAGCATTTTCACAATCATCAAAAGCACTGGGAAAAATTGATTGTTCACAATGGTTTTTGAACTGTTCCCAATTTGCCTTATGAGGCTTCCAACGTTCTGGACGTTGTTGAACTGAAGGACCTACTTCCGATACCTTGATAGGAAAATGATCGCTCCCATGAAGGTCATCAATGATTTTCCAGTTAAAGGCTGGAAAAATTCCAGGGCTGCATATGGTAAGGTCTAAAGATGAGTAAGAGCCAGTAGCAGGATGAAGATAGGTTGAAGATTTATCATTCAGCAGAACAAGGTCGTGCTTCGTGATAAATTCTTCAAAAGTTCTACCCTTGTCATTCGTCTCTATACACCCCCATAACGTATGATGGGAATTAAAATCTCCCATTAAAATAAATGGCTTCGGCAATTGATCTATAATATGATCAAGTTTTTTGACATCAACTGGCAAGCTTGGGGGAAGATAAATGGAACACAAAGTAAAGGTCTTATTTAAAGAAATGTTAACCGCAACAGCTTGAAGATTAGTGTCAAGCTTCACAGAATGGTGTGGAACACTGTTGTTCACAATCACGGCAACACCTCCTGAAGCTTTATCGGTACTACTAAAGTGTTTAAAGTAACAAGAGTGATATTTTAAAGTAAATTTGTCAGAGTCTTTAAGAAATGTTTCCTGTAAACAAAGTGCTACTGGTTTTTGTTCATTGACTAGAAGGTTTAATTCCTCGCGGTTAGCTTTTATGCTACGACAGTTCCATTGTAGGATGTTATTACTCATTGCTAAATTGAGGAGAAAGATAATACCATAAAGCAATGGAAATACGGATCGATTCATTTTTTATTCAATTTGATGATACGACCCTGTTTATTTGTATTTGACTCCACAAGGGTGTCTTCCGCCTCCATGTCTTCATCAAGACACTGGAAGCGATTGTGCTGTTGAATTTGGTCATCGGATCCCTTTGGAAGGCGATCCGAGGAGACCTTATTTTGAACTTTACTTGGACTTTTTGGAAAAGGCTTTTCCGGTTTTCTATTCATTACAGGTTTCTGTGACGTTTTTGCAGATGCAGAACTCTGTTTCTGTGGTGTAACTGTTTGCACCGAAGATTTATTTGTTTGTGTTTGAGCGTCTTTTAAATTTATTGTTTTTGCTGCATTAGATTTTGTGACGCTGGAGTATGATGCTCCCAATGAATGACGTGCATCCACAATCTTGCGTGCTTCTGCAAATGATAGGCTCTCTCGATGTTTTATCGTTATAATTTCTTTCTCTCTTTGCCAGACTTTGCAAGTGCGGGATGTTGAGTAGTGATCCTCACCACAATTCATACATTTCATGGGTTTGTTACAAGGATCAAGATGGAAGGTCTCGACTTCATTTGTTCCACATCGCTTACAATGTTCGTCGGCGTTACATTGCCTTTCATGATGTCCGAACTTAAAGCACCTGTAACATTGCAAAGGGTTCGGAATGTAAACGTCAACTGGCACTTTCAAATATCCGATTTTCAAGATCTTTGGGAGTATTGCTGTGTTAAATTTCAGAATGATTGAATTTGTGTCTCGCCTGACGTTATCACGATAGACACGGATTCGTCTAGCTTCGATTACATTTTGACTTGACAGTTCGAACACAATTTCTTGTTCTTCAACACCGGCCAAATCTGGGCAGCGAATTATATCTCTTGAAGAATTCAGAGAGCCATGTCCCGAGCACTTTGAAGGTATATTATGAAATTGCTTTAACCCGAGCAGATTTTTAGCATGTTGAGGTTTTTCTACCTCAACCAGAAGACCGCCAGTTCTGAGCTTTTTAACAGATTTCGGTGATCCCGCAATCGAAACTAATACTTTTTCAATAATGAAAGGTACAAGCTTTGTCAAAGGTTGTTCTGTGTTACACGATTCAATCACAAGAAACCGGGGAAAGCCATTCGTCGATTCAACAGAAACAGAGTCGTTTTCCAGATCATGCGTTCTTTTTTTATTTGGGTGATCCATGGTTTGGTATTTTAAATTCATCATTCGTGGCCCCCACCCACCATGGAGTCCTACTTAGGGGACATGGCAAGTAGAGCGGAGTATCCAGCTCTGCATGTCAGGGTTACCCAAATGATATACTCGGGCCATGCAAACTAAAAAGTCTGGCAAGGAGGATGCGTGGCAACAACCTCAGATCAGGAAGCACCCACGCAAGTCAATGCCCAACCAATCAGTCCACACAACCTAATTAGCCCATGAGCCTATATTAGACTAGGGACTAAAACACACAAAAATACACAATTAAAATGGACAAATTGATGCTGTACGAATACATGCAAGTATGAGATCAAACAGATTTGTGATACATACAGTGTCAAGTAAACAGTGAAGTACAAACAAAATTTGATGTTTTTTTCATACTAGTAATGGGTTATAACTGAAAGAAGTAATTTCAAAATGCCCAAAATCTAAAAACGACCAGCCGATTGCACTAGATCGGACCCATCTAGGCTCTCGTTTACACCGAAGCCGAGGCCGAAGCAGTGTGTTGAAGAGCTGAGATCCCTGGGCTCCCCTCAACTGCCAGGATCCTCTTTTCCGGCTTACGAGTATCCACCCACGGCAAACAGGCGGGTCCATTGGTGGGGTCTTACCACTCCACAGGACTGGCAGCCGGCGAATTCTACCCCCCGTCCGGCTGGGGGAGAGTTCATATGGGAACATGAATTCGATGCTAAGATAAAGAAGGATAAAGAGTACAAAAAACTCATTGAAAACCTGTATCCAAATTGGGATCCCATCGATCCAAGGGAGGGGTTGTCTGGAGGAAGATGTAATGCAATAAAAATTGCCTATGATGTCAAGGAAAAAAGTAAAAATGAAATCAAATACATTGATATTTGTTCTCTGTACCCTTATGTTTGCAAACACAAATCTTATCCTGTAGGTCAACCAAAAATCTTGACTGCTGAGAATATTGACGTGAAGAATATTCGTCAGTATGAAGGAATAATTAAATGCAAAGTTTTACCCCCAGATGATTTGTTTCACCCCGTTCTCCCAGTTCACTGTAACAACAAAATGATGTTTCCACTCTGTATGAAATGTGCAGAAGAAAATTCGAACATTTGTAGACATAACAAAGAAGAGAGGGCTTTGGTAGGAACTTGGGTTACTTCTGAGCTGTTCAAAGCTTTTGACTGTGGTTATCGGCTACTGCGAGTGTATGAAATTTGGCATTTCGATTCTGTGTCGAATCAGTTCTTTAAAGGCTATGTGGACAATTTCTTGAAAATTAAGCAAGAAGCTAGCGGATATCCCAGTTGGTGTCAATCAGATTCAGAAAAAGAACAGTTTATTCGTGAATATGAGGAGGCAGAAGGTATTCGTCTTGACCCAAGTTGTATTAAAAAAAATCCTGGGAGAAGATCCTCTGCTAAGATTATGTTGAACCGTCTTTGGGGAAAATTAGCCCAGCGTGAAAAAATGACCCAGACGGAATACATCAACGATCCGTCTAAATATTTTGAATTGGTCACCAATCCAAATTTCATTGTGAAGCATGTAGACATTTTTGACGATGACTGTCCATTTATCTTGGTCAACTACGAATCAAAGTTGGAACATATTGATACTCACGCTACAGCCAATGTTATTGTAGGAGCCTACGTAACAGCTTATGCAAGGCTGGAATTGTACAGCGTTCTTGAAAAGTTAAAGGATAGAGTTCTGTATTTCGATAGAGATAGTTGCATGTACATTCATGATCCTGAATTATGGAACCCTCCCATTATTAACAGTAGACTAGGAAAATGGACTGATGAAAAGCCTGATTGTAAAATCACTCATTTCCGAGGACTAGGACCAAAGAATTATGCTTACAAAATGAAAACAAAAGATGGAAAAGTGAAAAGCAAATGTAAAGTGAAGGGAATTACTTTGGATTACAATTCAAGTCAGGTGGTGAATTTCGATACATATTCAAAATGTGCTTTGAGTTGCACTACAGAAATCAAAATTGAATATGATTGTAGAATCAAAAGACATAGAGATAGAACGGTCACCAGTGAACCGCAAACAAAAACGTTTCGTTCTGTATACACCAAGAGAGTTATTGTAAATGATACTGACACTGTACCCTATGGCTATAAAACGTTGAGAAGATAATTCCATGTTACATTGTTTTGAACTGAACGGTCCGAGTAAGACGCAAAAATATCGCTGAAAAAATCATGCTGCCTTTACCAATAGAACTACGTGAAAAGATTTATGGAGAATTCGTTCAACAGCATACGCTCGATGAACAAACGCAACTCTCCATTAAATTCGGCTGTGTGAAACTTTGGATAGATAAATTGCACAAAGGTTTTGCAAAAGGAGATTCGTCCTGCAAGTTGTATGGCATACACAACTTTATTGCTATGATGGTAGACGATTCGGATTTAGATCTCGTTCTCAAAGCTTATTTAGCATCTTGTTGGTGGAAAGACGGTGCTATCGGTAAACAAATCCGATCCACAAGTTGCTGGTGTTTTATTATCATAGGAAGAACAGAAGAAAGCTTTCTGAACGTTCTGAAAATGAAATCAGTTTTATTTAACTTTTACTTACGCTATAAAAGAGAATTTATTCAAAACGATGAGGAAATAGTGGATACCTTGGAAGGCTATATTTTATTTGATAGAGATGTTACAGAAGAAAGTGTATATTCATCCGTTTCAACAAAAGGCGTTACAAAACATGTTTTTCCATTTAGAGGAATACGTGAATTCAGAGAGATGGACAGTGAATATCAATTGTATTTGGGTAATGAGCAATTGCATACAGTTATTATGGAACATGAAGACAAATGGAAAACTCGGGGCATTTGTGAATTTGCATTGTAAAATGTTATATTGTATGAAATGTTATATTGTACGAAATGTTTTTATGCTAAATTGTTTTTTGCACAGATATTGTTTTTTTCATTTTCAATGTTTTTAACAGATATTGTTTTTTCATTCCATTGTTTTTCACAGTTCATGTCTTGTTTCACTGTACAAAATGTTTGAATAAAAAACATATGAAATAATTCTGGGCTTTAACTTTTTTTTCTTCTGACTGTAAGTCTTGACTGTAAGTCTTTTGAGAGAAAAATTGACAATACGAAAGAAAAACTCTTTCTTGGGGAATGGTAGCCCTGAAAAGGGCTGTTTTTTCTCCATTCACTGGATGGCTAAAATTAATTCCATACCAGTGACATGAAGTCGGGCGAAAACTCAAGCCCTTGCCTCTTTAAAAACTCGCAGAGAGTTTTCATCCTCTTTGCCTCTTCTCTTCTTGCTTCTTTTTCTCTTTTCTCCCGATCTAGCTTCTCCTCCATCTCTCTCTTCATCATTTCGCCCTTTCTCCTTCCAAAACACTTGCTAAAATTTTTATTGTCTTTCATTGTGAAATAATCCGATCATAAAAAAGTTCGTTTTTATACGTTGTCGGGAGGATTTACCTACTTTGACTCAGAATTAACGTTGACCAATCTCAGTATTAACGTTATCAAAATGTATAATGATATAACGAACGATTCGATTGGACAACGTTAATTCTATGTCAAAGTAGGTCAATCCACCCTGCAAGCTATAAAATTCCAATGTTTTATACATCAAATCATTATCGTTCCATCATGGTACAGATTCTTCTCTGTCCGATGTGCGGTAGCAGATGCTATATAGAATGCGGAAAATGCCTTACTATTCTGGACTACCTTGGCCAGAAGCATAACTGTTCTGATCCTGAGGAGGGATTCTATGACTATGATGAAAGCTCGGCAGTATGCTGTGAATACTGTGGATGTGAAATCATCCCAGTAAATCGTTTAGAAGAGCAGTAGTCTTGATAGATGAATACTCGAAAAACAGCCCTTTTCAGGGCTAACCAACATCACGAAATGATCTTTCTTTTCAAATTTGTAAATCTTCAGTCAAAAGACTTTCAGTCAAAGAGATACACTCTAAGAGTTATACTCCAAAAAAGCCTAAGGCCACAGCCACTGCAATTTTTTGCTCTAGCCAGACAAAAAAGTCTATTCCCAACCCTTTTTGACCAGAGACAGTGTGGGTATCAAAAAATCACACTATTCCATACCAAAAAAGAAGTCAAAAGCGTAAATCCTATCTTCTATCATTTCAGATTTATCAATTGGATAAAAAATCTAACGAACGTTCTGATTGGCCAACGTTAAAGCAACGAACCTTCTGATTGGTCAAAAAAAAAATTAATTCTGAATCAAAACTAGTTCTGGTGGGAGGATTGACCTACTTTGGTATAGAATTAACGTTACCCAGTTGAATCGTTCGTTATATCATTACACATTTTGATTGGTTAACGTTAATTCTAAGTCAAAGTAGGTCAATCCCTATGCAAGAATATATAAAGTCCGGACTCAATTGTAAAAAATTATTATCAAGTAGATAACCAAATCATCAACATGCCTTCAAGAATAAGAACTCTTGACAAACGTTTCACTTTAAATGATGCTAAACGACGATTTAGAAAAGCCTTTAATCAGATCGTCTTGCTGGAGCAACGTCTAGACCAGGTGAAGAAACGGTACAAGATGGCAGAACGTACAAACAACAGAGCGTTCCGCTATAACCTTCGAATGAAGCTTAGTCATTAAAGGGACACTTGAAATGTTTTATGAATATGCCTTTTCCAAAGCTGACCAGATTATCGAACTTCACCGAGAGCTGTTCAACGATTCGTCTGATTCTGAATAATGATTCAACTTGATTTTCTTCAAAACAGCCCTTTTCAGGGCTACCCAACACCACGAAAAGATCTTTCTTTTCGAATTGTCAATTTCCTCTAAAGAATTACACTCTAAGACTTTCAGTCAAAGAGATACACTCAAAAAGCCTATTTTTGGTATTTCTACTTCTATGAGTTACACTTAATAACATATAGCGTTTAACCCCTTTATCGAGGGTGCTTTCGCCCGGGAACGCGCTCTTAATTCTGAGTCAAAGTAGGTCAATCCTAGTTCTGACGAGAGGATTGACCTACTTTGACATAGAATTAACGTTGTCCAATCGATTCGTTCGTTATATCATTACACATTTTGATTCGCCAACGTTAATTCTAAGTCAAAGTAGGTCAATCCCTATGCAAGAATATATAAAGTCCGGACTCAATTGTAAAAAAATTATTATCAACTAGATAACCAATTCGAATCATCATGTTTACAAGAAAACTGACTTCGAGTGAACGCAAGATACAACGCAAAATGAATGTTGCCAAACGAGAATTCATGGAAGCCTACAAACAGATCGACTTGCTAGAACATCGTCAAGATGTGGTAGAGAAAGCATACAAGATGTCAGAACGTACAAATAACAGATTGTACTGCTGTTACTTTGGGATAAAATTATGGGTTATTGAAAGAACACTCGATATGTACAGAGACTATACCCGCTGTAAGCGCGAGCAGATGGATGAACTTCACCGGGAGTTTTTCGACGAATAGATCCAACTCTGAATATTTTTTGAGTTGATTTCTTTAAAAAACAGCCCTTTTCAGGGCTACCCAACACCAAAAAAGACTGATCTTTCTCCAAATTTGTCAATTTCTCAATCAGTTACACTCTAAGAATTACAGTCAAAAAAGAGGTCCTTTGCATCAACTCTCTAGCTAAATCTTTCCCCAAACAACAAAATCGTTCCTCAGACTAAGTCCAACAGTAAGTTTTGAGTAAGAAAAACCCATCTCTCCAATAAAACTAAAGATATAACGAGCTTTTTGATTGGACAACGTTAATTCTGAGTCAAAAGTAGGTCAATCCATCCAGCAAAACTATAAAAAGTCAATGTTTTATACATCAAATCATATTCGTTCCACCATGGTTCAGATACTTATTTGCCCTTTGTGTGCTCAAGCATGCGACATAGAGTGTGGGAAATGTACATTTCCCCTACAGTATCTTGGACAAAAGCACAACTGTCCAAATCCTGATGAGGGATTTTATGATGAAGACGATGACCCAGGGGTTTGGTGCGAATATTGCTGGCGAGAGATCAGACCTGTAGTTTATACAGTCGATGAATAGCCTTGCCAGACAACAAGACTCAAAACAGCCCTTTTCAGGGCTACCATTCAGCAAGAAAGAGTGATCTTTCGAATTGTCAATTTTCAGTCAAAAGACTTTCAGTCAAAGAGTTATACTCAAAAAAGTCCAAGTCCATTACAGACCTAGTTTTCTCTTTCAAAATCACACTGTATTCCATATCAAAAAAAAAGACTAAGTCCAAATTTCCGTGCATAACACGAATCTTATCCTTCTAGTTTTTCTTTTTTACTCACACAAAGAAAGAAATATAACGAAGCTTCTGATTACTCAACATTAAAGCAAGAAAGTTTCTGATTGGTCAAAAAAACGTTAATTCTGAAAGATTATTCTTTTCAAATTTTGGCATTTCTACCTCTAAGAGTTACACTTAATAACACATAGCGTTTAAACCCCCTTTATCGAGGGTGCTTTCGCCCGGGAACGCGCTCTTAATTCTGAATCAAAGTAGGTCAATCCTAGTTCTGACGAGAGGATTGACCTACTTTGACATAGAATTAACGGTGTCCAATCGATTCGTTCGTTATATCATTACACATTTTGATTGGTCAACGTTAATTCTGAACCAAAGTAGGTCAATCCTCCCATTAGCTTATAAAAGCCGACGATATTTTTCTAAATAATAAATTATTCGACTCTCAGCTCTCGAATAAAACGCTAACGGAAAAAAATGGATTTCAACTTAAATGGATTCAACTTGGACGGTTTCAACATAGACGAATTCCTACCAAAAGAAAACACTGGAGATATTTTATCATCAGCAATTAATTCAACACTCATCAACCCATCGACAGCGATGAAATCAACACTCGTCAACCCAACGACTGCGATGAATACAACACTCATCAACCCAAAGACCATATTGGACGACATTTTTGAAGAAGTAAGACAGCTGAATTCAAAACAAGATTCTGTATTGACTCAGCTTTTAGAAGAACTGAAGACTTTCAACAAACATTTGGGAGGCGATAAAGACTTTAAACACAAACACTGAACAACTGAGCAGAAACATTGAGACATTATGTCAACAGAGTAAGCGAGTTTCACCTGTTCCTGTGCAGATTCCGGTGAAAATCCCGATGGAGTTTGACTTTGATAAAACCAGTCTTCATAAACTAGTAGAGTCAATCGTAACTGTTGTAAAGAAAGAAAAACAACAGCCAAAGGAAAAACAGCGAAGAGCAACAAAAAGAAAATCAGAGGAAAGCAATGGGGGAGTTCTCAACAGCTGGGCAATCTCGACAATGACGGGCCAGGGCAAATACGGAAAAAAGATTGATGACTTCGATGATTTCAAGATCCCGAAAAAACCAAAGAAAGGCTGTCAGTAAAAGGCGAAAAAAAAAAAAAAAAAACATTCCAACACAGAAAAACAGCCCTTTTCAGGGCTAACCCAACACCATGAAAAGATCTTTCTTTTCGAATTGTCAATTTCTCATAAAGAGTTACACTCTAAGAGTTACACTCTAAGAGTTATACTCAAAAAAAAAAAGCCCGAGTCCACAGTCCCACTGCAAATTTTTTACTCTAACCAGACAAAAAAGTCTATTTCCAACCCTCTTGTCTAGAGACAGTGTGGACATTAAATTCGCACTGTATTCCATATCAAAAAAAAGACTAAGTCCAATTCCTGTGCATAACACGAATCTTCTCCTTCTAGTTTTTTTACGCACACAAAGAAATATAACGAAGCTTCTGATTGGTCAACATTAAAACAACAAAGCTTCTGATTGGTCAAAAACGTTAATTCTGAAAGGTTATTCTTTTCATTTTTTAACATTTCTACCTCTAAGAGTTACACTTAATAACATATAGCGTTTAAACCCCTCTTCATCGAGGGTGCTTTCGCCCGGGAACGCGCTCTTAATTCTGAATCAAAGTAGGTCAATCCTAGTTCTGACGAGAGGATTGACCTACTTTAACATAGAATTAACGGTGTCCAATCGATTCGTTCGTTATATCATTACACATTTTGATTGGTCACCGTTAATTCTGAACCAAAGTAGGTCAATCCTCCCACCAGCTTATAAAAGCCGACGATTTTTTCACTATTCAATTGAACGATGGAAGATCTTCGAAAATCAGTTCGCAATTTAATGAGAGCGGTATCCACCCTCTCATTAAAATTAGAGAGGGTTAACAACCAGCTCAATCAGTTGATGGCAGAGGAAAAAAGGGGTCCATCACCACCAACGTCGGTATCACCAGCTATCAAAGAAGAGAAGAAGGAGTTTATCATCCCAGAAACAGAGTGTTGGAATGACGACGATGAGCCGGCGTTTTCACTCCAGTTTGATCTGGACGAGACAGAGTTGAGGAGATTGAGGAGGCGGACAGCAGGCAGCTGTCCAGCCTGCAGAAAAGTTGGAGGTTGTGCCTAAAAACACATCCTCCACAAACAGCTCTTTTCAGGGCTACCATTCCACACGAAAGAGTGATCTTTCAAATTGTCAATTTTCAAGACTTTCAGTCAGTACAGCCCCACTCAGGGTAAGCAGAATGGGGCACTCAGGGTAAGTCAGATAGGGACTGTCCAATCTCTGCAACATGTACAGTCTAAGATCAACCGGAAATGGTCTTTGCCCTGTAACCATGACGTCACATGACTTTCCTAAGCCACACCCATCTTTCCCCCTCTCAGGGTAAGGAGAGTAGGTACCGGAAGGTCACGTCAGCCGGAAGTGACGTCACGTGCCCTATTCTGCTTACCCGTCAGAAATTTACTGTCAGGGTGAACGGAATGGGGCACTCAGGGTAAGTCGGATAGGACAGCCGGAAGTGACGTCACAGTGCCCCATCTGCTTATCCGTCAGAATTAAAAATGGACTTTTGGCGATATCTGCTTCCGGTTTGTCGAAAACTACTTCCGGTTTTGCCCCATTCTGCTTACCCGGGCCCCATTTGACTCTCCGGTTAGCAGAATGGGGCACTCAGGGTAAGTCACATGGGGCACATGGCCTATTTGTGCCCTATGTGACTCCCCTATACTACTGTCCTTATTGTATTGCTCTATATTGTCTGATTTGAAATTCAGCTTAGCTTTTTCTTTGATGTTTTAAAATTTTCGGAACTTCAGCGAATAATTCAAAGAGGAGGATTTCTCTGCAAAAGTTTCAGCCAGTTCATTGGCAATATCGGTCTTGGAATCAACGACACCATCATCAGTACTCAAGTGGCTAACATTTTGATAAGAGTTTTTACCATTGATTCTACAAATCATATCCCATGTCTTCTTGACAGACTGAATGAATAATGAATGAATAAATAGTGTTTTAAGGCCCGTCGACAGCTAAGGTCATATTGGGCGCATTCACAAATATACTAATGCCTTTGCTTCAGATAATACTGTGAAACGTTGGAACTTTATGTAGAAAACAGTAACAATGAGGTAGGAACCTTGTTTTGATAATTAAAAAGGAAACATTGTATAGGCCAATAAGCCCTAAAATCTTATCAATTTTAAAACAAAACAACCTCTAGTAGAGTAAAAATCTCCCTAGAGCGGCAATACAATTTGTGTAAAGAGTGTTGTTAAAAGAAAAATCAAGAAACATAAGACTAAATCTTCTTAAAAAGGTTAACTTCCTTCAAGAATTCAAATAGTGATTCCAACTTCACAGTATCAAACAGTGTTTTTAAATTGTCAACCTGAAAGTACCTGTCCCTGATAGGTGCAAAGTCTGTGCACTCTATCAGTAAATGCCTGACAGTGATAATGGTGTTGCATGGGATACACTGAGGCGCTTCCTCTCCTTTGAGAAGGTATGAATGCGTCAAGTGTGTATGACCTATTCGTAGACGGGCCAAAACAACTTCTTCTCGGCCGTTTGATCGTGTGCCTGGGAGCCATTCACCTGTATTAGGCTTTATAGCAAATAATTTATTGTACTGATTTATTGGATCACTCCAAGATCTTTCCCAGACATTTTGAATAAAACTATGAATAAGAGGTTTAAAATCGTTAAAAGGTACTTTGAAAGGTAAAACATCGAGTGATAATGCATCCTTGGCAGCTTTGTCTGCCTCTTCATTACCACGAATGCCAATATGACTGGGAAGCCAGCAGAACACAACATCATCCGTTTCACAGATGCTGGATAACTTATCTAAAAGATTAGTAATTAGTGGGTTGTCCGTTTTCTCGTGTTCTAGTGCTTGCATTGAGGAGAGCGAATCAGAGCGAATCAGTAAAAATAATATAACGCCAGTAACCGTCGTCTTTTATATGGTCAACAGCAAGGTCTATTGCCTTTAGCTCTGCTGAAAAAATGGAAGATTTATCTGGAAGACGGAACTGATATGATTCACCGTCTAGTACGGCAGCTGCAGCAACCCTGTCACCATCTTTTGAACCATCTGTATAAATGGGTTCATAATTATAGTATTGTCTTTTTATTTCAAGATATTTGCTTTTAAAAATCATAGGATCTGTAGTGGCTTTTTGATATGATGCTATATCATATATGAATGTGGGACTGTTAGAAGTCCATAAAGGCACGTCTGTTACTTTATTTTCCTCGATGTCATCGAGATCAAAATCAAGAATTTGTATGTCGGCATCGCAACGAAGACTAAAAGGAGGGATGATCTTTTCCTTCTTTAAATATTCGTCTTTGTACAGTGGTTCAAAAACAGCTTTATGAGTTGGGTTTTTTGGATTTGACTTCAATTTTAGATAGTACTGCATGGAAAGTTTCTTTCGCCTAAGATTTAACGAAGGTTCGTTTGCTTCAACATACAGACTATTAATTGGAGAAGTTTTAAATGCACCTAATGCAATACGCAAGCCTTGATTATGAATAGTATCAAGTTTGCATAAATATGATTGACGTGCTGACCCGTATACGGCGCAACTAATTTAGATCTTACTAGTGACCTATACAATCTTAATAGTACTTTTTTATCTGCTCCCCAGTCCATACTGGAAACAACACGTAAAAGATTCAGAGCTTTTTGGCATTTGTTACTAAGATAATTAATATGTGGGATGAACGTAAGTTTAGAGTCGAATAAAAGACCCAAAAATTTGAATTCTGGAACGACTTCAATGTGAACACCATCTAGTGTCAGCTCCGGATCGAGATGAAGTTTCCTCGACTGACAAAAATGCGTACATTTGGTCTTGGTTTTTGAAAATTTGAAACCGTTCTCGTTTGACCATTTGCTTAAGTTATTTAAGACCTGTTGAAGTTGTCTTTCGATCGTGTGCATATGTTTCGACCGATAGCAAATGCAGAAGTCGTCAACATATAGAAAGCATTCTACTCCAGGGCAAACAGATTTAACAATATTGTTAATTTTAACACTAAACAGTGTAACTGAGAGGATGCTTCCCTGGGGGACGCCCATTTCTTGCTCATGTGGACTGGAAAATGTATTTCCAACCCGGACTCTGAACTGACGTTCATCTAAAAAAGCAGAAATGAAAAAAGCAAGGCGACCTCGAATACCGAAATCATAGAGGTCTTTCATAATACCATACTTCCAGGTGGTATCGTAAGCACTTTCTAAATCAAAAAAGACGAAACATGTTCCTTCTTTATAAAGGCTTCACGTATAAAAGTATCGAAGCGAACTAAGTGATCTAGTGTGCTTCTCTCTTTACGAAATCCGCACTGGTTTGTAGAAATAAGTTTATGTTTTTCTAAGAACCAAACTAGGCGGTCATTTACCATTCTTTCCATGGTTTTACAAATACAACTTGTTAAGGCTATAGGGCGGTAGTTGCTAGGATTTGTAGTATCTTTGTTCGGCTTAGGAATAGGAATAACTATAGCTTCTCTCCAAGAGTCTGGAAGAACACCTGTCCTCCAGATTTTATTAAAAAGTTGGAGTAAACAATGGAGGGAACGATACGGTAAGTGTTTAAGGAACTGGTAATGGATATCGTCAGATCCAACTGCAGTGTCATGACATTTCTTCAGGGCTTTTCTAAGTTCTTTGATAGTAAAATCTTTGTTATAGTGTTCCATGTTATCGGATTTAAAATTCAATTTGGATTTTTCTTTTACGGCCTGAAATTTTTGGAACGTGGGTGAATAATTTGTGGAAGAGGATTTCTTGGCAAATGTATTTGCCAGCACGTTGGCAATGTCGAGTTTAGAAGTAACATTCCCGTCATCAGTGTCAAGATGACCAATACTATGAGAAGTACTTGTACCTTTAATCTTTCGAATCATTTCCCACGTCTTTTTGACTGACGATCTAGAATTAAGTCTAGATACGTACTGTCGCCAAGACGCACGTTTACTTTGTTTAATTGTTCGTCGTGCTCTCGCACGCGCGATTTTGAACTTTGCAAGATTCTCTTGAGTAGGTCTCAGATTGAAAGTTCGGAGAACAGATTTTCGCTCAGCTATAGCTTTTTTGCAGTCATCGTTAAACCATGGTTTGCTGGGATATTTTGGTGTTGTCGACGTCCGAGGAATTGATTTCTCTGCAGCCGAGTAAAGTAAGGAAGTAAACAATTCTGCGGGATTTTCACATTCATCAAAAGCATTGGGATTAATTGACTGTTCACAGCGAATTTTAAATGTTTCCCAGTTTGCTTTATGAATTTTCCAACGTTCTGGACGTTATTGTGTACATGGTCCAACTTCCGATACTACAATCGGAAAGTGGTCACTTCCATGAAGGTCATCATCGACCTTCCGACTTAAATCAGTAAAAATCTCCGGACTGCATAAGGTTAAGTCTAAAGACGAATAAGAACCAGTTGCAGGATGAAGATAAGTTGAAGATTTATCATTGAGCAAGACAAGGTTATGCTCCGTGATAAAACTCTCTATGGTTCGACCTTTTTCATTTCGCGGTATTTAATTGTAATGATTTCTTCTTCCCTCTTCCAAACCTTACAAGATCGGGATGTAGAAAAGTGCTCTTCACCGCAGTTTAAACATTTGGAGGGTTTGTTACAGGGGTATGTATGGTAAGTTTCTACTTCGTTAGTTCCACATTGTTTGCAATGGTCATCAGCACTGCATTGCCTTTCGTGGTGTCCGAACTTGAAACACCTGTAGCACTGGAGAGGGTTTGGGATATAAGTATCCACAGGAACCTTCAAGTACCCGACTTTTAATGTTTTCGGTAGTATTGCCGTTTTGAATTTCAGAACTATTGTATTCGTGTCTTTCCGAATGCCATCCCGAAAAACACGAATACGCCTAGCCTCAATAACATTCTGTGCCGCTAGTTCGTTCACAATTTCTTCTTCCTCAATACCAGCCAAATCAGGACATCTGATAATGCCTCTTGACGAGTTTAATGTTCCATGTGCGGTGCATTTAGCAGGAATGTCAAAGAATCGTTTTAAGCTTTGTAGATTTTTGGAGTGTTGTGCCTTTTCCACTTCAACTAACAAAGTGCCATTTTTCAGCTTTTTGACAGACTTTGGAGAGCCTGCCAAAGAAACAAGTACTTTTTCTATTACAAATGGTGACAACTTTGAAAGTGGTTTTTCTGAATTTAACGATTCGATGATCAGAAAGCGTGCAAACGGTTCAGTCGATTCAACTTTTGCCTGTTAGTTTTCGTCAAGTTCTGTCCGTGTTCGTTTTTTAGTTTGGTTTTCCATGTTTTATTGTTTAAGATTCATCATTTGTGGCCCCCACCCACCATGGAGTCCGACAAAGGGGACATGGCAAATAGAGCGGAGTATCCAGCTCTGCATGTCAGGGTTACCCAAATGATATACTTGAGCAATGCAAACTAAACAATGTGGCAAAGAAAATGCGTGGCAACAACCCCAGGTGAGGAAGCACCCACGCAAGTCAAAACCCAACTAATCAGTCTACACAACCCAATTAGCCCATGAGCCTATATTAGACCAGGGACTAAAACACACGAAAATATGCAGTTAAAATGGACAAATTGATGCTCTACGAATACACGCAAGTATATAATCAAGAAAGATGGTACTACATGCAGTTTCAGAAAAGCAAAATGTAATGCAAACAGAAAAAGATGTTTATTTTTCAACACTAGTGAAAGTTGTTACAATATTGAAAAAAAATTCAAAATGCCCAAAATCTAAAAGCGACCAGCCGATTGCACTAGACCGGGCCCATCTAGGCTCTCGTTTACACCGAAGCCGAGGCCAAAGCAGTGTGTTGAAGAGCTGGAGATCCCTGGGCTCCCCTCAACTGCCAGGACCCTCTTTTCTGGCTTACGAGTCTCCACCCACGGCAAACAGGCGGGTCCATTGGTGGGGTCTTACCACTCTGCAGGACGGCAGCCGGCGAATTCTACCCCCCGTCCGGCTGGGGGATCACTTTATGAAGCTTCCAGCGCTGAAGGCGTTGCTGTATAGAAGGTCCTTCTTCCATGTAGGTCGTCATCAACCTTCCAATTGAGGTCAGAAGCAACTTCCGGACTGCATATAGTCAAGTCTAGAGATGAATATGAACCAGTGGCAGGATGTAGGTACGTGTGGGTTTTATCATTCAAGAAACAGAGGTCATGCTTGGAAATAAAATCTTCCACTTGTCGACCCTTTACATTTGTATCTCTACAACCCCATAAAGTACTATGGGCATTAAAATCACCCATTAAAATGAAAGGTTTAGGAAGCTGGTCAATCAACTCATCAAGTTTAGTACAATCTATAGGCATACTTGGAGGCATATATATGGAACATATTGTTATCGTTTTATTCAAAGAAATGCTAACAGCTATTGCTTGCAAAGAGATATTGACATTTATAACGCGGTGAGGAATAGAATTATTCACTGCTATTGCTACTCCTCCACGAGCTCTATCACCTCCATTAAAATTTGACTGGTAAATAGAGTGATGCTTCAGAGATACTTTGCTATTGTCTGTTAAAAAGGTTTCCTGTAAACAGAGTGCCACTGGTTTATATTTATCAATTAAAATAGGAAGTCCTTCAGCATTTGCTGAGAACCCACGACAATTCCATTGCAAAATCTTGTTGGCCATACCTAAGGATAAAAGGAGAAAGACAACATTTAATAGAGGAAGTATGGAATTATTCATGTTTTTAGTGATAATCTAGTGATTTTACCTTGCTTTGAAATCGCAACGTCATCGTCTGCTTCCATGTCTTCATCAAGACACTGGAAGCGGTTTCAGGGTCGTAAAAACCAGGGATTGTTTGGTGAAGGGTAAAGATTTTGAAAACAATATGGGAAAAGAACAAAATGCTGGTTACCAACAATTCTTTCTTTTCCCACAATGTTTTCAAAAGCCTTCCTCTTCAGGGTCATTAAAACTCAGGACTGTGAGGTAAAGAGTTAAACATGTTTATTGTTTCCCCAGCTCTATTCATACACTTTTTGGATGAAAAACATTATAGAAAGAGAACACATTACTTGGTTGAATAATGGTTTCCCTTGGCACATTTTTATTTTTTCTTAAATCTTCCAAGCACTAATATTTCCAACATCCTGGACAGAATTTTTTGCTGAAAATCATTCTGTTTACCAGGTAAGGTAATTTTTTACTATCAAACTGAAAGCATTTGCAGCAGACAAATATAGATAATGCCTTAAAAGATGTAAATAATGTTAAAAAGTAATGAAAATATTTTGTCAAAAGGAGAAAAGCTAACTACCAGCGTTTTCTCCTATTGCAACAATGTTTTCAACTTTCTCATGGTAGGAAAAACCCAGTTTCAAATGAAATTTAATTAATAAGATTGTAATCTCAAGTTTGGCTTTACTTGTGGCAAAAGTCAACAAAGAGTTAGAACATAAGTAGAGAGAGGAAAATGCTTGGAACCCCCATTTTCTCCTTTTGCAACAATGTCTCAACTTTCTCATGGTATGTAAACCTCAGTGTCAGGAAATTTAACGCTTTACCTCACAATCCCGACTTTTAACGACCCTAAGAATAAAAGCCTTTTAAAACATTGTAGGAAAAGGACAAAATGCTGGTTACCACCATTTTCTCATTTTCCCACCATGTTTTCTACCCTTCCCAGCACAAATTTTAATTTTTGAGTCACATTTGTCATCTGCAAATGCTTTATATTTGAAGAAGTCTACAATTTTGTCGTTTGGTAAGGAGTTAAGACTTGTCATGACACAATTTACAAGAATACTTTTCCTAACTCCTAATATACATGTACCAGTCAAACCTTCTAGTTCAGTCTTTGAGAGAACCTGCAACCTTTCACAGGGCTGGTCAATACACTGATATTACCGTCTCTATCAACTTTAACAACTTTCAGTTTACTACTTAGTTTACGCAAAGAGCCCTTCAACCACTCAGCTAGAGACAACGAAGATAAGCTTGTACGGGACAATTGTGAAGTTGTCCATTCAAAGTTTGGACTTTTTCCACTGTATACTTGTCTTTGTAATTCTGTTTTAATTTTGTTCGCTAGTGCAACCCATACAGGTCTTGGTTTCCAAAATTTTGACAGTGATCTAAGTGTGAAAATTGGTCATTCTTCCTCATTTTAATTTTCAGACTCCGATAGTTTGATGTTCACTCACTAAGTGAATTTTGGACATTTTTTTATTTCTCTTGTCCCGTTTGGCCATAGGCTGTGATTTTCTGTTGGTCTTTTTATAGCCTTTTTTGAGACATCTTGCTTATATGACCTGACCTTTACAGCTATGACACTTGGCATTCTTGTAAAAACAATTCTGTCATGATTAGCTGTACCACCCCTAAACCAGTGTGTGAACACTTTATCATGGGCCCTTAGATTTTGATGCTTCAATCTCCACCAATTCCATACTTACAGCCACATCAACTCCCTTTTCATTTAGTCAATTCTTCTTCTAACAATAACGTTCTCTGAATAATAATGTTCCGTAACCCTCTGACAAAAAATCACTAAACACATCTAAAAATGTCCCAAACTCACATGATTCACTTAGCAACATTGATTCTAGCAACTACTAGATTACAGTTTTATTTTCACTTTGCATCTTACAATGAAACATAAATCGTTCTGCCATGATGAAAGTTCCGGTCTGCAGGTTAAATGCAGCCAGTTCGTACTCAAGCACAACGACTGGAAAGACTCGCAGTCCAATCCCGAGTACGTCGGCTATAAATGCAGGCTTTCAAAGTAATGTCATGAATACACACCAAGCAATTGATGCATTGACTGACGATAACTTAGATCTTAACAGAGGTTCAAATCTCGGATCTCCAACCTTGCTGACGCCTACAAACCTAAGCACAGTCGCTTCTACGAATCAGAGCACAAATTCCGCACCTGCATTACAAACGAGTACACCGATGCTTGCTATAAATGCGGGCAGTTTTGCAGCTTTCAAAACTGATGGTACGAATGCACACAATGTTATTGTCATTGGCTCGCCTGAGAACTATTAAACTATTTCAAACGCGGAGGACAGTTGAATATATAAAGCGTCAGTTTTTTTTTTTTTGGGGGGGGGCTAAATGTTGTGATTTGTCTCCGAGGGAAAAAACAATGAGAGTAGAAGAGAAAACAGCGCACGGGCATGTTTTCCAAGAATGTTTTCAAATATTTGGGATTCGAACCCACGATAATAAATCCTTCACGCTATTGAGTTGCGCAGTCGAGTCATGTCTTTGAACAAAAGTATAGAAAAACTGTATTGACATATACTGTTTTATTCTATTTTTCTATGTAGAACACAATCAAGTTTACACTGTCAAACTTTCTATCATAGAACTATAAAAATAAAAGGTTTAAAAACTGCTTTAAAAAACTTCTTTATTAGTAACATTCAAAATGAAAGCATTTACAGATGACAAACTTTAGTAACGTTCAAACGACAAAATGAAGGAGAACATTCTCGTCATGAGCATTTTCTCCTTTTCTAATTATGTTTTCAAAATAACTATCTAGCTCTGAGCTGTAAACTATAGAAAGAGTAGAAATTAATTAGATAATGCTATCATACTTACCTGTTCACTTCTTACAGTTTTTTCAACTCTGCCATAATACTTTACGCGTTTATCTTTTAGGCAAAGAAAAGAAGAAGACTATTCGAACAGGAGGGTGGCCGGGAACCCTCCCCCAGCCAGCAGGAGGGTGGCCAGGAACCCTCCCCCAGCCAACAGTAGGGTGGCCGGGAACCTTCCCCCAGACCAGATCAAGATATAGCCTGGCACCAGGAAGTGGTGCGTTTGGTGAGTTTTTTTTTTTTTAACTTTTTACTTACATATTCTACAAAATTCACACATATTTCCTTCACGACTTTTTTTTTCTTCCTGTTGTTAATGACAGTTTTTTCTCTCTGTCTAGGTTGTCTGTTTTCGTGAACTCAGTCACGTGCAGAGACGGTTACAGCGCATAAAGACAGAAATGTCAAAAATCATTGGTGACTTTTAATTTAAAAAGAAACAAGAAATAAAAAATTGCCTTGGTTTCTTTTGCTATTTGTGTACATTTATTTTTGTTGTTCGTTTGCTTGTTTTATGTGTGTGTGTGTGTGTGCGTGCGAGCGTGCATGCGTGTTCAGCATGAAATATTGTATGTAGTTGACGAGGAACTATTGTTGACAGAAACAATGACGTGAGGTGAAAAAGGGTTACCCGTCTTACAGTGGTAATTCGATAACCTATAAGTGTGTGCCAATATTGAAATCGATATCACACGCGTATCAGGGTATTGGATCATTACTCTCGCCGAAGCGCGTCACTTGTTATGAATTCATTTGTCATAGAAACCCTTACCTGTAATGAATTTATAAAACTTTTCGGAATATTTGTTAGAATTTTTGTTGGGGGTCTATCAACATTGGTTCAGCTATATCTCGGTGTGTGCGAGAGAATAAGAAAACGCGTATTTTGAAAACATTGCGGAAAAAACACTAAACATGGACGGAGCAGCGGAAGTAAAGGCCTGTCAACATTGTTTCAGTTATATCACGGTGTGTGAGATGGCTAACTAGTGGGTGAGTCATTGTTTCTAGGTAGATATACGATACTTACCGCAATCGTTCCTGGTTCCGAATCAGTAGATGGCGTCATGAAGGAGTGACATTCTTGGTAGATACACGATAGATGTGCCATTAGTCTCCGAATAATATCCCGTTGTTCCTGCGCATATAAGCGTGACGAATCTATAATCCCCCAGTTGTTCCTTGGTATGATACACGATTAGTATTTCATTGTTCTCCGAATAACCTGTAGGTCGTGCTCAGGCACGTCCGATCCTGCATGTATTGTTTCACGTGACCTTGACCTCGGTGACGTCATCTCGATGACTCATCCCATCCTTAAAGGTTCACCCCCCCTCCAGTGTTCGTTATCACTCGTGCTTGAGTGACCTCATCGTTTTAAGGTAGTCATGCGTGACTGACCCGATTGTTTTTGCGCGGTGGATCCATAATCCCCCTTCCCCCTCGATGACTCACCCCCTCCTAAAAGGTCGATGACCCCTCCATTGTTCGTAATCACTCATGATTGAGTGACCCCATTGTTTTAAGGCAGTCATGCGTGAGTGACCCCATTGTTTTTGCGCGGTGGATCCATAATCCCCCCTCGATGACCCCTCCATTGTTCGTAATCACTCATGCTTGAGTGACCCCATTGTTTTAAGGCAGTCATGCGTGAGTGACCCCATTGTTTTTGCGCGGTGGATCCATAATCCCCCCTCGATGACTCATCCCCTCCATAAAGGTCGATGACCCCTCCATTGTTCGTAAGCACTCATGCTTGAGTGACCCCACTGTTTTAAGGCAGTCATGCGTGAGTGATCCCATTGATTTTGCGCGGTGGATCCATAATCCCCCAATTTCCCGAAGTTCCCCAACTTATCTTACATTACTACTCTCATTGCAAAGTAAGAGGAATTACTCTCAATTACAAAAACCTTTTAAACGTAAATTTTGACGTCCTCAAAACCTTTGTCACAGAGAGTCAAAATGCCTCGGTGTCTGTTTTGAATGCTCACAAAATCTCAAGAGACAGGAATAATGTGCGGCTAGTACCTCGAAGTGAAAAATGGTTTGAGAGAGATGGAAAGAGATTCTCAACTATGTTTTTACTATCTAACTTAAGTCCATCCACTAGAGAATAAAAACTAACCACCGATATTTTACATGAGTGAGAGAGAGAGAGAGCATTTCCCCATACTGTTTACCAACAAGTTAGGATCGTAATTGTCTCCTTAACGCATGTAAAATGATTTGTTCTAAATACAAGATCGTCTGCTACTAGCGTCCTTTCCCACACCGTTTGTAAACCGCTATGCATTTTCAATTTTGTCGTCTATTCGAACCCATTGTAATAAAAATTCGTCTGCACGCGATCGGTAACTGAATGACGTCACGCCCTGATGGCTTAAAATAGATCTGCTTACGAAACAGGTAGATAAAATCGATTCTGAAAATTGCCTGCACCGGATCAGAATGAATGAATTAATGAATGGAGTTTTACGGCCCGTCGACAGCGGAGGTCATATTGGGCGCATACACGACGATGAAAAGTGATACTGTGAAGTACTAAAACCGAAGTCTATAAAATAGTGTCTGGAAACAGTAAAATATACTCAGCGACGCTTACCAAGTTAAGTTTGGCGGTAGAAGGACCAAAAAAGCCCTTAAAAATCGAATGCAAAAGAATGAAATGAGCTAAGATCTAAATTTTTCTAAAAATATTTACCTCTTTGAGGTATTCAAAGAATGAATGTATGAACTTTTAAGGCCCGTCGACATCAAAGGTCATATTGGGCGCACTTACAACTAATGCTAAAACTTTTAGTTGGCCATACTGTAATGCTATGCAAAAATTAAAATAATAACCGTGAAAACACTAAAAAAACAAATGGTGCAAATGACGTATAATCTAAAAATACAGATGGTCAATAGAACCTAAAATTATATCTTTTTATAGAGGTTTATCTCTTTCAAAAACTCAAAAATAGATTCAAACTTTACAGTATTAAACAGACTCTCCATACTATCAACACGAAAAAACCTGTCTCTTGTAGGTGCAAGATCTAAACAATCTACAAAAATATGCTTGATAGTAAGAGGCTCATTGCAGGGAATACACTGTGGTGCTTCTTCTCCTTTCAGGAGGTACGAGTGTGTCATATGTGTATGGCCAATGCGAAGACGGGCCAAGATAATTTCCTCGCGACGATTTGTCCGCAACCCTGGAAGCCACTCGCCAAGAACTGGCTTCACTGTAAACAACTTGTTATTTTGGTTAATTGGGTCGTTCCAAATGAATGAATGAATGGAATTTTACGGCCCGTCGACAGCGGAGGTCATATTGGGCGCATACACGACGTTGAAAAGTGATACCGTGAAGTACTAAAACCGAAGTCTATAAAATAGTGTCTGGAAACAGTAAAATATACTCAGCGACGCTTACCAAGTTAAGTTTGGCGGTAGAAGGGCCAAAAAAAACCCTTAAAAATCGAATGCAAAAGAATGAAATGATCTAAGATCTAAATTTTTCTAAAAATATTTACCTCTTTGAGGTATTCAAATAATGCTTCAATCTTCACAGTATCAAATAGAATATTTAAGCTGTCCACTTTGTAAAATTTTTCGCGTACTTGCGCAAGGTCAACACACTCTATCAATACGTGCTGGACGGTAAGAGGAGCAGAGCATGGAATACATTGCGGTGCCTCCTCTCCTTTAAGGAGATAGGAGTGTGTCAGATAAGTATGACCGATACGCAGACGGGCCAAAACAATTTCTTCGCGACGACAAGTCCTTGACCCTGGCAGCCATTCTCCAAGAGTTGGCTTAATACAGAATAATTTATTCAGGTTATTGATAGGGCCGTTCCACGAAGTGTTCCATACAGATTGAATAAAAGTATTTATTGAAGGTTTAAAATCGGTAAAAGGTACTTTAAATGGTAAAATATCAAATGATAATGCCTGCTTGGCAGCTCTGTCTGCCTCTTCATTACCACTAATACCAACATGGCTGGGGAGCCAACAGAAAACAACGTCATTATTGCCGCAGATGTCACATAGCTTGTCTAAAAGATTAACAATAATAGGGTTATCGATTTTTTCCTGTTCAAGAGTTTGCATGGCAGAGAGTGAGTCAGTAAAAATAATATAACGCCAATAACCGTCTTCTTTTATATGATCAAGGGCAAGGTCTACTGCTTTTAGCTCTGCAGAAAATATTGAAGATTTATCCGGAAGACGGAACTGATATATCTCGCCGTCGGGCACAGCAGCTGCTGCAACCCTGTCACCTTCTTTCGAACCATCTGTATAAATGTGTTCATAGTTATAGTAGTGTCTTTTAATTTCGAGATATTTGCTTTTAAATATAGTAGGATCTGTTGTTGCCTTTTTGTAAGAAGCTAGCTCATATACAAATGTAGGACTATTAGAAGTCCATAAAGGAACGTCTATTACCTTCTGCTCAGCTATATCATCAAGATCAAAGCCAAGACTTCGAACATCGGCTTCACACCGGAGACTAAAAGGAGGTATAACCTTTTCTTTCTTTAAGAAATCGTCTTTATACAGAGGTTCAAATACAACCTTATTGGTAGAATTTTCAGGGTTTGACTTCAGTTTTATATAGTACTGCATGGAAAGTTTCTTTCGCCTAAGATTTAAGGAAGGCTCATTTGCTTCTGCATACAGACTTTTTATTGGTGAAGTCCTAAATGCGCCTAGTGCGAGTTGTTGGTTGTATTGGGGTTTTAACGCCACTTTAACAGCTAAGGTCATATCATGGCGGTCGGTGACGCACATGTGTTTCCTGGCTTTCTCACACCAGTACCAACACAACTTTTTTTCCAAAGCCACCGACTACTTTTCTCACATGCTTCAGCAGAGGTGAGAGGCGAAAATACGCCGGAAAGAAAGTTCGCCTCAACCGGGTATCGAACTCACAACCACCAGGTCATGAGTCCGACACGCTCACCACTGAGCCACCCGGACGGGCCTAGTGCGAGACGCAAACCTTGATTATGAATAGTATCAAGTTTGTGCAAGTATGACTGACGTGCTGACCCGTACACAACGCAGCCGTAATCCAACTTTGATCTTATGAGCGACCTATAAAGTCGCAACAAGACTTTTTTATCTGCTCCCCAGTCCATACTGGAAACTACACGTAAAAGATTGAGAGCTTTCTGACATTTATTGCTCAGGTAATTTATGTGAGGAATGAACAACAGTTTAGAATCAAATAACAAGCCTAAAAATTTGAATTCTTGGACGACTTCTATACGGACGCCATCAAGTGTCAGTTCCGGGTCTAGATGAAATTTTCTTGAGTTACAAAAATGCATACACTTAGTTTTGGTTTTGGAAAACTTAAATCCATTTTCATTGGACCATTTGCTTAAATTGTTTAAGACCTGCTGAAGCTGTCTTTCAATAGTATACATGTGTTTTGACCTGTAGCAAATGCAGAAGTCGTCGACATAAAGAAAGCACTCCACATCAGGACACACTGATTTGATAATATTGTTAATCTTCACACTAAATAGTGTAACTGAAAGAATACATCCCTGGGGAACGCCCATCTCTTGTTCATGGGGATTAGAATATGTATTGCCAACCCTGACTCTAAACTGGCGCTCATTTAAAAAAGCTGAGATGAAGTAAGCAAGGCGACCTCGAATACCGAAATCATAGAGGTCATTCATAATCCCATACTTCCATGTTGTATCATAAGCACTTTCAAGATCAAAAAATACAGAGACAACGTGTTCCTTTTTAATAAAACCTTCACGTATGAATGTCTCAAAGCGAATCAAGTGATCAAGAGTGCTTCTGTGTTTACGAAATCCGCTCTGAGCGGTTGCTATTAGTTTATTTTTCTCTAAAAACCAAACGAGACGGTCATTTACCATTCTTTCCATGGTTTTACAGATGCAGCTTGTTAAGGCTATAGGACGATAGTTTGCAGGATTGGAAGAATCTTTTCCTGGTTTGGGTATTGGCACTACTATTGCTTCCTTCCACAAATCGGGGAGGATGCCAGTATGCCAAACCTGATTAAATATAGTGAGTAAACAATCTAGGGATCGATGTGGCAAATGCTTCAAGAACTGATAATGAATGTCGTCGCATCCAACAGCGGTATCGTGGCATTTCTTTAATGCTTTCTTGAGTTCCTTTAAGGAGAAGTCCTTATTGTAATGCTCCATATTATTCGATTTGAAATTCAGCTTTGCTTTTTCTCTTACGTTCTGAAGTTTTCGGAATATCGGTGAGTAATTCGAAGAAGAGGATTTCTCTGCGAAAGTTTCAGCCAGTGCATTGGCAATATCAGTCTTGGAGGTGGCAACACCATCATCAGTATTTAAATGAGTAACATTTTGACATGAGTTTTTGCCATTTATTTTACGAATCATGTCCCATGTCTTTTTGACAGTCGATCTAGAGTTCAGTCTAGATACGTACTGTCTCCAAGACGCACGTTTACTTTGTTTAACAGTCCGCCGTGCTTTCGCACGTGCAATTTTGAACTTTGCAAGATTTTCCTGAGTCGGTCAAAGATTGAAATTTCTGAGAACATGTTTACGCTCTGCTAAAGCTTTCTTGCAGTCATCGTTAAACCATGGCTTACGTGTATGCTTTGAATCTGTCGTGGTTCGGGGAATTGATTTCTCTGCGGCAGAGTAAACTAAGTTTGTGAAATATTCTGCAGGATTTTCACATTCATTGAAGATATTTTGATTAATTGACTGTTCACAGCTTATTTTGAATTGCTCCCAATTCGCTTTATGAAGCTTCCAGCGTTCAGGACGTTGCTGTATAGAAGGTCCTCCTTCCGATATTAGTATCGGAAAGTGATCACTTCCATGAAGGTCGTCATCAACCTTCCAAATGAAGTCAGAAGCAACTTCAGGGCTGCATATAGTCAAGTCTAGGGATGAATATGAACCAGTGGCAGGATGAAGGTACGTGTGAGTTTTATCATTCAAGAAGCATAGGTCATGCTTGGAAATAAAGTCTTCCATTTGTCGACCTTTAGCATTTGTGTCTCTACAACCCCATAAGGTACTATGGGCATTAAAATCGCCCATTAAAATTAAAGGTTTCGGAAGCTGGTCAATCAGGTAATCAAGTTTAGTACATTCTATAGGCATACTTGGGGGCAAATATATGGAACATATCGTTATCGTTTTATGTAAAGAAACGCTAACTGCTGTTGCTTGCAAAGAGGTATTGAGATTTATAGCGCGGTGAGGAATAGAATTATTAACTACTACAGCTACTCCTCCGCGAGCTCTCTCACCTACATTGAAGTTTGAGTGATAAATAGTGTGATGTTTCAGAGATACTTTGCTATTGTCTGTAAAATATGTTTCCTGTAAACATAGTGCGACTGGTTTATATTTATCAATTAAAATAGATAATTCTTCAGCATTGGCTGAAAAACCACGACAATTCCATTGCAAAATTTTATTAGTCATACCCAAGAATAAAAAGATTAAAACAACATTCAATGACGGAAGTATGAAATGGTTCATATTTTTAATGGTAATCTAGTTATTTTACTTTGCTTTGCATTTGCAACTTCATCGTCTGCCTCCATGTCTTCATCAAGACATTGGAAGCGGTTAAACTTTTGTATTTCATCATCGGATCCTTTCGGAAACCGATCTGGTTGAACTTTTTTTGGCGATTTGTTGCGATTTGACGTTTGACTTAAGATTTTATTTCCTCTTGTACTTTCAGTTGGCTTTTGAGTTTTTTTACTAACAGATTCTTGTTTTGTCTGATTAACTGTTTGTACAGCGACATCGACAGTTTGTGTTTGAGCGTCTTTTACCTCTTTAGGAGTGCCATTCGATTTGGTAATTGTAGAATAGAGGTTCGCTAAATTTAATCGACTGTCCACAATTTTCCTTGCTTCGGGAAACGAGAGACTTTCTTTGTACTTGATGGTAACGATTTCTTTCTCTCGTTTCCACACTGGACATGTTCGAGATGTAGCTCCATGTTCACCGCCACAATTTGCACATTTAATGTGATTTTTACAATTCGATGAATCATGAGTACTAGCCACCTCACCACAATGTCTACAGAGACCCTCAGAACTAGCTTTTGTACATTTACGTTCATGATGCCCGTATTTGTAACATGTGTAACATTGAAGTGGATTAGGAATATACAAGTCCACACCCACATTCAAATAGCCAACTTTCAAGGATTTTGGTAAAATTGCCGAGTTAAAGGTAAGGACAATCGTGTTGGTCTCTCGCTTTATTCCGTCTCTATACACTGTTATGCACCTTGCAGCCGTAACATGTTGGGTAGAGAGTTCTTGGACAATTTCGTCTTCCGATACACCTGCAAGATCTGGGCATCGAATGATTCCACGTGTTGTATTTAAACTCCCGTGCGGAGAACATTTAGCAGGGATCTGAAAGAAATGCTTAATTTTCATAAGGTTTTCTGCATGTTTTGGTTTCTCTACTTCAACTAACAGCGAGCCAGAAGAGAGCTTTTTAACTGATTTAGGTGAACCAGCAATAGACAACAGAACCTTTTGAATTACAAAAGGTGATAGTTTACTAAGTGGCTGATTAGGAACAGTCGATTCTATCAGTAAAAAGCGAGGAAAAGGAGAGGTCGATTGAGTGGTTTCAGTGTCGGCATCAAGTTGGTCGCGTGTTCTTTTTTTCTTTTGGGAATCCATGGTTAAAGGAAAAGTGTTCATCATCCATGACCCCACCCACCGCGGAGTCCAACGAGGGGATATGGCTAATGGAGCGGGTATCCAGCTCCCCATACCAAGGTTACATGGATGGTATACTCAGATGCCATGAGTAAGTCGAAGCGACAAGGAAAGAACATGGGTAGTCCCCCAGATCAGGGATTTACCATGGCAAAGCCTCAACGAAAAATCCACATCACCCAATTAGCCCATAAGCCTATATAAGACCAGGACTTTAAAGTACATATCAAAGTAAAAGGTAAAAAGGCACTTTTCAAGCAAACAATAATTATGGGTTTAATACGTTAGATTATTCCATCGAGAAAGAAGACCAGATGAAATATGGAAGTAAAAATTAGGAAAAGGGTATCAAATATTCCAAGTTTGCTTTAGAATCAAAAATTTTGAGTTTCAAGCAGTATAGCACGACGCATGCAGGAAGGAGGCATCTGCACTCGGGATACAGATGCCCTCCCCCCTGACAGCTCCACCAACATTTTACAGATATACATAAAATGTGCCCAATCTTAAAACGACCAGCCGATTGCGCTAGACCGGGCCCATCTAGGCTCTCGTTTACACAGAAGCCGAGGCCAAAGCAGTGTGTTAGAGAGCTGGAGATCCCTGGGCTCCCCTCAACTGCCAGGACCCTCTTTTCCTGCTTACGAGTCTCCACCCACGGCAAACAGGCGGGTCCATTGGTGGGGTTTTACCACTCTGCAGGACGGCAGCCGGCGAATTCTACCCCCCGTCCGGCTGGGGTAAGGGTCGTTCCAGGATTGCTGCCATACATTCAAAATAAAAACATTAATCAATGGTTTAAAATCGTTCAAAGGAACTTTAAAGGGTAAAACATCAAGTGACAGTGCCTCCTTAGCAGCTCTATCTGCCTCTTCATTGCCACTGATACCAATGTGGCTAGGGAGCCAACAAAATACAAGATCTGCAGTTTCACATATTTGAGAAATTGTTTCAAGTAAATTAATTAATAATGGATTGTCCGCTCTCTCATTTTCGAGTGCTTGCATAGCTGATAGTGAATCGGTGAAAATAATATAGCGCCAGTAGGCATCCTGTTGTATATGATTAAGGGCAAGGTCTATTGCCTTCAGTTCCGCAGAAAAACTAGAAGAATTATTTGGGAGGCGAAACTGGTACAATTCACCATCGAGCACGGCAGCCGCAGCAACCTTTTCTCCATTTTTTGAACCATCGGTATAAATCTCTTCAAAGTTGTAATATTGCTCTTTTATCTCAAGATACAGACTTTTAAAAACTAAGGGATCTGTTGTAGCTTTCTTATTAGCAGTAAGATTATATATGAAAGTTGGACTCTTTGAAGTCCATAGAGGAACATCTGAAATTTCGTGTTTAGCTACATCCTCAAGATCGAAGTCAAGTAGATCTATATCAGCATCGCAGCGCATACTGAATGGAGGAATAACTTTTTCCTTTTTCTTAAAATGATATTTGTAAAGCGGTTCAAAGACAACTTTGTGCGTAGGATTTTCAGGATTGGATTTTAACTTTAAATAATATTGCATTGAAAGTTTCTTCCTACGTAAATTTAAAGATGGTTCATTTGCCTCTGCATATAAACTATTGATAGGGGATGTTCTGAAGGCGCCAAGTGCTAGGCGTAACCCTTGGTTATGGATAGAATCCAGTTTACGAAGGTACGATTGTCGCGCTGAGCCATATACAATGCAGCCGTAATCTAACTTTGAACGGACAAGTGATCTATAAAGTCTCAACAAGACTTTTCGGTCGGCTCCCCAGTCCATACTGGAGACAACACGTAAAAGATTAAGAGCTTTTTGGCATTTATTGCTAAGATAATTTATGTGAGGTATGAATGTTAGTTTAGAGTCAAATAAAAGGCCCAAAAATTTTAATTCTGGGACAACTTCGATACGTATTCCATCCAGCGTAAGTTCTGGGTCTAGATGTAAATTTCGTGACTGGCAGAAATGCATACATTTGGTCTTGGTTTTAGAAAATTTAAATCCATTTTCTCCTGACCATTTGTCTAAATTGTTTAGAACCTGTTGCAACTGCCGTTCAATGGTATTCATATGCTTAGACCTGTAGCTAATGCAAATGTCGTCAACATACAAAAAGCATTCTACGCCAGGGCAAACAGACTTAACGATATTGTTTATCTTCACACTGAAAAGTGTAACGGAAAGAATGCTTCCCTGGGGAACGCCCATTTCTTGTTCATGGGGATTAGAAAAAGTGCTTCCAACCCGAACTCTAAACTGACGTTCATTCAAAAATGCCGACATGAAATAAGCAAGGCGACCTCTTATACCGAAATCATGGAGGTCATTCAAGATTCCATATTTCCATGTGGTATCATATGCACTTTCGAGATCAAAAAATACGGAAACAACATGTTCCTTTTTAATGAAAGCTTCGCGAATAAATGTTTCGAAGCGAACCAGGTGGTCGAGAGTGCCCCTTTGTTTACGAAATCCGCACTGAGTGGTAGCAATAAGTTTGTTTTTCTCTAGATACCAAACAAGCCGGTCATTGACCATCCTTTCCATGGTTTTGCAAATACAACTTGTTAAGGCTATAGGGCGATAATTTGCAGGGTCTGTAGAATCTTTACCTGGCTTTGGTATAGGAATAACTATAGCTTCTTTCCAGTAATCTGGAAGAATTCCGGTGTGCCAGACTTGATTAAAAATATTGAGTAAACTTTCAAGGGATCGAAGTGGTAAATGTTTTAAAAACTGATAATGGATGTCGTCACATCCAACAGCAGTGTCATGACACTTCTTTAATGCCTTCCTCAATTCTTTTAAAGTAAAATCTTTATTGTAATGTTCGTTGTTATTCGACTTGAAATTCAGTTTAGTTCTTTCTTTTGTATTCTGAAATTTTTGAAATGATGTCGAATAATTTGAAGACGAGGACTTTTCCGCAAAAGTGTCGGCCAAGACATTTGCAATATCTGCCTTAGAGGTGACAACACCATCACCAGTATTTAAATATCCTACATTCAACGAGGAGTTTTTTCCGTTAATCTTTCGAATCATGTCCCATGTCTTTTTAACAGACGATCTAGAATTTAATCTAGATACGTACTGTCGCCAAGACGCACGTTTACTTTCCTTGATAGTTCTTCGTGCTTTTGCACGTGCAATTTTAAACTTTGAAAGATTCTCCTGAGTCGGTCTCAGATTAAAAGTTCGAAAAACAGACTTTCGCTCTGCTATAGCCTTTTTGCATTCATCGTTAAACCACGGCTTGCTTGGATGTTTTGGATTTGTCGACGTTCGAGGAATTGATTTTTTAGCAGCCGAATAAAGTAAGGAAGAGAAGCGTTCTGCAGCATTTTCACAATCATCAAAAGCACTGGGAAAAATTGATTGTTCACAATGGTTTTTGAACTGTTCCCAATTTGCCTTATGAGGCTTCCAACGTTCTGGACGTTGTTGAACTGAAGGACCTACTTCCGATACCTTGATAGGAAAATGATCGCTCCCATGAAGGTCATCAATGATTTTCCAGTTAAAGGCTGGAAAAATTCCTGGGCTGCATATGGTAAGGTCTAAAGATGAGTAAGAGCCAGTAGCAGGATGAAGATAGGTTGAAGATTTATCATTCAGCAGAACAAGGTCGTGCTTCGTGATAAATTCTTCAAAAGTTCTACCCTTGTCATTCGTCTCTATACACCCCCATAACGTATGATGGGAATTAAAATCTCCCATTAAAATAAATGGCTTCGGCAATTGATCTATAATATGATCAAGTTTTTTGACATCAACTGGCGAGCTTGGGGGAAGATAAATGGAACACAAAGTAAAGGTCTTATTTAAAGAAATGTTAACCGCAACAGCTTGAAGATTAGTGTCAAGCTTCACAGAATGGTGTGGAACACTGTTGTTCACAATCACGGCAACACCTCCTGAAGCTTTGTCGGTACTACTAAAGTGTTTAAAGTAACAAGAGTGATATTTTAAAGTAAATTTGTCAGAGTCTTTAAGAAATGTTTCTTGTAAACAAAGTGCTACTGGTTTTTGTTCATTGACTAGAAGGTTTAATTCCTCGCGGTTAGCTTTTATGCTACGACAGTTCCATTGTAGGATGTTATTACTCATTGCTAAATTGAGGAGAAAGATAATACCATAAAGCAATGGAAATACGGATCGATTCATTTTTTATTCAATTTGATGATACGACCCTGTTTATTTGTATTTGGCTCCACAAGGGTGTCTTCCGCCTCCATGTCTTCATCAAGACACTGGAAGCGATTGTGCTGTTGAATTTGGTCATCGGATCCCTTTGGAAGGCGATCCGAGGAGACCTTATTTTGAACTTTACTTGGACTTTTTGGAATAGGCTTTTCCGGTTTTCTATTCATTACAGGTTTCTGTGACGTTTTTACAGATGCAGAACTCTGTTTCTGTGGTGTAACTGTTTGCACCGAAGCTTCATTTGTTTGTGTTTGAGCGTCTTTTAAATTTATTGTTTTTGCTACATTAGATTTTGTGACGCTGGAGTATGATGCTCCCAATGCATGACGTGCATCCACGATCTTGCGTGCTTCTGCAAATGATAGGCTCTCTCGATGTTTTATCGTTATAATTTCTTTCTCTCTTTGCCAGACTTTGCAAGTGCGGGATGTTGAGTAGTGATCCTCACCACAATTCATACATTTCATGGGTTTGTTACAAGGATCAAGATGGAAGGTCTCGACTTCATTCGTTCCACATCGCTTACAATGTTCGTCGGCGTTACATTGCCTTTCATGATGTCCGAACTTAAAGCACTTGTAACATTGCAAAGGGTTCGGAATGTAAACATCAACTGGCACTTTCAAATATCCGATTTTCAAGGTCTTTGGGAGTATTGCTGTGTTAAATTTCAGAATGATTGAATTTGTGTCTCGCCTGACGTTATCACGATAGACACGGATTCGTCTAGCTTCGATTACATTTTGACTTGACAGTTCGGACACAATTTCTTGTTCTTCAACACTGGCTAAATCTGGGCAGCGAATTATACCTCTTGAAGAATTCAGAGAACCATGTGCAGAGCACTTTGAAGGTATATTATGAAATTGCTTTAACCCGAGCAGATTTTTAGCATGTTGAGGTTTTTCTACCTCAACCAGAAGACCGCCAGTTCTGAGCTTTTTAACAGATTTCGGTGATCCCGCAATCGAAACATACTTTTTCAATAACGAAAGGTGAAAGCTTTATCAAAGGTTGTTCTGTGTTACACGATTCAATCACAAGAAACCGGGGAAAGCCATTCGTCGATTCAACAGAAACAGAGTCGTTTTCCAGATGCTCATGCGTTCTTTTTTTATTTGGGTGATCCATGGTTTGGTATTTTAAATTCATCATTCGTGGCCCCCACCCACCATGGAGTCCTACTTAGGGGACATGGCAAGTAGAGCGGAGTATCCAGCTCTGCATGTCAGGGTTACCCAAATGATATACTCGGGCCATGCAAACTAAAAAGTCTGGCAAGGAGGATGCGTGGCAACAACCTCAGATCAGGAAGCACCCACGCAAGTCAATGCCCAACCAATCAGTCCACACAACCTAATTAGCCCATGAGCCTATATTAGACTAGGGACTAAAACACACAAAAATACACAATTAAAATGGACAAATTGATGCTGTACGAATACATGCAAGTATGAGATCAAACAGATTTGTGATAAATGCAGTGTCAAGTAAACAGTGAAGTACAAACAAAATTTGATGTTTTTTTCATTCTAGTAATGGGTTATAACTGAAAGAAGTAATTTCAAAATGCCCAAAATCTAAAAACGACCAGCCGATTGCACTAGACCGGGCCCATCTAGGCTCTCGTTTACACCGACGCCGAGGCCGAAGCAGTGTGTTGAAGAGCTGGAGATCCCTGGGCTCCCCTCAACTGCCAGGATCCTCTTTTCCGGCTTACGAGTCTCCACCCACGGCAAACAGGCGGGTCCATTGGTGGGGTCTTACCACTCCACAGGACTGGCAGCCGGCGAATTCTACCCCCCGTCCGGCTGGGGGATTGAGGTATTCAAATAATGCCTCAATCTTCAAAGTATCAAATAGAATATTTAAGCTGTCCACTTTGTAAAATTTTACGCGTACTTGCGCAAGGTCAACACACTCTATCAATATGTGCTTGACGGTAAGAGGAGCAGAGCATGGAATACATTGCGGTGCCTCCTCTCCTTTAAGGAGATAGGAGTGTGTCAGATAAGTTTAACCGATACGCAGACGGGCCAAAACAATTTCTTCGCGACGACAAGTCCTTGACCCTGGCAGCCATTCTCCAAGAGTTGGCTTAATACAAAATAATTTATTCAGGTTATTGATAGGGTCGTTCCACATAGCTTGTCTAAAAGATTAACAATAATAGGGTTATCGATTTTTTCCTGTTCAAGAGTTTGCATGGCAGAGAGTGAGTCAGTAAAAATAATATAACGCCAATAACCGTCTTCTTTTATATGATCAAGGGCAAGGTCTACTGCTTTTAGCTCTGCAGAAAATATTGAAGATTTATCCGGAAGACGGAACTGATATAGCTCGCCGTCGGGCACAGCAGCTGCTGCAACCCTGTCACCTTCTTTCGAACCATCTGTATAAATGTGTTCATAGTTATAGTAGTGTCTTTTAATTTACCTTCTGCTCAGCTATATCATCAAGATCAAAGCCATGACTTTGAACATCGGCTTCACACCGGAGACTAAAAGGAGGTATAACCTTTTCTTTCTTTAAGAAATCGTCTTTATACAGAGGTTCAAATACAACCTTATTGGTAGGATTTTCAGGGTTTGACTTCAGTTTTATATAGTACTGCATGGAAAGTTTCTTTCGCCTAAGATTTAAGGAAGGCTCATTTGCTTCTGCATACAGACTATTTATTGGTGAAGTCCTAAACGCGCCTAGTGCGAGACGCAAACCTTGATTATGAATAGTATCAAGTTTGCGCAAGTATGACTGACGTGATGACCCGTACACAACGCAGCCGTAATCCAACTTTGATCTTATGAGCGACCTATAAAGTCGCAACAAGACTTTTTTATCTGCTCCCCAGTCCATACTGGAAACTACACGTAAAAGATTGAGAGCTTTCTGACATTTATTGCTCAGGTAATTTATGTGAGGAATGAACGACAGTTTAGAATCAAATAACAAGCCTAAAAATTTGAATTCTTGGACGACTTCTATACGGACGCCATCAAGTGTCAGTTCCGGGTCTAGATGAAATTTTCTTGAGTTGCAAAAATGCATACACTTAGTTTTGGTTTTGGAAAACTTAAATCCATTTTCATTGGACCATTTGCTTAAATTGTTTAAGACCTGCTGAAGCTGTCTTTCAATAGTATACATGTGTTTTGACCTGTAACAAATGCAGAAGTCGTCGACATAAAGAAAGCACTCCACACCAGGACACACTGATTTGATAATATTGTTAATCTTCACACTAAATAGTGTAACTGAAAGAATACATCCCTGGGGAACGCCCATCTCTTGTTCATGGGGATTAGAATATGTATTGCCAACCCTGACTCTAAACTGGCGCTCATTTAAAAAAGCTGAGATGAAGTAAGCAAGGCGACCTCGAATACCGAAATCATAGAGGTCATTCATAATCCCATACTTCCATGTTGTATCATAAGCACTTTCAAGATCGAAAAATACAGAGACAACGTGTTCCTTTTTAATAAAACCTTCACGTATGAATGTCTCAAAGCGAATCAAGTGATCAAGAGTGCTTCTGTGTTTACGAAATCCGCTCTGAGCGGTTGCTATTAATTTATTTTTCTCTAAAAACCAAACAAGACGGTCATTTACCATTCTTTCCATGGTTTTACAGATGCAGCTTGTTAAGGTTATAGGACGATAGTTTGCAGGATTGGAAGAATCTTTTCCTGGTTTGGGTATTGGTATTACTATTGCTTCCTTCCACAAATCGGGGAGGATGCCAGTATGCCAAACCTGATTAAATATAGTGAGTAAACAATCTAGGGATCGATGTGGCAAATGTTTCAAGAACTGATAATGAATGTCGTCGCATCCAACAGCGGTATCGTGGCATTTCTTTAATGCTTTCTTGAGTTCCTTTAAGAAGAAGTCCTTATTGTAATGCTCCATATTATTCGATTTGAAATTCAGCTTTGCTTTTTCTCTTACGTTCTGAAGTTTTCGGAATATCGGTGAGTAATTCGAAGAAGAGGATTTCTCTGCGAAAGTTTCAGCCAGTGCATTGGCAATATCAGTCTTGGAGGTGGCAACACCATCATCAGTATTTAAATGAGTAACATTTTGACATGAGTTTTTGCCATTTATTTTACGAATCATGTCCCACGTCTTTTTGACAGTCGATCTAGAGTTCAGTCTAGATACGTACTGTCTCCAAGACGCACGTTTACTTTGTTTAACAGTCCGCCGTGCTTTCGCACGTGCAATTTTGAACTTTGCAAGATTTTCCTGAGTCGGTCAAAGATTGAAATTTCTGATAACATGTTTACGCTCTGCTAAAGCTTTCTTGCAGTCATCGTTAAACCATGTCTCACGTGTATGCTTTGAATCTGTCGCGGTTCGGGGAATTGATTTCTCTGCGGCAGAGTAAACTAATGTTGTGAAATATTCCGCAGGATTTTCACATTCATTGAAGATATTTTGATTAATTGACTGTTCACAGTTTATTTTGAATTGCTCACAATTCGCTTTATGAAGCTTCCAGCGTTCAGGACGTTGCTGTATAGAAGGTCCTTCTTCCGATATTAGTATCGGAAAGTGATCACTTCCATGAAGGTCGTCATCAACCTTCCAAATGAAGTCAGAAGCAACTTCAGGGATGCATATAGTGAAATCTAGGGATGAATATGAACCAGTGGCAGGATGAAGGTACGTGTGAGTTTTATCATTCAAGAAGCATAGGTCATGCTTGGAAATAAATGAATGAATGAATGAATGGAATTTTACGGCCCGTCGACAGCAGAGGTTATATTGGGCGCATACACGACGTTGAAAAGTGATACTGTGAAGTACTAAAACCGAAGTCTATAAAATAGTGTCTGGAAACAGTAAATTATACTCAGCGACGCTTACCAAGTTAAGTTTGGCGGTAGAAGGGCCAAAAAAAACCCTTAAAAATCGAATGCAAAAGAATGAAATGAGCCAAGATCTAAATTTTTCTAAAAATATTTACCTCTTTGAGGTATTCAAATAATGCCTCAATCTTCAAAGTATCAAATAGAATATTTAAGCTGTCCACTTTGTAAAATTTTTCGCGTACTTGCGCAAGGTCAACACACTCTATCAATATGTGCTGGACGGTAAGAGGAGCAGAGCATGGAATACATTGCGGTGCCTCCTCTCCTTTAAGGAGATAGGAGTGTGTCAGATAAGTATGACCGATACGCAGACGGGCCAAAACAATTTCTTCGCGACGACAAGTCCTTGACCCTGGCAGCCATTCTCCAAGAGTTGGCTTAATACAGAATAATTTATTCAGGTTATTGATAGGGCCGTTCCACGAAGTGTTCCATACAGATTGAATAAAAGTATTTATTGAAGGTTTAAAATCGGTAAAAGGTACTTTAAATGGTAAAATATCAAATGATAATGCCTGCTTGGCAGCTCTGTCTGCCTCTTCATTACCACTAATACCAACATGGCTGGGGAGCCAACAGAAAACAACGTCATTATTGCCGCAGATGTCACATAGCTTGTCTAAAAGATTAACAATAATAGGGTTATCGATTTTTTCCTGTTCAAGAGTTTGCATGGCAGAGAGTGAGTCAGTAAAAATAATATAACGCCAATAACCGTCTTCTTTTATATGATCAAGGGCAAGGTCTATTGCTTTTAGCTCTGCAGAAAATATTGAAGATTTATCCGGAAGACGGAACTGATATAGTTCGCCGTCGGGCACAGCAGCTGCTGCAACCCTGTCACCTTCTTTCGAACCATCTGTATAAATGTGTTCATAGTTATAGTAGTGTCTTTTAATTTCGAGATATTTGCTTTTAAATAAAGTAGGATCTGTTGTTGCCTTTTTGTAAGAAGCTAGCTCATATACAAATGTAGGACTATTAGAAGTCCATAAAGGAACGTCTATTACCTTCTGCTCAGCTATATCATCAAGATCAAAGTCAAGACTTCGAACATCGGCTTCACACCGGAGACTAAAAGGAGGTATAAACTTTTCTTTCTTTAAGAAATCGTCTTTATACAGAGGTTCAAATACAACCTTATTGGTAGGATTTTCAGGGTTTGACTTCAGTTTTATATAGTACTGATGGAAAGTTTCTTTCGCCTAAGATTTAAGGAAGGCTCATTTGCTTCTGCATACAGACTATTTATTGGTGAAGTCCTAAATACGCCTAGTGCAAGACGCAAACCTTGATTATGAATAGTATCAAGTTTGTGCAAGTATGACTGACGTGCTGACCCGTACACAACGCAGCCGTAATCCAACTTTGATCTTATGAGCGACCTATAAAGTCGCAACAAGACTTTTTTATCTGCTCCCTAGTCCATACTGGAAACTACACGTAAAAGATTGAGAGCTTTCTGACATTTATTGCTCAGGTAATTTATGTGAGGAATGAACAACAGTTTAGAATCAAATAACAAGCCTAAAAATTTGAATTCTTGGACGACTTCTATACGGACGCCATCAAGTGTCAGTTCCGGGTCTAGATGAAATTTTCTTGAGTTACAAAAATGCATACACTTAGTTTTGGTTTTGGAAAACTTAAATCCATTTTCATTGGACCATTTGCTTAAATTGTTTAAGACCTGCTGAAGCTGTCTTTCAATAGTATACATGTGTTTTGACCTGTAACAAATGCAGAAGTCGTCGACATAAAGAAAGCACTCCACATCAGGACACACTGATTTGATAATATTGTTAATCTTCACACTAAATAGTATAACTGAAAGAATACATCCCTGGGGAACACCCATCTCTTGTTCATGGGGATTAGAATATGTATTGCCAACCCTGACTCTAAACTGGCGCTCATTTAAAAAAGCTGAGATGAAGTAAGCAAGGCGACCTCGAATACCGAAATCATAGAGGTCATTCATAATCCCATACTTCCATGTTGTATCATAAGCACTTTCAAGATAAAAAAATACAGAGACAACGTGTTCCTTTTTAATAAAACCTTCACGTATGAATGTCTCAAAGCGAATCAAGTGATCAAGAGTGCTTCTGTGTTTACGAAATCCGCTCTGAGCGGTTGCTATTAGTTTATTTTTCTCTAAAAACCAAACAAGACGGTCATTTACCATTCTTTCCATGGTTTTACAAATGCAGCTTGTTAAGGTTATAGGACGATAGTTTGCAGGATTGGAAGAATCTTTTCCTGGTTTGGGTATTGGCACTACTATTGCTTCCTTCCACAAATCGGGGAGGATGCCAGTATGCCAAACTTGATTAAATATAGTGAGTAAACAATCTAGGGATCGATGTGGCAAATGCTTCAAGAACTGATAATGAATGTCGTCGCATCCAACAGCGGTATCGTGGCATTTCTTTAATGCTTTCTTGAGTTCCTTTAAGAAGAAGTCCTTATTGTAATGCTCCATATTATTCGATTTGAAATTTAGCTTTGCTTTTTCTCTTACGTTCTGAAGTTTTCGGAATATCGGTGAGTAATTCGAAGAAGAGGATTTCTCTGCGAAAGTTTCAGCCAGTGCATTGGCAATATCAGTCTTGGAGGTGGCAACACCATCATCAGTATTTAAATGAGTAACATTTTGACATGAGTTTTTGCCATTTATTTTACGAATCATGTCCCATGTCTTTTTGACAGTCGATCTAGAGTTCAGTCTAGATACGTACTGTCTCCAAGACGCACGTTTACTTTGTTTAACAGTCCGCCGTGCTTTCGCACGTGCAATTTTGAACTTTGCAAGATTTTCCTGAGTCGGTCTAAGATTGAAATTTCTGAGAACATGTTTACGCTCTGCTAAAGCTTTCTTGCAGTCATCGTTAAACCATGGCTTACGTGTATGCTTTGAATCTGTCGTGGTTCGGGGAATTGATTTCTCTGCGGCAGAGTAAACTAAGTTTGTGAAATATTCTGCAGGATTTTCACATTCATTGAAGATATTTTGATTAATTGACTGTTCACAGCTTATTTTGAATTGCTCCCAATTCGCTTTATGAAGCTTCCAGCGTTCAGGACGTTGCTGTATAGAAGGTCCTCCTTCCGATATTAGTATCGGAAAGTGATCACTTCCATGAAGGTCGTCATCAACCTTCCAAATGAAGTCAGAAGCAACTTCAGGGCTGCATATAGTCAAGTCTAGGGATGAATATGAACCAGTGGCAGGATGAAGGTACGTGTGAGTTTTATCATTCAAGAAGCATAGGTCATGCTTGGAAATAAAGTCTTCCATTTGTCGACCTTTAGCATTTGTGTCTCTACAACCCCATAAGGTACTATGGGCATTAAAATCGCCCATTAAAATTAAAGGTTTCGGAAGCTGGTCAATCAGGTAATCAAGTTTAGTACATTCTATAGGCATACTTGGGGGCAAATATATGGAACATATCGTTATCGTTTTATGTAAAGAAACGCTAACTGCTGTTGCTTGCAAAGAGGTATTGAGATTTATAGCGCGGTGAGGAATAGAATTATTAACTACTACAGCTACTCCTCCGCGAGCTCTATCACCTACATTGGAGTTTGAGTGATAAATAGTGTGATGTTTCAGAGATACTTTGCTATTGTCTGTAAAATATGTTTCCTGTAAACATAGTGCGACTGGTTTATATTTATCAATTAAAATAGATAATTCTTCAGCATTGGCTGAAAAACCACGACAATTCCATTGCAAAATTTTATTAGTCATACCCAAGAATAAAAAGATTAAAACAACATTCAATGACGGAAGTATGAAATGGTTCATATTTTTAATGGTAATCTAGTTATTTTACCTTGCTTTGCATTTGCAACTTCATCGTCTGCCTCCATGTCTTCATCAAGACATTGGAAGCGGTTAAACTTTTGTATTTCATCATCGGATCCTTTCGGAAACCGATCTGGTTGAACTTTTTTTGGCGATTTGTTGCGATTTGACGTTTGACTTAAGATTTTATTTCCTCTTGTACTTTCAGTTGGCTTTTGAGTTTTTTTACTAACAGATTCTTGTTTTGTCTGATTAACTGTTTGTACAGCGACATCGACAGTTTGTGTTTGAGCGTCTTTTACCTCTTTAGGACTGCCATTCGATTTGGTAATTGTAGAATAGAGGTTCGCTAGATTTAACCGACTGTCCACAATTTTCCTTGCTTCGGGAAACGAGAGACTTTCTTTGTACTTGATGGTAACGATTTCTTTCTCTCGTTTCCACACTGGACATGTTCGAGATGTAGCTCCATGTTCACCGCCACAATTTGCACATTTAATGTGATTTTTACAATTCGATGAATCATGAGTACTAGCCACCTCACCACAATGTCTACAGAGACCCTCAGAACTAGCTTTTGTACATTTACGTTCATGATGCCCGTATTTGTAACATGTGTAACATTGAAGTGGATTAGGAATATACAAGTCCACACCCACATTCAAATAGCCAACTTTCAAGGATTTTGGTAAAATTGCCGAGTTAAAGGTAAGGACAATCGTGTTGGTCTCTCGCTTTATTCCGTCTCTATACACTGTTATGCGCCTTGCAGCCGTAACATGTTGGGTAGAGAGTTCTTGGACAATTTCGTCTTCCGATACACCTGCAAGATCTGGGCATCGAATGATTCCACGTGTTGTATTTAAACTCCCGTGCGGAGAACATTTAGCAGGGATCTGAAAGAAATGCTTAATTTTCATAAGGTTTTCTGCATGTTTTGGTTTCTCTACTTCAACTAACAGCGAGCCAGAAGAGAGCTTTTTAACTGATTTAGGTGAACCAGCAATAGACAACAGAACCTTTTGAATTACAAAAGGTGATAGTTTACTAAGTGGCTGATTAGGACAGTCGATTCTATCAGTAAAAAGCGAGGAAAAGGAGAGGTCGATTGAGTGGTTTCAGTGTCGGCATCAAGTTGGTCGCGTGTTCTTTTTTTCTTTTGGGAATCCATGGTTAAAGGAAAAGTGTTCATCATCCATGACCCCACCCACCGCGGAGTCCAACGAGGGGATATGGCTAATGGAGCGGGTATCCAGCTCCCCATACCAAGGTTACATGGATGGTATACTCAGATGCCATGAATAAGTCAAAGCGACAAGGAAAGAACATGGGTAGTCCCCCAGATCAGGGATTTACCATGGCAGTCAAAGCCTCAACGAAAAATCCACATCACCCAATTAGCCCATAAGCCTATATAAGACCAGGACTTTAAAGTACATATCAAAGTAAAAGGTAAAAAGGCACTTTTCAAGCAAACAATAATTATGGGTTTAATACGTTAGATTATTCCATCGAAAAAGAAGACCAGATGAAATATGGAAGTAAAAAATAGGAAAAGGGTATCAAATATTCCAAGTTTGCTTTAGAATCAAAAATTTTGAGTTTCAAGCAGTATAGCACGACGCATGCAGGAAGGAGGCATCTGCACTCGGGATACAGATGCCCTCCCCCCTAACAGCTCCACCAACATTTTACAGATATACATAAAATGTGCCCAATCTTAAAACGACCAGCCGATTGCACTAGACCGGGCCCATCTAGGCTCTCGTTTACACAGAAGCCGAGGCCAAAGCAGTCTGTTAGAGAGCTGGAGATCCCTGGGCTCCCCTCAACTGCCAGGACCCTCTTTTCCTGCTTACGAGTCTCCACCCACGGCAAACAGGCGGGTCCATTGGTGGGGTTTTACCACTCTGCAGGACGGCAGCCGGCGAATTCTACCCCCCGTCCGGCTGGGATATGCTTGGAAATAAAGTCTTCCATTTGTCGACCTTTAGCATTTGTGTCTCTACAACCCCATAAGGTACTATGGGCATTAAAATCGCCCATTAAAATTAAAGGTTTCGGAAGCTGGTCAATCAGGTAATCAAGTTTAGAACATTCTATAGGCATACTTGGGGGCAAATATATGGAACATATCGTTATCGTTTTATGTAAAGAAACGCTAACTGCTGTTGCTTGCAAAGAGGTATTGAGATTTATAGCGCGGTGAGGAATAGAATTATTAACTACTACAGCTACTCCTCCGCGAGCTCTATCACCTACATTGGAGTTTGAGTGATAAATAGTGTGATGTTTCAGAGATACTTTGCTATTGTCTGTAAAATATGGTTCCTGTAAACATAGTGCGACTGGTTTATATTTATCAATTAAAATAGATAATTCTTCAGCATTGGCTGAAAAACCACGACAATTCCATTGCAAAATTTTATTAGTCATACCCAAGGATAAAAAGATTAAAACAACATTCAATGACGGAAGTATGAAATGATTCATATTTTTAATGGTAATCTAGTTATTTTACTTTGCTTTGCATTTCGACCCCTTAGTGCATAAAGGGGCTATCTGCACTTTTTGTCAAATTTCACTTTTTTTCATTTTTAGGTGTATTTTTACACATATTTTCAGTGGTAAAAAAATCAGCTTTGAATTCCTACTACTTTTATCAAAAATTAATAATGCACCAAGGAGACATCTACAATATGGTGGTTACTTTTAGTGCATAAAGGGGCTATCTGCATTTTTTCTATGCATCAAGGAGCTATATGGTACATGGCCCCTTCATGCATAAAATGTTTCTGGCATATGACCTTTCATTTAAATGCATCAAGGTGCTATATGGCAGATAGCACTTTGATGCACAAAGATTTTCAGTCATACCTGGAATTATAACTAATTAAGTATAGAGTAGATAGCCCTTGTGCAAATAAATTCCCTGCAGATAAGTCAAGTATTTGGTTTCACATTAAGTGTAAACAAATTATATCTTATCTGGTAACTGGTTTATTTTAGCTGTTTTTACTAATTGCCATGAAAGTCTTTCTCACGATAGTCATTCATATAGAAGGTGCTAACTGGGATGCAAACAAGCCAATAATTATGGAAAATAAAGAGGTTAGTTTCATTTTTTATAAATTTTATTGTTCATTTTTATTCTTTTATGATTTATTCCTGAACATTAAGGTAATTGTGTCAATGTTTCTGACATAATTCTGTTAGTAAGAGATTCAAAATCATTGTAGGAAAAGAGAAATTCCTTACGATAGTGACTTTTCCCTTTTCAACTAATTTTTTACAATATATCTCTAAACCCTTTCCAAAACAATTACTGATTTTTACGCCCCTGAGACAGAAGACTAATCAAAACATTGTGACATAATCGACTTACTTTTCCCACAAAGTTTTCTACCATATCAGAGAATTAAAACTCAAAAAAGTAGATCTATAATTTGTTGTTTGCTGATACTTTGAATTTGGGCAAGTATAAAATTTGTCGTTTGGGAAAGGGTTGATATCGGTCTTATCTTTACGGAAATGTATTTCAGTTTTAGAGAGTTTAAATTTAGGGTAAATAGTTAATTTCCTTCATATAATTTTTCCCAAAACTGTAAATTCCCAAATTGACATTATGTTATATTAGGAACTGTCTGATACACCGATGTATAGAATTACATTTATCACAAGTTATAGACTCTGAGATACTGAGGATCAGTCAGTATATTCTCTTCAACATTTTTTTCTTTAAGAAAATGGAAGAGGAAATGTCAGATTGGTCAGAAGGGACAGTTGACAATTTGTTTCAAAGCATGGACAGCTATGAGGTTGATAGAAACAGTCCTGTAACAGACAGTGAAGAAGAAATACTGGCAGATTTGCAGAGAAGAACAAGAAAGCAAACACAGGAAAATTTTCATGAAAACAGTGATGATAGTTTTGTTGACAAAGATTATGTTCCTTCAAAAGAAGATATGAATTCATCAGATTCTGAAGTAGAGAGTCAAAAGTCAAAAGAAATTGTCAATACAGTGAGAAAAGGTCAGAAACCAAAAACAATTAAGAGAAAACTCTTTAAAGCTTCCCCTGAATTGAAAGAGAAAATACGGAAAAGACAAGCTATTAACCAAAAAAGACGAAAGCCCATTTCTGTCCAAGAGAGAAAAGCATTGGAATATGCAAAGCAGAAAAGTAAAAGATTGTTTAGCTTGAAACAACTGGTCAGAAATCACCACATTAAGCGGCTAGATAATCTTTTAGCAAGCAACGGATTACATCGCATTCAGGTTCCTGCGGACGGTGATTGTTTCTTTGCCTCAGTTCTTCATCAGCTGGAAGATAAATCCTCTGTAGCTGTTCTTCGATCGAAAATAGCAGACCATTTGGAATCTAACGGCATTCACTATATCAATTTTCTTGCAGACAATGAGTCATCTGAGGATAGAATGGACCAGTATATGAGAGAAGTTTCTTTGATCAGGGAAATGGGGCACTGGAAATCAGATATGAGTGATGCCATACCACTTGCTGTGGCAAACATGCAAAAGCGCCAGATCAAAATATTTTCCAGTGACATCAGGAATCCTGTATATGACATAACACCTACCCTTACTGACTTTGATCAGACTTCCTACATTAATTTAGCATATTTGAAAGTGAGAGATGAAGAGCATTATGATGGGGTGACAACACATTTAGATAGATCTTTCTCACATCAACAAGAGGAAACAAGAACACCACAAAAGCCAAAGAAAGCACAGCCTGAAGTTGTAACACCACACAAAGATGCAGTTTATATCACCCCAGACAAGAAAGTATGTACGCGGAAAAGAAAGTCAAACCCAATTATGTGGAAACGAAATATAAGAAAGCAAAATAGAAGCTGTGGTCTTCCCTACATTTCTCAAAGAGGTAAACCTATACCAGAAAGATCAATGAAAAATAAAGACTGTTCAAACTGTAAATTCCATTGTTCCCAGAGCATTGCAGAACCTGATAGAAGAAGAATATTTGAAAGCTTCTGGGGTCTTGGAAATTTTGAACGACAGAGAGATTTCATTTGTCAAACTGTACAATCGAACATTCCCAAGCGAGTAATAACAGGTCGTAAAAAGAAAAGTTTAATGTATCATTTCTCTTGTGGTCAGAAGACTGTCAGGGTATGCAAGCAGTTCTATATCAGCACTCTTGGAATTGGTAAGAAAACTGTAGACTCAGCTTTAAAACAAAATATTTGTGGAACATTCACTGGAGGTGATAGACGGGGAAAAAGAACACCTACAAATAAAACACCAAGAGAATCAGTTGGTTTGGTTTGTGAGCATATTGAATCCTTTCCGACAATGGAATCACATTATGTGCGAAAACAGTCAAAAAGAAAGTACCTAGCTCGTGACTTGAATATAACAAAGATGTGGGAGCTGTACAAGGAAAAATGTGTTACTAATGGGAAAAAGCCAGTGTCTCAATCTACATACAGACAAATATTTTGTGAGAAATACAACTATTCATTCTTTAAACCAAAAAAAGACCAATGTTCTCAGTGCACACGTTTTGCACTAAAGCAAGCTACAGAGAGTTTGGATTCCAACTTAAAAGATATCCAAGAAGCACATCTTCGCAGAAAACAGGAGTCAAGGGAAGAGAAATCAAAAGACAAAACAAGGGCAAAAGTTGATAAAACATTTTACTCGGCAACTTTTGACTTGCAGGCTGTTTTAAGTACTCCATGTACTTTAGTTGGCGAGCTTTATTACAAAAGAAAACTTGCATGCTATAATCTCTCATTTTATTCTCTTGGTGATGAAAATGGTAGGTGCTATGTTTGGGATGAAACACAGGGTGGCAGAGGGTCTTGTGAAGTTGGAACATGTTTGATTACACATATAAATTCAATTGCAGGTAGTATGGCAGGAGTTAAAGAAATCACATTATACTCCGACACATGTGGAGGTCAGAATAGGAACAAGCATGTTGTTGCTGCCTTTCTGTATGCCATAAACAAGGAAAATAACATTCAAACCATAAACCACAAATTTTTTGAACCAGGCCATTCTCAGATGGAGTCCGATAGCATACATGCACAAGTTGAAAATGCTAAAAAGAAAACTGTTGTCTATGTACCATCACAATGGAATACAGTCATTTCTCTTTCAAGAAAGAAAAAACCCTATGTTGTAATACCTATGAAATATACTGATTTCTTAAATTTGAAGGGGTTTTCAAAACAGAATTGTCCAAACATGAAAATGAGTACAAAGGGTACAAGAGTGAACTGGCTCAAGGTAGTTTGGATTCAAATTAAAAAAACCCATCCCTTAAGTGTATTTCTTAATGAGACATTTGATCCAAGTAAGTTTTTAGAAATTAAAGTAGCGGCATCAACTAGAAGTCAAAATTTCTTGCAGCAAATTCCATCCAATTTAGATGCCAGGTACAGTAAGAAATTACCAATTTCAAAGAATAAGAAGAATGACTTGCTCTCACTGTGTAAGAGTGGCTTAATTCCGCAAGAGTTTCATTCCTACTATGAACAGCTACCATGTACGGAAAAGAAAAGTGATTGTATTCCTATGCCAGTCTTATCGGACAGTGAATTTGACACTGACGATGAATGAAAACTCATGATAAATATGGTACTGTCAATTTTATCAGTTTCTTGCAGAGTAGCAAATACTAATTTTTTATCTTTTGTTACTGTACTGTTCTTGTTTCATGCCACTTTGATGCTTGTTGAAAAACTTACCTTGAAATACTGATCTTAAAACAGTTTTAAAAAATTGTTCCATGTTAGCATTATATAGTTATAAAAGAATCCAAATTAAAAATTTTGATGATTTAGAAGAAATTTAGAATGTAGAGAAAATTGTTATGAACAGCCTTTTATATTAAAAATGATTCTTTTTTTATTCATACATTATGCTTAAAAAAAACTTTGCACATTGTATAACTAGTTTTTCTACCTGAAGGGTGGCCAGGGAACAATTAAATTAGTAGTTTATATTGAGTTTTCTGTATTTATTTGCTCTGCCTTACAAAAGAGACAATTTAGTTACAAGGACTTAAATGTCTTAACCCTTAATCCCATAAAGGCATTTCTATCGTATCTCTATTTGACCCTAAATAACAGCAAGGATGAAGCTGTTTCTTATGTGTATATGATACCTTTTGATAGCATAGAAAACATTGTGGCAAAAGGTGAAATTGCTCGTGATGAGCAATTTCACCTTTTGCCACAATGTTTTCTAAAGGCTCCTAAAAGCAATGCGTAGAAATGAGTATCTATGGAGTAAAGGGTTAATGTCAATTTAGTTGTAAATAATTTTTTGTCCAGAAAAAATATACATATCTGTACATGCATAAAGGGGCTATGTGACATATAGCACCTTGATACATAAAATGAGTGACAATTTCTTCCTATGCATAAAGGTGCCATCTGTTAAAAGGGGCCATAACTCATAAAAACAAGATAGACCAAGGGTAAAATTACAACAGGAATAACATTTCAACTTAAGCAACATAATATCTGTGCATAAAATATATATGACATATATGTTCAGTAAAAATCAGCACTGAAATCTTTAAATGGCTTTTTCTCAAAAAGTTGAAAAATGCAGATAGCCCCTTTATGCACTAAGGGGTCGATTTGCAACTTCATCGTCTGCCTCCATGTCTTCATCAAGACATTGGAAGCGGTTAAACTTTTGTATTTCATCATCGGATCCTTTCGGAAACCGATCTGGTTGAACTTTTTTTGGCGATTTGTTGCGATTTGACGTTTGACTTAAGATTTTATTTCCTCTTGTACTTTCAGTTGGCTTTTGAGTTTTTTTAGTAGCAGATTCTTGTTTTGTCTGATTAACTGTTTGTACAGCGACATCGACAGTTTGTGTTTGAGCGTCTTTTACCTCTTTAGGTGTGCCATTCGATTTGGTAATTGTAGAATAGAGGTTCGCTAGATTTAATCGACTGTCCACAATTTTCCTTGCTTCGGGAAACGAGAGACTTTCTTTGTACTTGATGGTAACGATTTCTTTCTCTCGTTTCCACACTGGACATGTTCGAGATGTAGCTCCATGTTCACCGCCACAATTTGCACATTTAATGTGATTTTTACAATTCGATGAATCATGAGTACTAGCCACCTCACCACAATGTCTACAGAGACCCTCAGAACTAGCTTTTGTACATTTACGTTCATGATGCCCGTATTTGTAACATGTGTAACATTGAAGTGGATTAGGAATATACAAGTCCACACCCACATTCAAATAGCCAACTTTCAAGGATTTTGGCAAAATTGCCGAGTTAAAGGTAAGGACAATCGTGTTGGTCTCTCGCTTTATTCCGTGTCTATACACTGTTATGCGTCTTGCAGCCGTAACATGTTGGGTAGAGAGTTCTTGGACAATTTCGTCTTCCGATACACCTGCAAGATCTGGGCATCGAATGATTCCACGTGTTGTATTTAAACTCCCGTACGGAGAACATTTAGCAGGGATCTGAAAGAAGTGCTTATTTTCATAAGGTTTTCTGCATGTTTTGGTTTCTCTACTTCAACTAACAGCGAGCCAGAAGAGAGCTTTTTAACTGATTTAGGTGAACCAGCAATAGACAACAGAACCTTTTGAATTACAAAAGGTGATAGTTTACTAAATGGCTGATCAGGAACAGTCGATTCTATCAGTAAAAAGCGAGGAAAAGGAGAGGTCGATTGAGTGGTTTCAGTGTCGGCATCAAGTTGGTCGCGTGTTCTTTTTTTGTTTTGGGAATCCATGGTTAAAGGAAAAGTGTTCATCATCCATGACCCCACCCACCGCGGAGTCCAACGAGGGGATATGGCTAATGGAGCGGGTATCCAGCTCCCCATACCAAGGTTACATGGATGGTATACTCAGATGCCATGAATAAGTCGAAGCGACAAGGAAAGAACATGGGTAGTCCCCCAGATCAGGGATTTACCATGGCAGTCAAAGCCTCAACGAAAAATCCACATCACCCAATTAGCCCATAAGCCTATATAAGACCAGGACTTTAAAGTACATATCAAAGTAAAAGGTAAAAAGGCACTTTTCAAACAAACAATAATTATGGGTTTAATACGTTAGATTATTCCATCGAGAAAGAAGACCAGATGAAATATGGAAGTAAAAAAGGGGAAAAGGGTATCAAATATTCCAAGTTTGCTTTAGAATCAGAAATTTTGAGTTTCAAGCAGTATAGCACGACGCATGCAGGAAGGAGGCATCTGCACTCGGGATACAGATGCCCTCCCCCCGAACAGCTCCACCAACATTTTACAGATATACATAAAATGTGCCCAATCTTAAAACGACCAGCCGATTGCACTAGACCGGACCCATCTAGGCTCTCGTTTACACAGAAGCCGAGGCCAAAGCAGTCTGTTAGAGAGCTGGAGATCCCTGGGCTCCCCTCAACTGCCAGGACCCTCTTTTCCTGCTTACGAGTCTCCACCCACGGCAAACAGGCGGGTCCATTGGTGGGGTTTTACCACTCTGCAGGACGGCAGCCGGCGAATTCTACCCCCCATCCGGCTGGGGTCCACCGGATCAGAATGGTTATTCAATATAGACAAAGTACAAATACCAGCGACTAAAGAGGCGAGGCCAACTACTGCCAGTGCACCTATCCATGCTTTCCTGGAGTCTCTTTTACCAGTACTATGCACAATTTTCTTTCCAAGCCACTGGCTTTCCCACATAACCATCGTCGAAACAATGGTCAGCGGTGGGAGAGGAATGAATCCTGTCGCAATGACTATCATCAATCCTCGGAAAAAAATTGGCCGAGCCAGGGATCGAACCCAGGACCCCTTGTTCTCAGGTCCTGCACGCTACCGACTGAGCTACCGGGGCTCGGCTGCTTTCGTTAGAACATCTGACATAAAAAAAAGACTTGATTTATGATCAGAGTGTACAGTCTATTTAGTCTGATCTTGATCTATACTCTCAGCATAAGCAAGTAAATCTAGGTTCAGCACGACTAGGGTTAATGAAAATTCTGATCATTTTTTTCTTCTTTCTCCTTTCAGGTACAGAAGGATTCCACATTTAAGTTAAGTACACTTTACTATGGTTGTACTTATACTATCTGCAATTAGTTACACATCCGACCTTCTGTCATGGGCACAGAAACTGGTGGAGGCTGACACAGCCACCCCATCTGTCCTCGGTGACCTTGACGAAGACCCTGCTGACGTCTCCTTCAACATGGATGAAGGCACCTCGGTCGATGAAGGAAATGCTGTGGACTCAATGACATGGGATTGTTCGAACGCTGGGGAGGATTTGGAAGAAGAGGTTAGCTCTTTTGAGCCAAGCTGTTCTCCACGGTGGAGGATGTGGATATGGGCGATGAGATTAGTATGGATCTGAGCCTCATATCTTCATCACGTGAGATATGGTATGGCTTACCAACCGAGCCCCTCAGGATTGCCTTCGTTAAGGAGGAAGAGCTGAACTCTGATAAGTTTGGTTCTGTCTCTTTCTGGTCAGTGGATGAGGAGATGGAAGACTCTTCCTTCAGCTCCACATTATCTGTGATGTCCGATAAAGGAGAAACCGAGGTGTTGGAGGACATGGGGAAGCAGCTCTTCCGAGATGAAGATGTCGAGTACGACTGTGAGGTAGAACTTAGCTTCGTCGTGCTAAGTAACACCTCATTGTCCTTCTTGACATTGCACTTGGACGTCTTGCAGACTAGTGACGATTTTGTTAGCCCGGCTGATGGCGAAGAGGCTGAGCTGTGTTTAGACTCTTTCTCCATCGATCAGGGAAGTGAACTAGAGTTCTGTTCTGTCGATCTACAGAATGGGTGGAGATAGTGACTCCAAAATGTACAGTGTAGGTGGAGATAGTGACTCCAAAACATATAGAGTAGGTGGAGATGGTGACTCTGAAATGTACAGTGTAGGTGGAGATAGTGACTCCGAAATATAGAGTTGGTGAAGATAGTGACTCCGAAATGTAGAGGAGAATAAGATATGAATACTGTTATGCAATAGGATATACATGTGACCTGTTTTTTTTGTCACTGTATACAGAATATTCTAGAAACATAAAGAACATTCATTGGTTTTTCATTCTGATTATTTTTAGAAACAAGATTGTTAGTAAACAAGATGTTTAACAATCCATGTCTATAAATAGCTAGTCATCTTTCTAGAAAAGACTAATCTAGAATTTTCCAAACTGATATAAATAGGAGTCACTTACTTGGTGATTTGGATTTTGAAGTTAGACTTGTGGCTTTGAGGATACAGAATTAGTGAAAAGTGTTGGATTTAGCTTGGAATATAGAACTGTAAGTTAGAATTGCTTAATTTTTTACACAGGTTGCTCATATCTATTTGCAAGTTAAAACTATTGTTAATTTAGGTTTTAGGAACCAGAAATTCCGTACTTTTTGTAATCTAAACTTAATTCTTAATTTTGAGGGACTTATTCTATTTCTTGTTCTAAGATTAAGAATTGTCAAAATTTCATTCAAACTTAACTCTTGTTGTACTATTTTGTTTTTATTCATTAATAAATATTGTTAATTGTGAAAGGCTTGTTGCTGGTTTTCTTTCTCGTTACGCTTGTCTCGTAACAGAAATTGGGGGCTCGTCCGGGATTGATCATCTAGTCATTTTGGATATACTTTGAAATTATTTTGAACTTGTTACAGTATTAAAGCTTATTAGATGATAAAAAATAATAATAAAAAAAAAACTTTGATTTTTATTCTTCTGAACTAGCAAAAAGCAATCATGTCTTTTGATCTTGAAAAATTTATTACTGAGCCTTTTCAGTTGTTAAATTTGGCAAAAAAGTCCGATTTATTAGACCTTGCTTCTCATTATAAACTGACTGGCATTAAAGGTACTATGTTAAAGCATGAAATTAACAATTCTATTGTTCAGTTTTTGGTTGATGAAGAAACATTTGACTTGTCTGCTCTGTCTCTTATTCTCGTCTCTCAGACAGACATTAAAACTAATATTGAGTTAGAAAAATTAAAACTACAGATGGAAAAAGAAGAGAGATTAAAAAAATTAGAGCAAGAAGAAAGGTGAAAGATAACGAATTAAAATTAATATTAGAGCAAGAAGAAAAAGAATTAAAAATAAAATTAGAGCAAGAAGAAAGAATGAAAGAAAAAGAATTAGAGTTAGAAAAAGAAAAAATGTATGTTGAATTAGAAGAAAGAGAAAAGGATAGGCAATTTCAGATGAGAATGAAAGAATTAGAAATAGAAAATAAAGAAAAACCATCTTTGCATGTGATTAATGACTTTGACATAACAAAACACCTCAGACTTGTTCCGCCATTTCAAGAACAGGAAGTTGATAAATACTTTTCTCATTTTGAAAGATTTGCTGAAAATTTGAAATGGCCGAAAGAACACTGGACCTTACTTTTGCAAAGCGTTGTAACTGGAAAGGCTCGCGATTTTTTTCTGAACTAAGTAATGAACAGCTTTCTAATTATGATAATGCTAAAGAATTGATTTTAAAGGCTTATGAATTAGTACCTCAAGCATATAGACAAAAATTTAGGAATTGCAGAAAAGAAAATGGTCAAACCCATGTTGAATTTGCTAGAACTAAAGAACAGTTATTTGATAGGTGGTGCCATTTAAAGAAAATAAATTCTGATCATGGAAAACTTAAGACAATTATTGTTAGTTGAAGAATTTAAAAGGTGCATTAATTTCGATATAAAAACTTTCTTAGACGAGAAAGAAGTTGAAACTTTAGATGAAGGAGCTTGCTTAGCAGGTAACTTTGCCTTGACGCATAAGGTCTCTTTCATGAATAAATCAAACCCTCGAAAACCTTTTTATTCATCTACTGGTCCTAAACCAAATTTTAATCAACATAATGACAATTCCAATCAGAATAGTCTCAAACCCAAGTCTCCTTATGAAGCCAAAGGTCGAATTCCCTTATCTCGACCCAATTGTAATTATTGCAAAGAACCAGACCGTATTATTTCTGAATGTCCTGTTTGAAAAAGAAAACGGGAAAAACTAGAAAGTTTTAAGCGTACAGGCTTTACTTCATTAAAGTCTACAACTCAGTCATGTTTTAAAGACCAAACCTTTGTCCAGGCCAAAGTACCTGAGACTGATACTGTTATGGAGATTTATGAACCATTCTTATCAGATGGTTTTGTGTCACTAAAAAGTGATTTTGCCCAGTCTACCCCTATTAAAATTTTACGTTATACTGGAGCTTGTCAATCTCTTATTTTAGCAGATGTCCTGCCTTTTTCTGAGAAGACTTCTTCTGGGACAAGTGTCCTTATTCAGGGTGTAGAGTGTGGATTTGTTCATGTTCCGCTTCATAACATTTATTTGTCTTCAGACTTGATTAATGGTCCAGTGACTTAATATTAGAAACAATTTACCTTTTAAAGGTGTACATTTGTTATTAGGCAATGATTTTGCCAGAGATAAGGTAAATGTTAATATACTTGCAACTGACACACCTTGCATGGATCAATCACCCGATCCGATTGAGGAAGAAATTCCTGACCTTTACCCGTCGTGTGCATTTACTAGAGCTATGGCAAAGAAAGCCATTTTGACTGAAAATCAGTCTGATATTGACTTATCTGATTCTTTGTTGGGTCATTTATTTAAAAATGAAATTAACAGGTGTATTTCACAAAACCCGTCTGAAAGTCAGACAAATTCTAAACATAATTCGTCAGAATTTGATTATATATCTTCACCCTTAGTTAATGAAGGCCATGATACAAGGTCAAGGTCAACACTAAGTGAAGACCAACACAATGATCCAGAACTAGCACCTTTATTTCAAGGGGCTGTCGGTGAAACTGATATTTCACAGGAACCTGTCTTTTTTTGTGTAAAAAAAATGGAATATTTATCAAAAAGTGGCACCCTTCTGAAGTTTCTGTTGATGATGAGTGGGCTGTCAATCATCAAGTTGTTATTCCTAAATCATACAGATCAAGCTTAGCTCATAAAACACTTGTCAGGTCATTTAGGTATCATTAAAACCCATCACAAAATTCTTAATCATTTAGAGAAAACGCAATGTAAAATAAGAGAAAGATATGACAAAAATACGTTAAAACAAGAAGGCCATCATGGCCCTGGATCGCTCACCTGAGTCAATAGGCGAAATTCACTCCACGTGCATAATTCAATTTCTGACCAATTGTCAGGTCAACTGAACTTAAAATGTGGCCTCTAGAGGCGTCCACAAGGGATTTCCGTAAGTTGACCTAGTAACCTAATTTAGAACTCATCAAAAAAATTAATCAAGACAAACATTCTAAATAGTTTTCAAGTTAATTGAGCAATACATGTGGCCTCTAGTGTGCCCACAAAGTACTTCTTTAATTAGACGAAGTGACCTAGTTTAAGATCCCAGGTGACCCAATTTCAAACTCATCCAATATTTCATCAAGACAAACATTCTGACCAATTTTCAAGTCACTTGTGCAAGAGATGTGACCTCAAGAGTGCCCTAAAGGTATTTCTTAAATTTGACGTAGTGACCTAGATTATGACCCCAGGTCACCCAATTTTGAACTCATCCTAGATTTCATCAAGACAAACATTTTAACCAATTTTCAAATCAATTGAACAATAAATATGGCCTCTAGAGTGCCCACAAGGTATTTCTTTAATTTGACCTAATGACCTAGTTTATGACTCCACATGACCCAATTTAGAACTCATCTGAAAATTTATCAAAACAAACATTGACCAATTTTCAAGTCAATTAAGCAAAAAATGTGGCCTCTAGAGTGCCCTAAATGTATTTCTTTAATTTGACCTAGTGACCTAGTTTATGATCCCAGCTGATCCCATTTAGAACTTATCTAAAAGTTTATCAAGACAAACATTCTGAATAATTCTCAAATCATTTGAGCAATAAATGTGGCCTGTAGAGTGCCCACAAGGTATTTCTTTAATTTGACCAAGTGACCTAGTTTATGACCCCAGGTGATTTAATTTCAAACTTATCCAATATTTCACCAACACAAACATTCTGACTTATTTTCAAGTCAATTGAGCAAGAAATGTGGCCTCTAGAGTGCCCTAAAGGTATTTCTTTAGTTTGACCTAGTAACCTAGACTATCTCCCAAGGTGACCCAATTTTGTACTCATCCAATATTTCATCAAGACAAACATTCTGACCAATTTTCAAGTCACTAGAACAACAAATGTGACCTTTAGAGTGCCCTATAGATATTTCTTTGACATAGTGACCTGGATTATGACCCTAGGTGACCCAATTTTGAACTCATCCTAGATTTTATCAAGACAAAAATTCTAACCAATTTTCAAATCAATTGAACAATAAATGTGGCCTCTAGAGTGCCCACAAGGAATTTCTTTAATTTGACCTAGTGACCTAATTTAAGACCCCACATGACCCAAATTCAGACTCATGTGAGATTTTAACAAGAAAAACATTCTGACCAATTTGCAAGTCAATTGAGCAAAAAATCTGGCCTCTAGAATGCACACAATGTATTACTTTAATTTGACCTAGTGACCTAGTTTATGATCCCTGGTGACCCAAATCCAAACGCATGCTAGATTTTATCAAGACAAACATTCTGACCAAATTTCAGATCATTTGAGCTATAAATGTGGCCTCTAGAGTGCCCACAAGGTATTACATTGACCTAGTGACCTAGTTTATGACCCCAGGTGACCCAATTTTGAAATGACTGGACACGTTGTGCTCAGGTAGGCAAACAAACTTAGAACAGGTTCACTATATACCAAATAACAAAGCTCTATGCCTTCCAGTTTTAGAAAAGAAGAAGTTCAAAGTTTTCCTTCTTTGTTCCTATGTTCGAACTTGTGACCCCCGGGGGCCAGTTTTGACCCCAGCGGCATCACTTGAACAAACTTGGTAGAGGTCCACTAGGAGATGCTACATACTAAATATCAAAGCTCTACACCTTCCAGTTTTAGAGAAGAATTCTAAAGTTTTCATTCTTTGTTCCTATGTTAGAACTTGTGACCCCAAGGGCTGGGCCAGTTTTGACCCTAGGGGCAACATATGAAGAAACTTGGTAGAGGTCCACTAAGAGATACTACATACCAAATATCGAAACTCTACACCTTTCAGTTTTAGAGAAGAAGAATTTTAAAGTTTTCATTCTTTGTTCCTATGTTCGAACATGTGGCCCTCGGGGCGGGGACAGTTTTGACCCCAAGGGCATCGTATGAACAAACTAAGTAGAGGTCCACTAGGAGATGCTACATACCAATGTCAAAGCTGTACGCCTTCCAGTTTCAGAGAAGAATAATTTTAAAGTTTTCCTTCTTTGTTCCTATGTTCGAACTTGTGGCCCCCGGGGCGGGGCAAGTTTTGACCTCAGGGGCATCATATCAATAAACTTCGTAGAAGTCCACTAGGAGATGCTAGATGCCAAATATCAAAGCTCTATGCCTTCAAGTTTCAGAGAAGAAGAATTTTAAAGTTTTCCTTCCTTGTTCCCATGTTCGAACTTGTGACCCCCCGGGGCGGGGCCAGTTTTGACCCCAAGGGCATCGTATGAACAAACTTGGAAAAGGTCCACTAGGAGATGGTAGTTGCCAAATATCAAAGCTCCACGCCTTCCAGTTTCAGAGAAGAAGAATTTTATAGTTTTCCTTCTTTGTTCCTATGTTCAAAATTGTGAAACCCGGGGCCAGTTTTGACCCCAGTGATATCATATGAACAAACCTGGTAGAGGTCCACTAGGAGATGCTACATATCAAATATCAAAGCCCTACGCCTTCTAGTTTCAGAGAAGATTTTCTAAGATTTTGCTATTTTTTTCCTTTTCCTCGATCCCTGGGCCAATTTCTTTCCGAGGATTGATAATAGGCATTGCAACAGGATTCATGTTTTCCTGGAATTTCTCTTACCACTACTCTGCACAATATTCCTTTCAAGCCACTGGCTGCTTTTCCACATAACCATCGCCAAAGCAATGGCCGACAGTGAGAGAGGAATGAATCCTGTCGCAATGCCTATACTCTCAGCATAAGCAAGTAAATCTTGGTTCAGCACGACTAGGGTTAATGAAAATTCTGATTATTTTTTTCTTCTTTCCCTTTTCAGGCACAGAAGGATTCCATATTTAAGTTAAGTACACTTTACTATGGTTGTCCTTATACTATCTTGAATTAGTTACACATCCGATCTTCTGTCATGGGCACAGAAACTGGTGGAGGCTGACACAGCCACCCCATCTGTCTTCGGTGGCCTTGACGAAGACACTGCTGACGTCTCCTTCAACATGGATGAAGGCACCTCGGTCGATGAAGGAAATGCTGTGGACTCAATGACATGGGATTATTCGAACGCTGTGGAGGATTTGGAAGAAGAGGTTAGCTCTTTTGAGCTAAGTTGTTCTCCACGGTGGAGGATGTGGATATGGGCGATGAGATTAGTATGGATCTGAGCCTCATATCTTCATCACGTGAGATGTGGTATGGCTTACCAACCGAGCCCCTCAGGATTGCCTTCGTTAAGGAGGAAGAGCTGAACTCTGATAAGTTTGGTTGTCTCTTTCTGGTCAGTGGATGAGGATATGGAAGGGGACGCTATAGACTCTTCCTTCAGTTCCACATTATCTGTGATGTCCGATAAAGGAGAAGCTGAGGTGTTGGAGGACATGGGGAAGCAGCTCTTCCGAGATGAAGATGTTGAGTACGACTGTGAGGTAGAACTTAGCTTCGTCGAGCTAAGTAACACCTCATTGTCCTTCTTGACATTGGACTTGGACGTCTTGCAGACTAGTGAGGATTTTGTTGGCCCGGCTGATGGCGAAGAGGCAGAGCTGTGTTTAGACTTTTTCTCCATCGGTCAGGGAAGTGAACTAGAACGCTGTTCTGTCGATCTACAGAATGGGTGGAGATAGTGACTCCAAAAAGTAGTGTGTAGGTGGAGATAGTGACTCCAAAACATATACAGTAGGTGGAGATGGTGACTCTGAAATGTACAGTGTAGGTGGAGATAGTGACTCCGAAATATAGAGTTGGTGAAGATAGTGACTCCGAAATGTAGAGGAGAATAAGATATGAATACTGTTATGTAATAGGATATACATGTGACCTGTTTTTGTTGTCACTCTGTATACAAATTATTCTAGAAACATGAACATTCATTGGTGTTTCATTCTGGTTATTTTTAGAAACAGGATTGTTAGTAAACAAGTTGTTTATCAATCCATATCTATAAATAGCTTGTTGTCATCTTTCTAGAAAAGACTAATCTAGAATTTTCCAAACTGATATAAATAGGAGCGACTTACTTGGTGATTTGGATTTTGAAGTTAAACTTGTGGCTTTGAGGATACAGAATTAGTGAAAAGTGTTGGATTTAACTTGGAATATAGAACTGTAAGTTAAAATTGCTTATTAGAACTATTGTTAATTTAGGTTTGAGGAACCAGAAATTCCATACATTTTGTAGTCTAAACTTAATTCTTAATTTTGAGGGACTTATTCTATTTCTTGTTCTAAGATTAAGAATTGCCAAAATTTCATTCAAACTTAACTCTTGTTGTACTATTTTGTCTTTATTCATTAATATTGTTAATTATGAAAGGCTTGTAGCTGGTTTTATTTCTCGTTACGCTTCTCTCGTAACAATACTGTTAATATAAATAAACATGCTAGTTTACTTAGGAGATATATTGAGGGAGTCATTGCTTACTGTTACTAAGAATAAAATAAGTTATAATTTAGAGTTAAGAACATGGCTCTCTTTTTTATTAATCTTTACACATAATGCTGACTTATAAAAAATCTAAGAAAGCCTCTAGAAACACTGTGGAATAAGGATATCCAGCGTTGTATGCTTTTCCCACAATGTTTTCTATCCTAAAAAACTTTATTTAGGCAACCTTCAATTTGTCATCTGTAAATACTTTCAATTTCTGAAAGAAATTTCAATTTTTAAGTCAAATTGACTTTGTCGTCTGCAAGTGCTTTCAAATTGGCAAAAACACATGTTTTCACTGATGTGTTTTGGGGCTAGTGGACTTTGAGTAATTAAGCAAATGTCTGTCTACAAGTTTCATCCCAGTAAGCTGTAAGAGAAGCAGGAGAAGCAGCTTTCGCAAGTATATTTAATAGTGTGCAAAGTCTGGACCTTCTACGTTACTGTAAATTCTTACATACACAGTACAAAGGAAAGTGCTGTGCTTGTTAATTCACTTCCTCCCACGTCTATCTCTGCTGCTAAATATCACAGTTACAGAGTTTATTTGCAAATTCAAACCTTGCTCGGGAACTCCATTTCTCCACTAGAATGGGGAATGAATGAATGAATGAGTGGTGTTTTACGGCCCGTCGACATCAAAGGTCATATTGGGCGCACTTACAACTGATGAAATGCATTTAATTGATGATACTGTTATGTTACAACAAAGGTAAAAAACTTAGCTGTGTAAACACTAAAAGAAAAAAAAAGGGGGGGTTACATACTGTAAAAAAAACAAAGACGGTCAATAGAACCCAAAATTATATCTTTTTATAGAGATTTACCTCTTTCAAAAACTGGGAAATAGACTCCAACTTTACAGTATCAAATAAAATGTTCATACTGTCAGCATGAAAAAATCTGTCCCTTGTAGGTGCAAGGTCTACACAGTCTACGAGTATATGTTTGACAGTAAGAAACGCGTTGCATGAAATACATTGGGGTGCTTCTTCTCCTTTAAGGAGGTATGAGTACGGGCCAAGATAATTTCCTCGCGGCGGTTTGTGCGCAATCCTTGAAGCCACTCGCCCGGATTTGGCTTCACCGTAAATAACTTATTGGATTGGTTAACTGGATCATTCCAGGATTGCTGCCATACATTTTGAATAAAAACATTTATCAGTGGTTTAAAATCGTTAAAAGGAACTTTAAAAGGTAAAACATCAAGTGACAATGCCTCCTTAGCAGCTCTATCTGCCTCTTCATTGCCACTTATACCAATATGGCTAGGGAGCCAACAAAACACAAGATCAGCATTATCACAGATTCTAGAAATCTTTTCAAGCAGATTAACTACCAACGGGTTGTCCGTTCTCTCATTTTCGAGCGCTTGCCTAGCGGACAGTGAATCAGTGAAAATAATGTATCGCCAGTACGCATCCTGTTCTATATGCTTAAGAGCAAGTTCTATTGCCTTTAATTCTGCAGTAAAACAAGAAGAATTATTTGGTAGGCGAAACTAGTATAATTCACCATCGAGTAAAGCAGCTGAGGCAACTTTTTCTCCATCTTTTGAACCATCAGTATAAATCTGTTCATAGTTGTAATACTGCTCTTTAATTTCAAGAAATTGGTTTTTAAATACTAAGGGATCTGTTGTAGCTTTTTTATTGGCAGTAAGATTATATAAGAAGGTTGGGCTTTTTGATGTCCATAGAGGAACATCTGAAATTTTATGTTTAGCTACATCCTCTAGATCAAAATCAAGCAGATCTACATCGGCTTTGCAGCGCATACTGAAGTGAGGTATAACTTTTTCCTTCTTCTTAAAATTATCGTTATACAGCGGTTCAAAAACAACCTTATGCGTAGGATTTTCAGGATTGGATTTTAATATTAAGTAATACTGCATGGAAAGTTTCTTCCTACGTAAATTCAAAGATGGTTCATTTGCCTCTGCATACGGACTAATGACGGGGGATGTTCTAAAGGCGCCAAGTCCTTGGCGTAAACCTTGGTTATGGATAAAATCCAGTTTACGAAGGTATGACTGTCGCGCAGACCCATATACAACGCAGCCTAATCTAACTTTGAACGGACAAGTGATCTATAAAGTCTCAACAAGACTTCCTTGTCGGCTCCCCAGTCCATGCTGGAGACAACACGTAAAAGATTGAGAGCTTTTTGGCATTTATTGCTCAGGTAATTGATGTGTGGAATGAACGACAGCTTAGAGTCAAATAAAAGACCTAAGAATTTAAATTCAGGGACGACCTCAATTAGTATATCATCTAGCTTAAGTTCTGGATCTTTATGAAATTTTCTTAACTGGTAGAAATGCATGCATTTGGTCTTGGTCTTAGAAAATTTAAACCCATTTTCCCCTGACCATTTGCTTAAATTGTTTAAAACTTGTTGCAACTGCCGTTCAATGGTATGCATATGCTTAGACCTATAGCAAATGCAAAACTCGTCAACATAGAAAAAGCATTCCACGCCAGGACAAACACACTTAACAATATTGTTTATCTTGACACTGAAGAGTGTAACGGAAAGAATGCTTCCCTGGGGAACGCCCATTTCTTGTTCATGGGGGTTGGAGTAAGTATTTCCTACCCGGACTCTAAACTGACGTTCATTCAGAAATGCCGAAATGAAATAAGCAAGGCGACCTCTTATACCGAAATCATAGAGGTCGTTCATGATTCCATACTACCATGTGGTGTCATATGCACTTTCCAAATCGAAAAAAACTCAAACAACATGTTCCTTTTTAATAAAAGCTTCACGAATAAAAGTTTCGAAGCGAACTAAGTGGTCGAGAGTGCCTCTTTGTTTACGAAATCCGCACTGGGCGGTAGCAATAAGTTTGTTTTTCTCTAGAAACCAAACAAGACGGTCATTAACCATTCTTTCCATGGTTTTGCAAATACAGCTTGTTAAGGCTATAGGACGATAATTTGCAGGGTTCGTAGAGTCTTTGCCTGGCTTTAGTATTGGAATAACTATCGCTTCCTTCCAGGAATCTGGAAGAATTCCGGTGTGCCAGACTTGATTGAAAATTTGAAGTAAACTTTGAAGGGATGTAAATGGTAAATGTTTTAAAAGCTGATAATGGATGTCGTCACATCCAACGGCAGTATCATGACATCTCTTTAGAGCCTTTTTCAGTTCTTTGAAAGTGAAATCTTTATTGTAATGCTCCTTATTATTGGATTTGAAATTCAGTTTAGTTTTTTAACATTCTGAAATTTGCGAAAAATTGTTGAATAGTTAGATGCAGAGGACTTCTCTGCAAAAGTGTCTGCCAATACATTTGCTATGTCAGCTTTAGATGTGACAACACCGTCAACAGCAGTTAAATGACCAACATTTAATGACGAGACTTTTCCATTAATTTTACGAACCATTTCCCATGTCTTTTTGACAGACGATCTAGAGTTTAATCTGGATACATACTGTCGCCAAGACGCACCTTTACTTTGTTTTATAGTTCGTCGTGCTTTCGCACGAGCAATTTTGAACTTAGTTAGATTTTCCTGAGTAGGTCTCAGATTAAATTGTCTGAGAACCGATTTTCGTTCAGCTATGGCCTGTTTGCAATCATCATTAAACCATGGTTTGCTAGGATGCGCTGGATTTGTCGACGTTCGAGGAAAAGATTTCTCTGCAGCCGAGTATAGTAAGGAACTGAAAAGTTCGGCTTGATTTTCACAGTCATCAAAGGCGTTAGAATTGATTGACTGTTCACAGCAGACTTTGAATTTTTCCCAGTTTGCTTTGCGAAGCTTCCAATGTTGTGAACGTTCTTCTATTAAAGGTCCAACTTCCGACAACTTGATCGGGAAATGATCACTTCCATGAAGGTCGGCATCAACCTTCCATTTAAAGTCTGGAGAAATTCCAGGGCTGCAAATAGTTAAGTCTAAAGACGAAAAGCAACCAGTAGGAGGATGAAGATAGGTTGAGGAACTATCATTAAGTAGAAGAAGGTCGTGCTTCGTAATAAAATCTTCAACTGTTCGACACTAGCAGTAAAGGACGAGATCATACGGATCTGACGGGCCCGGTCAGATCCGTATTATCCCGTCCCTGTAGAGCCCTACGCTACCTACCCTACAGAGAATTTGTCCAAGGTTGCCTACCCTGAAAGAATTTACATTATATCACTTCTACAAAAATACCCAAAAAATACCCAAGGTCTCTACCCTGATACCCGGAGTGTCCATCGTCAGAATTCAAGATGGCGGACTTTTTGATGGCAAACTGGGTATTTTCATTGAGTTGGACTTAGACTTTTTTCTGCATCTATGCTGCAACAGTTTACAAAGGGGTCGAGTAAACGATAAAGTCCGAGAATCCGCATGAAAATGTTACTATAAATAGAACATTTATTTTGCAATAAAAGGCTAAGTATTGTCCACTGAGCGGACCCAGCCTAACCATTGAGTTGGACTTAGTTTTTCTGCATCTATGGATGATTTCTTCTCTCTAAAAGCCTGAGCACTGAGTTGGACTTAGTTTTTTCTTCACCTATGAATGATTTCTCTCTCTAAATGCCTAACTATTGAGTTGGACTTAGTTTTTCTGCATCTATGGATGATTTCTCTCTCTAAAAAAAGCCTAACCATTGAGTTGAACTTAAGTTTTTTCTTCACCTATGAATGATTTCCCTTTTACATGCCTAACCATTGAGTTGGGCTTAGTTTTTCTGCATCTATGAATGATTTCTTCTCTCTAAAAGCCTAACCATTGAGTTGGACTTAGTCTTTTCACCCTATGAATGATTTTTTCTCTCTAAAAGACTGAGTACTGAGTTGGACTTAGTTTTTCTGCATCTATGGATGATTTCTCTCTCTAAAAGCCTGAGCACTGAGTTGGACTTAGACTTTTTTATCCTATGGATGATTTCTTCTCTCTAAAAGCCTGACCATTGAGTTGAACTTAAGTCTTTTTCTGAGTTTTTTTTACTCTTTGGAGTGTAACTCTTCTAAAAGAAAGAAGATTGACAATTTTGAAGAAATGACAATTTGAAGATAGAACTTTCGTGGTAGATGGTTAGCCCTGAAAAGGGCTGTTTTTAGAGAAGGGCTGATTTTTGAAAATGTTTATTCAGTATCAGTCGATTCGCTGTCTGACTCACTCCTTTCAGCGGCGATTTGCTCGCGGAAAAGACGGTCTACCTGCTCAGTTTTTGAAATAACATACTGAAAATACATTTCAAGCATGCCCTCAATAATGAGTTCCTTCATCCGAAGGTTATAACAGAACACCGTTATTCGCAAGCTCAGCCCTCTCGTAACGTTTTCTCACTTCAACTAAGCGTTGTTGAAGTAAAACGATTTGCCTCCTCGCTCTTCTTAACTTTCGCTCGGCATCCATCCAAGTGAAGCGCATGTCGAGTGTTGGTCTTGAAGTCATTGTGAAAATGAAATGTATGAAAAATATATCGCAGAGATTTATAGCTTTTCAGACGGATTGAACTAGTTGACCCATGACGTCATTTTCTCCTATGTTTTTCCCGCGTCGGCGTTTCATGCTGTTTTGGCTCCAAATTAATGTTGTCCAATCAGAATGATCGTTGTTTTTTCTAATGGTAAATGTTTCATTGTTGACCAACCCGTGGTTTTGTTACATTTTTTCTTGTTCGGGTCAGAAAAAAACTAGAGTTTGACTATTCTATGACTTTCTTTGATTGTAAATCTTTTGAGTTTTGACAATTTTGAAGAAATGATAATTTGAAGATAGAACTTTTGTGGTAGATGGGTAGCCCTGAAAAGGGCTGTTTTGTTTTGGAGACTGTGTTTTTTCGTCTCACGTTGTTTTTTCCACTTTTAATGACAACATCCGAAATTCGCTTGGCAAATGGGGCATGCTTCAACTCTTTTTCTGATCACCATTGCCCCATTATCGAAAGTAATCTTCCTCCCAAATTCGATATCAACCAAAATGACATCCGGTGTTGTCTTTAAAAATAGTTGAACTAATCTTTCGACGAGATCTTTGTATGGCTGTGTTATACGTTGTAGTTGGTTTTGTTCCTCCTCTCCTACGAGATGAGTGTTTAGTTGCAATAACTGTTGGCCTGCATTTAGATATTCTTGGAGAGCCTCACGTAGTTGATAATTTATCTCCTCCATATTAATATTGCTTCCGAATATTGATACTGCTTTCGAATATTGATACTGCTTTCGAAGTGATCGTTAGCTGAGAGTTAAAGAAATGGTGATTGTATGAAAATAACGCTGGGCTTTATACGTTTACAGAGGATTGAAAATTTTTAAAGAGCACGGACCTGGCGGAAAGCACATACATTTTTTCCCATGCTACGTTTCATGCTAATATACCAAAAAATGTAGACAGAACAAGTCTTGGGGAAAAACAGAATGAAGAGCTCTGTTGTTTTTTGAACTTTTATTTATTGAACAGAACTAAACAATGAAACATTTTTTGCAATGCATCATAAAAATTTTCTTGACAATGAAAAAAAATTTCTTGACAATGAAAAAAATTCACAAGGAAACATTTTTTTACAATACAGCATAAAAAACATTTTCTTAACAATGAAAAAATTCACACTGAAATATTTTTTCACAATGAAAAAATCACACTGAAATATTTTTTCACAATTAATTATTCACAATACAGCATATAACAAATTTTTACAATGCAAATTCGCAAATACCACGGGTTTCACATTTGTCTTCATATTCCGTAATGTCTTTATGCAATTGGTCATACCCCAAAAACATTGTATACTCACTGTCCATATCGTCGAAATCTCGTAGTCCTATGAATGGAGCAACATGTCTATAAGCGTCTATTGTTGAAAGAGCTGAATTCACTACTTCTTCTGTAACATCTCTATCAAATAGAATATACCCTGACATGGTTTCCATTGTTTCTCCGTAGGAATGAACAGATCCTTTTTTGTAGCGTAAGTAAAAGTCAAATAGAACTGATTTCGTTTTCAGAACGTTAAGAAAACTTTCTTCTGTTGTTCCTATGATAAAAAATGTCCATCGACTTGTGGATCGAAACAGTTTACTAATAACATTGTCTTTCAAACAGCTATCTTCTAAATAAGTCTTGAGAACAAGATCCAACCCCGAATCGTCCACCATCATCGCAATAAAGTTGATTATACCATACACTTTGTAGGACTTTTCTCCTTTTGCAATCCACTTAAACATTTTTTCGATCCAAATTTTCACACAGAAAAATTTAATGTTAACCTGTGTTTGTTCATCAAGCGTATGCTGTTGAACAAATTCTCCATAATTTTTTTCACGTAGTTCTATTGGTAACGGTAACATGATTGTTATTTTTTGACCAACGGGTTATATTTTTCCCGACTTATTTTGACTGATTGCTACACAACAATGTGATATGGAATTATTTTCTCAAACTTTTATAACCATAGGGTACAGTGTCAGTACCATTTACAATAACTCTCTTGGTGTATACAGAGCGAAACGTTTTTGTTTGTGGTTCACTGGTAACCGTTCTATCTCTGTGTCTTTTAATTCTACAATCATACTGAATTTTGATTTCTATTGTGCGATCCAAAGCACATTTTGAATATGTATCGAAATTCACCACCTGTTTTGTATTGTAATCCAGAGTAATCCCCTTTACTTTACATTTGCTTATCTCTTTTCCATCTTTTGTTTTCATTTTGTAAGCATAATTCTTAGGCCCAAGCCCTCTGAATTGAGTAATTTTACAAGCAGGCTCTTCATCAGTCCATTTTCCTAGCCGGCTGTTAATAATAGGAGGGTTCCATAATTCAGGGTCGTGAATGTACATACAACTATCTCTATCTTTTAACTTTTCAAGAACACTGTACAATTCCAACCTTGCATAAGCTGTTACGTAAGACCCTACTACCACATTGGCTGTAGCGTGGGTGTCAATAAGTTCCAACTTTGATTCATAGTTAACCAAGATGAATGGACAGTCCTCGTCAAAGATTTCTACATGCTTTACAATGAAATTGGGATTGGTGACTAATTCAAAATATTTAGACGGATCACTGATGTATTCCGTCTTGGACATTTTTTCACGCTGAGCTAATTTTCCCCAAAGACAGTTCAACATAATCTTAGCAAATGATCTTCTCCCAGGATTTTTTTGAATACAACTTGGATCAAGACGAACACCTTCCGCCTTCTCATATTCACAAACGAACTGATCTTTTTCTGAGTCTGATTGACACCAATCTGGATAACCACTGGCTTCTTGCTTAATTTTCAAGAAATTGTTTACATAATGTTTAAAGAACTGATCTGATACAGAATTGAAATGCCAAATTTCATACACTTGCAATAATCGATAACCACAGTCAAGAGCCTTGAATAATTCAAAAGTAACCCAAGTTCCGACCAAAGTCCTCTCTTCTTTACCATGCCTACAAATGCTTGAACTTTCTTCTGCACATTTCATACAGAGTGGAAACATCATTTTGTTGTTACAGTGAACTGGGAGAACGGGGTGAAACAAATCAGTTGGAGGTAAAACTTTACATTTGATTAACCCCTCATATTGTCGAATATTGTTCATGTCAATATTCTCAGCAGACAAAATTTCTGGCTGACCTACAGGATAGGATTTGTGTTTACAAACATAAGTGTACAGAGAACAGATATCGATGTACTTGATTTCCTTTTTGGTTTTTTTTTTCATCAACATCATAACCAATTTTTATTGCATTACATCTTCCCCCAGACAAACCATCCCTCGGATCGATAGGGTCCCAATGTGGATATAACTTTTCAATGAGTTTTTTGTACTCTTTATCCTTCATCTTAGCATCAAAATCGTGTTCCCAAATGTACACTACATTATAACCCATTTCTTTGATATCTGCTATACGTTCAAAAGTACGTTCGTACAATTCAGACATGGGTTTCCCATTAACAGGATTGATCTGTTTTCGATCTGTATAGCATACAGGACAACCATTGTAAAGATCCCCAAGAAATTCATAAACAGTGTTTGATTGACGGTGAAAACCATCTACACTATATCTCCCGATTTGAACTTCCCCACCATTTTTTGCATGCCGAATATTAATACCTTTTTCCTGACCTACGCTTTGAACCCAGCGTATCGCTTTCATAGAAAAGCGACGTCTGGATGAGTCTTTGCTTGAAATGATAGCTATTTGATTTTCTGACAAATATTTGCTTCGCCAGACCTTGTTACAGGCATCTGCAATGGTAATCGCCTCTAAAAATGGACAAATACCACCCTGTTCGATAAACAGCTTTCTGAATTCAGCACACCCTCGTCTAAGGATATCAACATCTGACCTACAGTACAATTCCATCTCCTTCTGAAAATTGAATTCCTCACCCTTTTGAACTTTGTCATTATACCAAACTATGAATTTTGACCTAGCCTCTTCAGGCATTGAGTCGGGTTTGTAATAAGACATATCCAAGTAAGGTCCAATGTAACTCCAAAATTCATCTGTATTTGCCCAGTGAGGAAAGTAACCTTTTTTCATTTCTTGAAGACCAAATGTGGCTGGAAATTTTGCCAAACCAAAGCTCATGAAATTGAAAGAATCGATCAGACACACACCATTCAGCTCTAACTTCATAATATTGTTTCCATTCATGATCAATTTTGGAAGTTTTAACCCAACTTTGACAATATAGCCAAGAATGAACTGACCGTCATAACCTTTGAAATTATGGGCAATAGCCGTGACTCCTTTATGATGTTTTGAAAAGAGCCACTTGCAAAATTGACTCAAAGTTTCTTCACCTTGAAAAATAACTTCCCTACCCTCTTCAAATTCACTGCATGTAGAACAATGAAAATCAAGTGATTTATCGATACATTCATCACATGCTCTGTGTGCAATACAGTAATTCGGAATGTGTACCCCTGTGTCTTGTTTGCATTCAAAATCAAAGAAAATAAACTGTGGTTTTTTGACTACAGAAGAACTCGTCTCGTCATCGCTGTCATGGTTCAACTCACTTTGGTAAGGCTGAATATAGCATCGATGAGAAAAGTTAACAATTCTCTTACAGATATGACACCTTTTCTTTCCATTGCAAACATGATTTTTCTTTCTGACAAGACATTGCACACCACATTTCGAACAGAGTTCACAAATGGATTTCTTTTCTTTACCTTGAACAATTCTGTGATTTTCAAAGCATTCAGCACTAAAAAATCGTCTACTGCAATCACTGCAATCACTGCAAACATATTCTTTAAATTCTGATGGACATTTTCCTTTGCGACAACAACCTTTGCAGATATTTGAACAAGCATGACTTTCCCGGTGAGAGTAACCCACATCACAGAACTCACAATAATATCCACAACTAAAAAAACCTTTGATAGATTTGATGTAGTCATAATGGTTTTGATGATAGTACAAATGTATGATCTTACTATTGGTTTTCACTTCTGGATGTTCAAATATTTTTTTCACTTTTGAATGCTGTTGATGAACTTTAATGACATAGCCTTTTTCATACAAGAATTATTGAATTTTTTTTGTATTCATCAATTCCTACAGGCTGTGTTGGTGAAACTCCAGCTTCATTCAACAATTTCTCAGCTTCAGTCTTTTGAAGAGAGAGGTTTGAACGACAAATACGATCCCATTTTCTATTCCATGCTCCGGTGTTTTTTTACGTTCACTGTAGCAAATTCCCACAACAACGGCTCTTGCAAAACATAGTTGGTCATGATTGCCAATTTGAATAATGGATTTTTTCTTCTGGGCAAAAACCTTTGAATCTAATTCTGATGATCTATATTTTCCGCTACCACTTGGAGGTATTGTATGTGTAATGTCAAATGTCATGAATCCGTCGCTTAAGACGAAATCTGTATTCGATTGTAGAACTCGTTCAATTTCATGCAGCATAGTTTCACCTTGCAACTGTTCTGTAGTTAAAAAAGGAATATGGATTCCCATTTCCAACGAAGGATGATTAATGGTAATTCTAATCATATCCATCGAGTTAGCATTTAACTTTCGAATGATTTCATGGGTAACATCGTCAAATAATCCAAGTAGTCTCTGAGGTGGTAATTCTTCAAATTTCTTAAAACTCACCGTCAGCACATGTGATTCTGTTTTAAATTTTCTTGACTTCTTATTACCCCTTTCTGTTAAATCCTATGGACTTTTCATGTCTAAGCTAGAGTTGATACTTTCATCGTCACTATCACTTTCTTCTTTCAACGGTCTAGTTTTTTTCTTTTGTTGGTGGAAATACCTCATCGTCACTTTCGCTGTCTGAATAGGTTATTATTCTTTTTCTTTTACCCATCGTTTTAGCCCTGAGTGAAAAGACAATAATGCAGGAAGTGAGAAAAAACTAACAATTTATATAACCTCTTCATTGCAACAGTGTATAAATAGAGACGACGGTTGTGAAAATCTAATCATTCTCCTGCTCAATCTCAGACAGTACAGTTGATAAAAGAATATGAGCGAGTTCAAGCTGCAAAATACATCGCCACTTAGAAAGAGGGTGCATCTGTATGTTAATCCATACAGCCACGATTATGAGGTCAGCAATATTCCATCAAAGTATCATGTTAAACATATCGGAAACTACGTGGGATCATTTTTATCCCACCAACATTTAGAAAAAAAAGATGTTTACCGTACTACCAGATATAGAGTTTTGGATCAAGCGACGGTCGACAAACGATATGGGGTGAATGGCGAGAGAACAAATATTTGTTTTACATGCAACGAAGCAGGACATTGGGCCAAAGAATGTCCAAAAAAAGAAAATCAGACAGCAACAATTGTTTTTGAATCCACACAGTCATGACATCGAAATTTCACCATCGTTTTACAATGGTGTCAGTCTCCAACATATGAAATTCGTCGGGACACTAAATTCATTCTGCAGTGAAAATACATGGAAAAAAAGTTCACCACAAGCTACATCATCCATTGAAACTCAGACCGTAGATATACAGTCCGACACAATGGATATCACCGATTCAGAAATCTGTGAAATAACAGAACAGGTAGAGAAAAAAATATCTACAAATGATAATCTAAGAAAACAACAAACTTTGGACCTAAAAAACAACGAATTTTCTGCAGAACCGGGTTGTTCGTACGGAGAGGAAAAACAGCAAAACAACGAAAAGAAGAAAAAACGAGTAACAAAGAAATGTTTCTTTTGCAAATCAACAAAACACAAGGGTAAAATCTGTCCAGATACGGTATTAAAAACCAATGAAAGGGGAAGAAAACGTAAAACCAAATGTGAATCTGACATCCCGAAGAAAAAAAGAAAACATACTGAGTGAAAAAAGATTTCAACACAATATTGAATTTAAACAAAAAAGACTGACTTGATTTTTTCATTCATTTTTGTCTTTACAGTTCATTCATTTTTTGTCTTTACAGTTCATGACTTGATTTTTTCATTGTACATAAGTTCTTTTGAAAATAAAAAACATAAATAATTATTTCTAGTTTTAACTTTTTCTAGTTTTAACTGTAAGTCTTTTAAGTTTTTGACAATTTGAAAAGAAAGATCTTTCGTGGTAGGTGGTTAGCCCTGAATAGGGCTTTTTAAAAAGGATTTTACGACAACATCGAGCTCTACGACTCCTCCGCCCTATCCACTGGGATGATTTCACACCCACAGTGTTCGCAACAAGTCGATGAACCTTCATCATCATCGTAAAATCCTTCATATGTATCTGGACAGTTATGTTTCTGTCCAAGATACTAAAGTATGGCAAAACATTTCCCACACTCTATCAGACACCTGCTTGCGCAGTGGGGGCACACAAGAATTCGAACCATCCTGGAACAAATATGATTTTATGTAAAATATCGCTGGGTTTTATAGCTTTACAGAAGGATTGAACTAGTTGACCCATGACGTCATTTTCTCCTATGTATTTCCCGCGTCAGCGTTTCATTAACATTGTGCAATCAAATCGATGGTTATATCGGTGTTTTTCACCACTCCTAATTCAGTGTCACACAGTACAATCCTGGTGTTTCCCGCCAGGTCCGCGCTCTGAAATTTTCAATCCTCTGTAAACGTATAAAACCCAGCGTTATTTTATACAATCATCATTTCTTTGACTCTCAGCTAACGAACACTTCGAAAGCAGTATCAATATTCGAAAGCAGTATCAATATTCGGAAGCAGTTTCAATATGAAGCACAACTTAGATGAAATCAACTTAGACGATTTCCCACCAGTGGAAAACAATGGAGACGTTCTTTCATCAGTTATAAATTCGACAATCATCAATCCACCGACGGTGTTGGACAACATTTATGAAGAGATGAAACAGTTAAATTCAAAACAAGATGCCATGATGACTCGGATCTTAGAACAACTGGAGACTTTTAACCAACATTTGGAGGAAATTAAAACTTTAAACACAAACACAGAGCAGCTCAGTAAAAATATTGAGACACTACGGCAACAGAGTCAGTGCATTTCAACAGTTCCTGTGAAGATCCCTGTGGAGTTTGACTTTGATAAAACCAATCTTCACAAGTTAGTGGACTCTATCGTAACTGTTGTGAAGAAAAATCAGCCAAAGGAAAAACAACCAGAGGAAAAACAACCAGGAAAAACAACCAAACGGAAATCTGAGGAAGACGATAGCCATCTCCACAAGAAACAGCGAGTTGATCAAAAGCCAACTACACCAATAATGACAGGTCAGGGTAAATACGGGAAAAACATTGATAATCACGTTGATTTCAAGATCCCGAAAAAGCCAAAGAAAAGCTGTCGGTAGAGAAAAACACAGCCTCCAAAACAGCCCTTTTCAGGGCTAACCCAACAGTCCTTTTCAGGACTAACCATTTACCACGAAAGTTCTATCTTCAAATTGTCATTTCTTCAAATTGTCAAACTTCTTTCTTTTAGAAGAGTTAAACTCAAGAGTTACACTCCAAAGAGCCACACTCCAGAGAGTAAAAAACTCAGAAAAAGTCTAAGTCCAACTCAATGGTTAGACTTTTTTAGAGAACTAAACACTCATCTCGTAGGAGAGGATAGCAAAAAAATGTAGACAGAACAAGTCTTGGGGAAAAAACAGAATGAAGAGCTCTATTGTTTTTTGAACTTTTATTTATTGAACAGAACCGAACAATGAACATATTATCTCCTTTTATATCTACCGCTGATTAGGTCTAGATCTACATGCAGTGAGGAAATATTCTCGTAAAACGGTCTTTACTAGTGTGTGAACCAATAGTTATTTTTCTGGACATAAATTAACGAAAGTGTCAATGAACTGCCTTTCTTTTGTTAAGGAAATCAGGGATATTCACCCTATTTTACATGTACAAATCTACGAAAGAAAAAATGCTTTCTGTAACATTATCAAGGAGTCTAAAAATAGATACACCTAGCCTGCAGTGAAACTCAGCTATATCAACCCTCACTGGACAGAGCCCTTGTCTTTCCCTTCAGTCATTATGTAGATTATTGTGTACCGTTAAACTGTTCCTTTACTTCTTTTATATTAAATAGTTAACCGTCACATCTTGTGTTGATGATTAACTATAATGCAGTTTGATGGAACTCTACATATATTATTATTAATGTTATGAGCCCAGTAACATTACATGGTGTCAGAAGTAAAAAAAAAAAACATGACATTGGACTAATATTTGCTAACTTTTATTCTTAAGAAATTGTTAAAATGGAAGGCATTAAACCACCATTTATGAACTGGAACGATTCTAATCTACCAGAACAACTGGAAAAATTCATCAGACATTGTGAACTAATTTTTACTGGACCACTTAGTGAAAAAGAAGAACATGAAAAAGTATCATATTTTTTATTATGGATTGGAGACGAAGGTCGTGACATTAGGCACACATGGACGGACATTAGTGATGATGAAAACAAATTACTGGAAACATTCTATACAAGATTTCGAAATTATGTGAGACCGACGTTAAACCTAGTATTTGCAAGATATCAGTTTTACAATGAAACTCAGAAAGATGAAACAGTGTACTCTTTTGTTACACGCCTAAAATTGAAGGCAAAAGATTGCAATTTCACTGACGAAAATGAAATGATTAGAGACAGAATCGTATTTGGGACAAACTCGAATAAAATTAGAGAAAAATTAATCGAAAAAGGTGAAGCATTGACACTTCCAATGGCTATTCAAATTTGTCAAAATTTTGAATACGCATAAGAACAAATGAAATTAATGGCCAAGGAAGGTCCATGCCGTAAAACAATCAAAACAGCGAAGAAAAAAGACGAAACAATCTGGAGCCACAGGACAGTCTCATTCCGACAGAGCTGAAGAACAATCGAAACAGAACAGAGACTTGTTCCAGATGTGGATACTTACATGAACATAAACAATGTCCGGCCAAAGGGCAAAATTGCAGAAAATGTGAGAAACTAGACCATTTTAAGAAAATGTGTAGGACTAAGTGTGTGAGTGAAGTGAATATGGAAGAAAATGATACTGATTTTGAGGTTGATATGGTAAGTACATCTTTTCATTCTAATGACCAAGCTTTTGCCACAATCTTAGTTGGTCAGAACAAAACGCCTATCACCTTCAAGATAGACACTGGTAGCCAAGTAAACATTCTTCTGGAAGACCAATTCAAATTTTTGAAAGTAAAAACCAAACTAAAAACTCCAAAAGGCACACTATCGTCCTATACAGGGGATCTTTTGAAAGTAAAAGGTATGCTGCAATTGCCCATCCAGTACAAAGGTAAATCCTTGACTGAAATGTTCTACATTGTTGATACAAAATCAACAGCACTGCTATCTTTGAAGTCATCTGTTGATCTTGAATTGATCAAATTAGTCTATTCGGTCGATAATGAAACCGTTTCCATAGACATGACAGACCAAAAAACTGAATTTCTTGACGAATTCAAAGATGTTTTTCATGGAATAGGTTTAATGAAGGGAAAAGTTAAACTGCATTTGAAGCCAGACAGTATACCAGTAATAAATCCCCCGAGAAGAGTGCCTGTTGCACTAAAAGAAAAATTACAACAGGAACTCGAACGTATGGAAAAACATGGCATCATTGCAAAGGTTACGAAACCTACAAGTTGGGTAAACAATATAGTGATTGTTGAAAAGCCCAAGACAAAACAGTTGCGCATTCGCTTAGACCCGAAAGCTCTAAACAATGCAATTCGTAGACCTCATTATCCTATGAGAACTTTTGAAGAAGTTACGGCACAATTAGCCAATGCCAAGTATTTCACAGTTCTTGATGCCACTAGCGGTTACTGGAGTATACAATTAGACGAACATTCTTCGTACTATACTACATTTAACACACCATTTGGTCGTTGGAGATTTAAGCGACTAGCATTTGATTTAAATTGTTCCCAAGACATTTCAACAAAAGCTAGACCAAGCTTTTGAGGGATTACCTGGCGTTACTGGAATAGTAGACGACCTAGTAATCTGGGGTAGAACAAAAGATGAACATGACCAAAACTTGCGACAAGTACTGAAAAGAGCAAGACAAAAAGGAATTAAATTCAATCCTGAAAAATGTGTCATTTGTACGACACAAGTTTCATACTTTGGACACATCTTGTCCGATCAAGGTATAAAACCAGACCCGAAAAAAATTTCTGCTATTTCAGAAATGGACGCTCCCAAAAACAGAGCAGAGCTTGAGACATATTTAGGAATGGTGACATACGTGACAAAATGTGCGCCTAATCTTGCATCAGTCACAAATCCTTTAAGAGAACTCTTAAAGAAAGATACAGAATTTGAATGGAATGAACCACAAGAAAATGCATTCCAAAAAGTAAAAACAATTTTGTGTTCAGCACCGGTTCTTGCATTCTTTGATCCAAATGAACCAATCACAATTCAGTGTGACGCGTCGAAAAATGGGTTAGGAAGCGTTCTTTTGCAAAAAGGTAAACCTAGGTAGACCTCATTATCCTATGAGAACTTTTGAAGAAGTTACGGCACAATTAGCCAATGCCAAGTATTTCACAGTTCTTGATGCCACTAGCGGTTACTGGAGTATACAATTAGACGAACATTCTTCGTACTATACTACATTTAACACACCATTTGGTCGTTGGAGATTTAAGCGACTAGCATTTGGTTTAAATTGTTCCCAAGACATTTCAACAAAAGCTAGACCAAGCTTTTGAGGGATTACCTGGCGTTACTGGAATAGTAGACGACCTAGTAATCTGGGGTAGAACAAAAGATGAACATGACCAAAACTTGCGACAAGTACTGAAAAGAGCAAGACAAAAAGGAATTAAATTCAATCCTGAAAAATGTGTCATTTGTACGACACAAGTTTCATACTTTGGACACATCTTGTCCGATCAAGGTATAAAACCAGACCCGAAAAAAATTTCTGCTATTTCAGAAATGGACGCTCCCAAAAACAGAGCAGAGCTTGAGACATATTTAGGAATGGTGACATACGTGACAAAATGTGCGCCTAATCTTGCATCAGTCACAAATCCTTTAAGAGAACTCTTAAAGAAAGATACAGAATTTGAATGGAATGAACCACAAGAAAATGCATTCCAAAAAGTAAAAACAATTTTGTGTTCAGCACCGGTTCTTGCATTCTTTGATCCAAATGAACCAATCACAATTCAGTGTGACGCGTCGAAAAATGGGTTAGGAAGCGTTCTTTTGCAAAAAGGTAAACCAGTTGTTTATGCTTCAAAAAGCCTATCACCAGCCGAAACAAATTACGCCCAAATAGAAAAAGAAATGCTTGCTATTCTATTTTCATGCAGACGTTTTCATCAATACATTTATGGAAAAAAGGTCACAGTTGAGTCTGATCACAAACCATTGAGTTCAATTATGAAAAAATCTTTGTGCAATGCTACTCCAAGGCTACAAAGGATGTTGCTTGAATTGCAGAAATATGACCTAGATGTACACTATGTACCAGGAAAAGACATACCTGTAGGAGATCTGTTATCTCGAAAGTATCTACAAGATACAAGCCCCGAATCATCGGAGAGTATAGATTTGCATATCCATACTGTATTGTCTACTATAGCTATTAGTGACAGAAAACTTGAGCAAGTTAGACGTATGACAAGCAATGACCCTCAGTGTCAAACTCTGACAAAAGTTATTCTGAGTGGATGGCCTGAGATGAGATCAGACTGCCCTTCCAATATTCTTGAGTTTTGGAACCATAGGGATGAGCTATCAGTATCGGAAAATATCATTTTTCGTGGCCAGAAAATTGTTATTCCGAGGGAACTGAGAAAAGAAATGTTGGAAATTCTACATACTGGTCACATGGGTGTAGAAAAATGTTTAAGTAGGGCAAAAGATGTAATGTTTTGGCCCAAAATGACGTCGGACATAACTGACCATGTACTGACATGTGATATTTGTTTAAAGCACAGAAACTCAAACACAAAGGAACCACTGAAATATCATGAAATACCGGAATTACCATGGCAGGTAATAGGTATTGACCTCATGACTTTTGACAATGATGATTACTTAATCACTGTTGATTACTTCAGCAGATATTTAGAAGTAGATTTGCTGACAGACAATAAAAGTGTGTCAATCATCAAAAAGCTCAAAATTACATTTTCAAGATTTGGAATTCCTCAGAAGGTAATTTCAGACAATGCAATGTACTTTTTAAGCGAAAGTTTCCAAAAATTCGCTCGAGACTGGAATTTTGAACATGTAACAAGCAGCCCGTTATATAGTCAAAGTAATGGCCTTGTTGAAAAAACTGTTCAAACTGTCGAACGCATATTCAAGAAAGCCAAAGAAATATATATGACATATGGGGGTTCTACGATATAACTCAATTTTTATGCCCCCAAAAGGAGCACAGACAACAAAAAACAACAAAAAATGAAATATCCCCCGGATAATACTGCAATACATATATATCGTAGTATCCGGGGTTTGTGTAAACACTAAAAACTAACTATTCACTCATATATGTGTATCCTATTCAGTCTTGCAATTTCTTGCCTCCAAGGTTTAATCACGTTTATGTATTTATGTTTCAATCTAACTTCTTGTCCTCCACATAGAACGCAGATTTGATATTTAGACGACGTGCCTTTACCGCAGTGTAGACATTGTACTGTTTTACTTTTGTTGCGTTTCATTATGTAGTTATGAACTTTGCAGTAAATAGAATTTTTTACTGGCTTATTTTTACATTGTTCATTTGAACCTAGTGGTAACATAGCACATTTTAATTCCATTGTTATTGTTTTTATATACTATTTTATTTTTATATTTAAAAAAATAAATATGGTATATAAAAAAGAAACAAAATGAGTGCCAATGTAAAGAAACTATTAAAATTGCATAGTGAGGGGAGAATTGATGATACTGCTTTGAACAAAGCTTTGAATGCTTTGAATGAGCCAGAGAAAAAACCTGAGTCATCTAAAGACTTAGAAAGTCTTAGAAGTAAAGAAAAAAAAGTGATTGAGGATGATACAACAGTTGAGTCTAATGAATTAAAATTGGTTGATAAACCATTGTGCAACTACTTCAAAACATACGAGGAGGACGCACGAAAATACAAAGACCCCAGCATCTTGTTTAATGATAAAAAGTCCATCATGACGAAACAAATCCGGAAAGATGTTAAAGAGTACAATGGCATCAAGTTTTGTATCGGTTTGTCTATAAAATTCTATCATGATGAACTAAATGGTGAGAAAAAAGAAGTCATAGGTCAAAAACACGGAGACCAGAGTGCTGTCTTAGATGATGCTAAAGTGAATGAATTCTATGATGAACAAGTAGCATATCTACAAACGTGGATCGAGAAGTTCATCAATACAGCTTCTGGTTTGGAGGTTGACCATTGCATCAAGCTTCATCTGAATATCGCAAAGTACGAAACATTGAAAGGTTCATCTTACATACCATTACCTGAAGCTCTTTCCAAGAAGAAAGCAGTTATAAGCGTGAAGAACAAAGATGACAGATGCTTGGAATGGGCATTAAAATCAGCTCTATATCCAGCCAAAACCAACATGAATAACATATACAGTTACACCAAATGCCCAGATTTGAACATGACAGGAATAGATTTTCCTACACCCATCTCACAAATATCAAAGGTGGAACGACAAAACAATCTTGAAATCAACGTTTACGGGTATACACTATCAAAGAAATTACAGAAACTAACGGTGTTGCCATACTTCATATCTGAACAACCGAAAGAATTTCAAAGAATTAATCTACTCCTTATAACAGAAGATGCAGACCAGTCTAAGGAAGAAATAAAATATCATTACTGTTGGATAAAGAACCTGAACAGACTGCTGTACGACAAAAACAAACACAAAGAGAAAACACACTTTTGTGACCGGTGTCTTTATGGCTTCTCACGTGAAGAACTCCTAATCAAACACAAAGAAGACTGTGAAGGCATTAATAAATCTTCAATGCGAATAGAAATGCCATCAAAAGGCAGAGACCATGTGAAGTTTAAAAACTATCAAAATCAAATGCCTGTCCTATTTGTAATCTATGCTGATTTTGAAAGCATAATCAAACCAAAAACAGAACAGAAAGGAGATAAATCAGAAATAACAAGCCAACATGAAGCCTGTGGTTTTGTTTATCAAGTTGTAAGATATGATGGTAAAGCAGAAGAGCCAGTAATATACAGAGGTGAAGATGCAGCTGAAGTATTCTTAAACCATTTAGAATGTGAAGTAGAAAACATCAACATCTTTAAACATCCTAAACCACTAATAATGACAGAACAAAACACACAAGATTACGACAAGGCTACCCACTGTTGGATATGCGAACAAGAAATAAATCAAGATAAAGTAAGAGACCACTGTCACTTCACCGGTGAATACAGAGGTGCAGCACACAAATCCTGCAACCTCAAGCTTGCCATCAAACCAAATAAAACTAAGATTCCAGTTGTCTTTCACAATCTAAAAGGATACGACAGTCATCTTATAATGCAGAAGATACATAAAGCAAGTGGAAGCATTACATGTATTGCAAATAATGCAGAGAAATACATCTCATTCAGCGTAGGGCAACTGAAATTCTTAGACAGTTTTCAGTTTATGGCTTCTTCTCTTGAAAAGTTGGTAGATGGGGCAATTGGTGTAACTTCAGATTGTGGAAAATGTAAAGGAGACGAAAATATAAATATCAATGAAAATTGGTTATTAACAGCAAAATGTAAAAAATGTCATTTCATAAGACATAAACAACTCAACAAATCAGACTTACCAATACCTGTAGAACATACAACCAACTCACATCTTCTTGCTCGTAAAGGTATTTACCCTTATGAATATATTGACAGTCATGAAAGATTTATTGAAACGGAATTACCACCAAAAGAAAAGTTTTACAGCAGTCTTACAGATAAAAATATTACACAATTAGACTATGAACATGCTCAAACTGTGTGGAAAACCTTCAAATGTAAAACGCTTGGTGATTATCATGACTTATACCTAAAAACAGATGTTCTGTTACTTGCAGATGTCTTTCAAAAATTTAGAGAAACATGTATGAATAACTATAAACTTGACCCTCTACATTATTACACATCACCTGGCTTGTCTTGGGATGCTCTTCTAAAATACACCGAAATAGAATTACAACTTCTAACAGATTTGGAAATGCATCTTTTCATTGAAAAAGGAATGAGAGGTGGAATAAGTATGGTTTCTAAAAGACACTCAAAAGCAAACAATTCATAATAAAAATAAAAATTATTATTACATAATGTATTTAGATGCAAACAACTTATATGGTCATTCAATGAGCCAACCACTTCCATACGGTGGATTTAAATGGCTAACCAATAAAGACTTGATAAATGGCAAACTTCCGCCATTACAAAAAGGCAAAGGAAGAATATATGAAGTAGATTTAGAATATCCAAAACATTTACATAAACTACACAATGATTATCCACTTGCACCTGAAAAACTTGCAGTTAAAAAAGAATGGTTATCTAATTATCAAAATGAACTGCTTGATAACAACAGCATGTTGAACGTAGAAAATCTTGTTCCCAATCTAATGGATAAGAAAAAATATGTGGTTCATTACAAGAACTTGAGACTTTATAAACAACTTGGCATGAAAGTAAAAAAAGTATACAGAGTATTGGAATTTGATGAAAAACCTTGGATGGAGCCTTACATACATTTGAATACAGAATTACGTAAAAAAGCAAAGTCTTCATTTGAAAAAGATTTCTTTAAGCTTATGAACAACTCAGTATTTGGTAAAACAATGGAAAACATACGTAAAAGAGTGGATATTAAATTAGTCAAAACAGATGGCAGTGAAAATGAAAAGCTCCGTAAAATAATAGCCAAACCAAATTTCAACAGACGCGTTAAGTTCTCTGATGAGTTATCAGCAATACACGTCAACAAAACAAAACTCACATTGAACAAACCAATCTATGTAGGGTTCTCTGTTTTAGAACTATCAAAACACCATATGTATGACTGGTATTACAACACACTGAAAAAAAAGTACGATGAGGATTGCACCTTGCTTTACACTGATACTGACAGTCTACTGGTAGAAATAAAAACCAAAGATGCTTACAGAGATATGTCTGAAATGAAAGAAGAGTATGACTTCTCTGATTATCCAAAAGAACACCCACTACATGATGAAACAAACAAGAAAGTCATAGGAAAATTCAAAGATGAATGTTCTGGTGTTGCAATGGCTGAATATATCGGTTTGCGTCCTAAACTATATTCTATAATGAGAGCAGATGAACAGGTAATCAAGAAAGCAAAGGGTGTTAAAAAATATGTAATCAAGAAGCAAATCAACTTTGAAAACTATAAAGACGCACTATTCAACAAACAAAAGTACACACACTCAATGAACATGCTACGTTCCATGCAACACAACATCTATGGATTAAAAGTAAACAAAACAACACTATCTCCACTCGACACAAAAAGATATATAGCACCAGATGGAATTACGACATACGCGTATGGGTATCAGCCGGAACAATAAGCAATTCCTCTTTGACAAACCCTCTCTGCGGTGCAGGTGGTTTCAAATAATACACTCTTATACCTTGTGTAATTATATGGTAATCAATCTTGTGTATATCAACACTCCATATCGGGTCTGTCGCTCTTCTTCTACTACCACCTTCTTGTTCACCTGGTTGATACAAATACCTCACACTAGCTGTAGGACAAATTGGGGCATCAACTTTTCTTGTTTTAACAGGGGGAGGTTTTTTCGTCTCCTTATTTAACGCCTTAACAACATCTGGCAACCTCTTTACCCATTCTCTGTTTCTTTTTTGTGTATCAATCTCTTTAGCATATTGATAACCAAACAGCCTTTCTGCCAAAGTTCTGTTCAACCTTTCAACCACACCTTGGTCTTTATGTATATCCCTTCTACCTCTCCTTATTCGCACTTTATGTTTCTCCAACAGCTGTGTGACTGCACCCATGAATTCTCTACCTGGGTCTACTTGCAATAGCTTTGGATATTTTAAATGTCTCTTATAAATCTTCTCAAATGCTTTAGCTACTTCTTTGCTATCTTTTGATGTAAGTGGCTCTGCTTCTTTATACCTAGACCCAACATCAACTAACGTCAGAGCATATTTGTATGTTTTGTTTGCAACTCTGTCATGCGGTAAAAACAGTAAATCTGCCTGATGTATGAATGAATGAATAAATAGTGTTTTAAGGCCCGTCGACAGCTAAGGTCATATTGGGCGCATTCACAAATATACTAATGCCTTTGCTTCAGATAATACTGTGAAACGTTGGAACTTTATGTATAAAACAGTAACAATGAGGTAGGAACCTTGTTTGGATAATTAAAAAGAAACATTGTATAGGCCAATAAGCCCTAAAATCTTATCAATTTTAAAACAAAACAACCTCTAGTAGAGTAAAAATCTCCCTAGAGCGGCAATACAATTTGTGTAAAGAGTGTTGTTAAAAGAAAAATCAAGAAACATAAGACTAAATCTTCTTAAAAAGGTTAACTTCCTTCAAGAATTCAAATAGTGATTCCAACTTCACAGTATCAAACAGTGTTTTTAAATTGTCAACCTGAAAGTACCTGTCCCTGATAGGTGCAAAGTCTGTGCACTCTATCAGTAAATGCTTGACAGTGATAATGGTGTTGCATGGGATACACTGAGGCGCTTCCTCTCCTTTGAGAAGGTATGAATGCGTCAAGTGTGTGTGACCTATTCTTAGACGGGCCAAAACAACTTCTTCTCGGCGGTTTGATCGTGTGCCTGGGAGCCATTCACCTGTATTAGGCTTTATAGCAAATAATTTATTGTACTGATTTATTGGATCACTCCAAGATCTTTCCCAGACATTTTGAATAAAACTATGAATAAGAGGTTTAAAATCGTTAAAAGGTACTTTGAAAGGTAAAACATCGAGTGATAATGCATCCTTGGCAGCTTTGTCTGCCTCTTCATTACCACGAATGCCCATATGACTGGGAAGCCAGCAGAACACAACATCATCCGTTTCACAGATGCTGGATAACTTATCTAAAAGATTAGTAATTAGCGGGTTGTCTGTTTTCTCGTGTTCTAGTGCTTGCATTGAGGAGAGCGAATCAGTAAAAATAATATAACGCCAGTAACCGTCGTCTTTTATATGGTCAACAGCAAGGTCTATTGCCAGTAGTATAGGAGGAGAGTCTAGACCCCTGCCAGGCCATGGGCAGGGGTCTAGACTCTCCTGCCTGAGTGCCATACATCACCCTCCCTGAAAGAAATTTGTCCCTATTCTGCCATCCTGAAAGAATTTGCATTTTTTATATTCCCTATTCTTACCTATTCTACCCTCCCTGAGAGGGATTTAGCATTCAAAATGGCGGCCTTGTGGGTGGTACTCTGGGGATAAAAATACCCAGGCTCTCTACCCTGAGTGGAATTTTTCTGCAAAAAAGTGAAAGTTAAGGGAAAGTAAAGGGTAAGCCTGATCACTGAGTGGATTTTTTCTGCAAAAAAAGGGAAAGGGGTCAAAAAATGATACATCTTCGAGTACTCTATAGGGAACTGTCAGGCCTGATCACTGAGTTGGACTTAGTTTTTTTCTTCGCCTACGTATGATTTTTTCTTTCTAAATACCTGGACATTGAGTTGGACTTAGACTTTTTTCACCCTATGAATGATTTTCTCTCTTTCTAAATGCCTGATCACTGAGTTGGACTTAGTTTTTTTCTTCACCTACGTATGATTTTTTCTTTCTAAATACCTGGACATTGAGTTGGACTTAAGACTTTTTTCACCCTATGAATGATTTTCTCGCTTTCTAAATGCCTGATCACTGAGTTGGACTTAGTCTTTTTCTGCAATTATGGATGATTTCTCTTTCTAAATGTCTGAACATTGAGTTTGACTTAGACTTTTTTCTGCATCTATGAATGATTCTTACTCTTTGGAGTGTAACTCTTTGGAGTGTAACTCTTCTAAAAGAAAGAAGTTTGACAATTTGAAGAAATGACAATTTTGAAGAAAGATAGAACTTTCGTGGTAATGGTTAGTCCTGAAAAGGACTGTTGGGTTAGCTCTGAAAAAGAGCTGTGACAATTTGAAGAAATGACAACTTGAAGATAGAACTTTCGTCTGACAGCTTGAAGGTAGAAGTTTCGTCTGATAGCTTGAAGATAGAACTTTCGTCTGGTATCTTGAAGATAGATCTTTCGTGGTAATGGCTAGTCCTGAAAAAGGACTGTTGGGTTAACTCCGAAAAGAGCTGTGACAATTTGAAGAAATGACAACTTGAAGATAGAACTTTCGTCTGACAGCTTGAAGATAGAACTTTCGTCTGATAGCTTGAAGGTAGAACTTTCGTGGTAGATGGTTAGTCCTGAAAAGGACTGTTGGGTTAGCTCTGAAAAGAGCTGTGACAATTTGAAGAAATGACAACTTGAAGATAGAACTTTTCGTCTGACAGCTTGAAGATAGAACTTTCGTCTGACCTCTTGAAGATAGAACTTTCGTGGTAGATGGTTAGTCCTGAAAAGGACTGTTGGGTTAGCTCTGAAAAGAATGAATGAATGAATGAATGGAATTTTACGGCCCGTCGACAGCGGAGGTCATATTGGGCGCATACACGAAGATGAAAAGTGATACTGTGAAGTACTAAAACCGAAGTCTGTAAAACAGTGTGTGGAAACAGTAAAATATACTCAGCGACGCTTACCAAGTTACGTTTGGCGGTAGAAGGGCCAAAAAAGCCCTTAAAATCGAATGCAAAAGAATGAAATGAGTTAAGATCTAAATTTTTCTAAAAATATTTACCTCTTTGAGGTATTCAAATAATGCCTCAATCTTCACAGGATCAAATAGAATACTTAAGCTGTCCACTTTGTAAACTTTTTCTCGTACTTGCGCAAGGTCAACACACTCTATCAATATGTGCTTGACGGTAAGAGGAGCAGAGCATGGAATACATTGCGGTGCCTCCTCTCCTTTAAGGAGATAGGAGTGTGTAAGATAAGTATGACCGATACGCAGACGGGCCAAAACAATTTCTTCGCGACGACAAGTCCTTGACCCTGGCAGCCATTCTCCAAGAGTTGGCTTAATACAAAATAATTTATTCAGGTTATTGATAGGGTCGTTCCACGAAGTATTCCATACAGATTGAATAAAAGTATTTATTGAAGGTTTAAAATCTGTAAAAGGTACTTTAAACGGTAAAACGTCAAATGATAATGCCTCCTTGGCAGCTCTGTCTGCCTCTTCTTTACCACTAATACCAACATGGCTGGGGAGCCAACAGAAAACAACGTCATTATTTTCGCAGATGTCGGATAGCTTGTCTAAAAGATTAATAATAATTGGGTTATCGATTTTCTTATTCTCAAGAGTTTGCATGGCAGAGAGTGAGTCAGTAAAAATAATATAACGCCAATAACCGTCTTCTTTTATATGATCAAGGGCAAGGTCTACTGCTTTTAGCTCTGCAGAAAATATTGAAGATTTATCTGGAAGACGGAACTGATATAGTTCGCCGTCGGGCACAGCAGCTGCTGCAACCCTGTCACCTTCTTTCGAACCATCTGTATAAATGTGTTCATAGTTATAGTAGTGTCTTTTAATTTCGAGATATTTGCTTTTAAATATAGTAGGATCTGTTGTTGCCTTTTTGTAAGAAGCTAGCTCATATACAAATATCGGACTATTAGAAGCCCATAAAGGAACGTCTGTTACCTTCTGCTCAGCTATATCATCAAGATCAAAGCCAAGACTTCGAACATCGGCTTCACACCGGAGACTAAAAGGAGGTATAACTTTTTCTTTCTTTAAGAAATCGTCTTTATACAGAGGTTTAAATACAACCTTATTGGTTGGATTTTCAGGGTTTGACTTCAGTTTTATATAGTACTGCATGGACAGTTTCTTTCGCCTAAGATTTAAGGAAGGTTCATTTGCTTCTGCATACAGACTATTTATTGTTGAAGTCCTAAATGCGCCTAGTGCGAGACGCAAACCTTGATTATGAATAGAATCAAGTTTGCGCAAGTATGACTGACGCGCTGACCCGTACACAGCGCAGCCGTAATCCAACTTTGATCTTACGAGCGACCTATAAAGTCGCAACAAGACTTTTTTGTCTGCTCCCCAGTCCATACTGGAAACTACACGTAAAAGATTGAGAGCTTTCTGACATTTATTGCTCGAGTAATTAATGTGAGGAATGAACGACAGTTTAGAATCAAATAAAAGGCCTAAAAATTTGAACTCTTGGACGACTTCTATACGGACACCATCTAGATTCATTTCCGGGTCAAGATGAAATTTTCTTGAATTACAAAAATGCATACATTTAGTTTTGGTTTTTGAAAACTTAAAACCGTTTTCATCAGACCATTTGCTTAAATTGTTCAAGACCTGCTGAAGCTGTCTTTCAATAGTATGCATGTGTTTTGATCTGTAGCAAATACAGAAGTCGTCGACATAAAGAAAGCATTCCACACCAGGACATACAGATTTGATAATATTGTTAATTTTAACGCTAAAAAGTGTAACTGAAAGAATACATCCCTGGGGAACGCCCATCTCCTGCTCATGGGGGTTAGAATATGTATTACCAACTCTGACTCTAAACTGACGCTCATTCAAAAAAGCTGAAATGAAAAAAGCAAGGCGACCTCGAATACCGAAATCATAGAGGTCATTCATAATTCCATACTTCCATGTTGTATCATAGGCACTTTCAAGATCAAAAAATACAGAGACAACATGTTCCTTTTTGATAAAACCTTCACGTATGAATGTCTCAAAACGTACCAAATGATCAAGAGTGCCTCTTTGTTTACGAAATCCGCTCTGGGCGGTTGCTATAAGTTTGTTTTTCTCTAAAAACCAGACAAGACGGTCATTTACCATTCTTTCCATGGTTTTACAAATACAACTTGTTAAGGCTATAGGGCGATAGTTTGCAGGATTTGAAGAATCTTTTCCCGGTTTAAGTATTGGTACCACTATGGCTTCCTTCCATGAATCTGGAAGAATGCCAGAATGCCAAACCTGATTAAATATAGTGAGTAAACAATCTAAGGATCGATATGGCAAATGTTTTAAGAACTGATAATGAATGTCGTCGCATCCAACAGCGGTATCGTGGCATTTCTTTAACGCTTTCATCAATTCTTTTAATGAAAAGTCCTGATTGTATTGCTCCGCATTATTCGATTTGAAGTTCAGCTTTGTTTTTTCTTTCATGTTCCGAGATTTTTGGAACTTCGGCGAATAATTGGAAGACGACGATTTCTCTGCAAACGTTTCAGCCAAGGTATTCGCAATATCGTTCTTGGAAGCGAAAACACCACCATCAGTATTAAAGTGACTAATATTTTGATATGAATTTTTGCCGTTAATTTTACGAATCATATCCCATGTCTTTTTGACAGACGATCTAGAATTCAATCTAGAAACGAACTGTCTCCATGACGTACGTTTACTTTGTTTGATTGTCCGTCGTGTTTTTGCACGTGCAATTTTAAACTTTGCGAGATTCTCCTGGGTCGGTCTCAAATTGAAATGTCTAAGAACACGTTTACGCTCTGATATGGCTTTCTTGCAGTCATCGTTAAACCATGGCTTGCGTGGGTGGTTTGGACTTGTCGAAGTTCGGGGTATTGACTTTTCTGCGGCAGAGTAAACTAAGGTAGTAAAATGTTCCGCTGGATTTTCACAGTCATTGAAGGCATTTTGATCTATTGACTGTTCGCAGTATATTTTGAATTGTTCCCAATTTGCTTTATGAAGATTCCAACGTTGTGGACGTTGCTGTATAGAGGGTCCCACTTCCGATAATAGGATCGGGAAGTGATCGCTTCCATGCAGGTCTTCATTAACCTTCCAATTGAAGTCCGAAGCAATTTCAGGACTGCATATAGTCAAGTCTATAGACGAATATGAACCAGTGGCAGGATGTAGGTACGTGCGAGTTTTATCATTCATGAGACATAGCTCATGATTCGTTATGAAATCTTCCACTTGTCGACCCTTAACGTTTGTATCTCTACAGCCCCATAAGGTATTATGGGCATTAAAATCACCCATTAAAATGAAAGGTTTCGGAAGCTGGTTAATCAGCTCATCAAGTTTCGAACAATCAATGGGCAGACTTGGAGGCAAGTAGATTGAACATACTGTTATAGTTTTGTTCAAAGAAATACTAACAGCTGTTGCTTGCAAAGAAGTGTTAAGATTTATAATGCGTTGAGGAACAGCATTATTTACTACTAATGCTACTCCTCCTCGAGCTCTTTCACCAACATTGTAGTTGGACTGATAAATAGAGTGGTGCTTGAGTGATACTTTGCTATTATCTGTGAGAAAGGTTTCCTGTAAACATATTGCCACTGGTTTATATTTATCAATTATAATGGATAATTCTTCAGCATTAGCTGAAAAACCTCGACAATTCCATTGCAAAATATTGTTGGACATGCTTATGTATATTAGGGTTAAAACAACATGTAAGAAAGGAAGTATGGAGTGATTCATGTTTGAAGTGGTAATCTAGTGATTCTACCTTGCTTTCCATTTGCAACTTCATCGTCAGCTTCCATGTCTTCATCAAGACACTGGAAGCGGTTAAATTTTTTTATTTCATCATCAGATCCTTTTGGGAATCGATCTGGTTGAGTTTTCTTTGGCGATTTGTTTCGATTTGATGCAGGGCTCGGATTTTTACTTGCTTTAGTACTTTCGGTAGGCTTTTGTGCTTTTTTACCAGCAGTGTCGGCTGTCGTCTGGTTTTTTGTTTGAACGGCAACATCAGTAGTCTGTGTTTGGACATCTTTCATCTCTTTGGGTGTCGAAGCATTTGATTTTGTAACGGTAGAATACAAGTTGTTTAAGTTGAGGCGGCTATTTACTATTTTTCTTGCCTCAGGAAACGAGAGGCTTTCCTTATACTTGATCGTAACAATTTCTTTCTCTCGTTTCCAGACTGGACATGTTCGGGAAGTGGCTACATGTTCACCTCGACAGTTGGCACATTTGACTGTATTTTTGCAACTAGAAGAGTCGTGTGTGCTCGCCACTTCACCACAATGTCTACACAGTGCATCAGAACTATTCCTATTGCATCTCCGTTCGTGGTGTCCGTACTTGTAACAGGTATAACATTGAAGAGGGTTAGGAATATATACGTCCACACCCACATTCAAATAACCGATTTTCAACCTTTTTGGTAGGATTGCCAAGTTAAAAGTCAAAACGATTGTGTTGGTTTCTCGCCTTATTCCATCTCTGAAGACCGTTATGCGTCTAGCAGCAGTAACTTGTTGTTTAGTCAGCTCCTGTACGATTTCTTCTTCTGACACACCAGCAAGATCTGGGCAACGGATGATTCCACGTGAAGTATTAAGAGTACCGTGCGGAGAACATTTTGCAGGGAGTTGAAAAAATTGCTTGGTTTTTAGAAGGTTTTCCGCGTGTTTTGGTTTGTCTACTTCAACCAAGAGTGAACCAGATGAAAGCTTTTTAACGGACTTTGGCGGGCCGGCAATTGACACCAACACCTTTTCAATTACGAAAGGGGAAAGTTTACTAAGCGGCTGATCTGGAACTGTTGACTCTATTAGCAAAAAACGTGGAAAAGGCGATGTCGGTTGGGGAATTTCCGAGTCTGCATCGAGTTGGTCGCGAGTTCTTTTTTTTTTTGTTTGGGGATCCATGATTATAAATTTAGTCTTCATCATCTATGACTCCACCCACCGCGGAGTCCAACTAGGGGATATGGCTAATGGAGCGGGTATCCAGCTCCGCATACCAGGGTTGCATAGATGGTATACTCGGATGACATGAATGAGTCGGAGCGACAAGGAAAAGAACATGGTTAGTCCCCCAGATCAGGGATTCACCATGGCAGTCAAAGCCCCAACGAAAAATCCACATCACCCAATTAGCCCATAAGCCTATATAAGACCAGGACTTTATAATACATATTAAAGTAAATAGGGCATTTTTCGAGCAAACGTTCAATATGGGTTAAATACGTTAGATTATTCCTTCGAGAATGAAGACCACATGAATTATGAAAGTAAAACAGAGACAGAAAGGTAACAAATATTCCAGGTTTGCTTTTGAATCAAGAAATTTTGGGTTTCAAAGTGCTTAGTGGGACGCATGCAGGAAGGAGGCATCTGTACTCACGATACAGACGTCCTCCCCCCGTACAGCTCCCCCAACACAATACAAGTATACATAAAATATGCCCAATCCTAAAACGACCAGCCGATTGCACTAGACCGGGCCCATCTAGGCTCTCGTTTACACCGAAGCCGAGGCCGAAGCAGTGTGTTGAAGAGCTGGAGATCCCTGGGCTCCCCTCAACTACCAGGACCCTCTTTTCCGGCTTACGAGTCTCCACCCACGGCAAACAGGCGGGTCCATTGGTGGGGTCTTACCACTCTGCAGGACGGCAGCCGGCGAATTCTACCCCCCGTCCGGCTGGGGGAAGCTCTGAAAAGAGCTGCGACAATTTGAAGAAATGACAACTTGAAGATAGAACTTTCGTCTGACAGCTTGAAGGTAGAACTTTCGTCTGACAATTTGAAGAAATGACAATTTGAAGAAAAGATAGAACTTACGTCTGACAATTTGAAGAAAGGTAGATCTTCCGTGGTAGATGGTTAGCCCTGAAAAGGGCTGTTGGGGTGGTCCTAAAAAAGGACCTGGTTTGGAGGTTGTGTTTTTAAGCACAACCTCCAACCTTTCTGCAGGCTGGGCAGCTACTTGCTGCCCGCCTCTTTAGCCTCTTCAACTGCTGTTCATCCAGCCCAAAGTCCAACGAGAACGAAGGCTCAGCGTCATCGTTCCAATCTTCTGTCGATGGTACGACAAACTCCTTCTTCTTGGCGTCCATCTTTTTTTTGGATGACAGCTGCGCAAGCTCGCTGAAGCTCATATTTCTCAAAGCACACTCCATATTGCAGTAAATTGAAGAGAATGAACGATGTGCGGGAAATGACGCTGGGTTTTATAGCTTTTCAGACGGATTGAACTAGTTGACCCATGACGTCATTTTCTCCTATGTTTTTCCCGCGTCGGCGTTTCATGCTGTTTTGGCTCCAAATTAATGTTATCCAATCAGATTCACCGTTGTTTTTCTAATACTAAATGTTTTATTTTTGACCAATCCGTGGTTTTGTTACATTTTCTTGTTCGGAATAGAAAAACTAGAGTTTAACTAACCTATGACTTTTTTTGATTATGAGTCTTCTGACAAAATGAAAAGAAAGATGTTTATTTAAGATAGCTAGCCCTGAAAAGGGTTGCTTTTTTTTGTACAGAATGCACTTTTTTTTTTATCCTCCTCTCTTTCTTTTGATTGATTCCATTTTATCTAGCATTTGCATCAGATGGTCAATTTCATGTCTGATATATCTGAAGCGTTCTCTTTCTTCTAACCAGAAGAGCAATGAGAGAAAAAATGTTAATCCAAACATTGTGGGATACTGACTCAGGTTTTACGAAAAGTTAATGGCGAATGAGAAAAATAATCAAGAGTTTAGTGTTTTATATGTGTAATGGATCACTTTTTAGACTTTTTTTTTATTTTATTCCTATATCACTGAGTTGAACTTAGATTTTTTTCTGTATGTATGAATGATTTTTTCTCTAAAAGACTGAGCACTGAGTTGGACTTAGACTTTTTTCTGCATCTATGAATGAATTTTCTTTCTAAATGTCTGGATATTGAGTTGGACTTAGACTTTTTTCTGCATCTATGAATGAATTTTCTTTCTAAATGTCTGGACATTGAGTTGGACTTAGTCTTTTTCTGCAATTATGGATGATTTCTCTTTCTAAATGTCTGAACATTGAGTTGAACTTAGACTTTTTTTACCCTATGAATGATTTTCTTTCTAAAAGCCTGATCACTGAGTTGGACTTAGTTTTTTTCTTCACCTATGTATGATTTTTTCTTTCTAAATGTCTGAGCACTGAGTTGGACTTAGTTTTTTTCACCCTATGAATGAATTTTCTTTCTAAATGTCTGGACATTGAGTTGGACTTAGTCTTTTTTCTGCATCTATGAATGATTTTTTCTTTTCTAAAAGGAATTTGTCCCTATATCACTGAGTTGGACTTAGTTTTTTTCGCCTATGGATGATTTTTTCTCTCTCTAAAAAGCCTGATCACTGAGTTGGACTTAGACTTTTTTTTTATCCTATGAATGATTTCTCTAAAAGACTGAGCACTGAGTTGGACTTAGACTTTTTTTCTGCATCTATGAATGAATTTTCTTTCTAAATGTCTGGATATTGAGTTGGACTTAGACTTTTTTTCTGCATCTATGAATGAATTTTCTTTCTAAATGTCTGGACATTGAGTTGGATTTAATCTTTTTCTGCAATTATGGATGATTTCTCTTTCTAAATGTCTGAACATTGAGTTGAACTTAGACTTTTTTTACCCTATGAATGATTTTCTTTCTAAAAGCCTGATCACTGAGTTGGACTTAGTCTTTTTCTGCAATTATGGATGATTTCTCTTTCTAAATGTCTGAACATTGAGTTGGACTTAGACTTTTTTCTGCATCTATGAATGAATTTTCTTTCTAAATGTCTGGATATTGAGTTGGACTTAGTCTTTTTCTGCAATTATGGATGATTTCTCTTTCTAAATGTCTGAACATTGAGTTGAACTTAGACTTTTTTTACCCTATGAATGATTTTCTTTCTAAAAGCCTGATCACTGAGTTGGACTTAGTCTTTTTCTGCAATTATGGATGATTTCTCTTTCTAAATGTCTGAACATTGAGTTGGACTTAGTCTTTTTTCTTCACCTATGGATAATTTTTTCTTTTCTATATGTCTGAGCACTGGGGTTGGACTTAGTCTTTTTTCTGCATCTATGAATGATTCTTACTCTTTGGAGTGTAACTCTTTGGAGTGTAACTCTTTTAAAAGAAAGAAGTTTGACAATTTAAAGAAATGACAATTTTGAAGAAAGATAGAACTTTCATGGTAATGGTTAGTCCTGAAAAGGACTGTTGGGTTAGCTCTGAAAAGAGCTGTGACAATTTAAAAATGACAACTTGAAGATAGAACTTTCGTCTGACAGCTTGAAGATAGAACTTTCGTCTGGCATCTTGAAGATAGAACTTTCGTGGTAGATGGTTAGTCCTGAAAAGGACTGTTGCGTTAGCTCTGAAAAGAGCTGTGACAATTTCAAGAAATGACAACTTGAAGATAGAACTTTCGTCTGACAGCTTGAAGATAGAACTTTCGTCTGGCATCTTGAAGATAGAACTTTCGTGGTAAATGGTTAGCCCTGAAAAGGACTGTTGGGTTAGCTCTGAAAAGAACTGTTGGGTTAGCCCTGAAAAGGGCTGTTTTGTCTTGGAGGCTGTGTTTTTTTCGTCTCACGTTGTTTTTTCCACTTCTAATGACAGCATCCGAAATTCGCTTGACAAATGGGGCATGCTTCAACTCTTTTTCTGATCACCATTGTCCCATTATCGAAAGTAATCTTCCTCTCAAATTCGATATCAACCAAAATGACATCCGGTGTTGTCTTTAATAATAGTTGAACTAATCTTTCGCCGAGATCTTTGTATGGCTGTGTTATACGTTGTAGTTGGTTTTGTTCCTCCTCTCCTACGAGATGAGTGGTTAGTTGCAATAACTGCAACCCGACATTTAGATACTCTTGGAGAGCCTCGCGTAGTTGATAATTTATCTCCTCCATATTGATACTGCTTCCGAATATTGATACTGCTTCCGAATATTGATACCGCTTTCGAAGTGTTCGTTCGCTGAGTGTCAAAAAATGATGAATGTATGAAAATAACGCTGGGTTTTATACGTTTAAGGAGGATTGAAATTTTTAAAGAGCGCGGACCTGACGGGAAACACCAGGATTGTACTGTGTGACACTGAGTTAGGAGTGGTAAAAACAGCATGAAACGCCGACGTGGGAAAAACATAGGAAAAAATGACGTCATGAGTCAATCAGTTCAATCCTCCTGTAAAGCTATAAAACCCAGCGATATTTTTACATAAAATCATATTTGTTCCAGTATGGTTCGAATTCTTGTCTACCCCCACTGCGTAAGCAGATGTCTGATAGAGTGTGGGAAATGTTTTGCCATACTTTTTTTACCCTTGTGTTTTGTTGATTTGCAAAAGAAACAGTTCTTTGTTACTCGTTTTTTCTTCTTTTCGTTGTTTTGCTTTTTTCTCCTCTTTTAGATCCAAAGTTTGTTGTTTTCTTAGATTATCGCTTGTAGATAATTTTTTCTCTGCCTGTTCTGTTATTTTGCAGATTTTTGAATCGGTGATATCCGTTGTGTCGGACTGCATGTCTACGGTCTGATTTTCAACCGGTGATATTGTAGTCTGTAGTGAACTTGTTTTCCATGTATTTTCGTTGTAGAATGAATTTAGTGTCCCGACGAATTTCGTATGTTGGAGATCGACAACGTTGTAAAACGATGGTGAAATTTCGATGTCATGACTGTGTGGGTTCACGTAGACAAAAAACATGTTCCTGTCTGATTTTCTTTTTTGGACAATTTCTGGACCAATGTCCTGCTTTGTTGCACGTAAAACAAATATTTGTTCTCTCACCATTCATCCGATATCGTTTGTCGAGCGTCGCTTGATCTAAAACTCTGTAGCTGATAGTACAGCGTATAGAGCTATTTATAAAAAAAATACGCTTCACTACTAGACGCTGACGTAGTGTACCTCTACCCAATGGTCTATTTATAGCAACAGACGCTAACATATTGTGATTTAACCCCTTGATCTAAAACACTGTAGCTGATAGTACAGCGTATAGAGCTATTTATAAAAAAATACGCTTCACTACTAGACGCTGACGTAGTGTACCTCTACCCAATGGTCTATTTATAGCAACAGACGCTAACATATTGTGATCTAACCCCTTGTCACACTAAACGGCGTTTCCACTGAATTGGCACGGTGTTGATCAAGTTCCCAGACTGCCAAGAGATCGCAGAAAAAATGCGAAGCTCCCGTGGCCTATTATCGCGTTCCTGATGTTGATGAAAAAAAGCAAGAAGGAAATCAAGTACATTGATATCTGTTCTCTGTACCCTTATGTTTGTAAACACAAATCCTATCCTGTAGGTCAGCCAGAAATTTTGTCTGCTGAGAATATTGACATGAACAATATTCGACAATATGAGGGCTTAATCAAATGCAAAGTTTTGCCTCCAACTGATTTGTTTCACCCCGTTCTCCCAGTTCAGTGTAACAACAAAATGATGTTTCCACTCTGTATGAAATGTGCAGAAGAAAGTTCAAGTATTTGTAGCCATGGTGAAGAAAAGAGGGCTTTGGTCGGAACTTGGGTTACTTTTGAATTATTCAAGGCTCTTGACTGCGGTTATCGATTATTGCAAAGTAAAAAAGTTAAAAGTAGAAAAAGTCAAAAGTCTCTCTTATATAGGTCTAGATCTACATGCAGTGAGAAAATATTCCCGTAAAATGGTCTTTACAAGTGTGTGAACCAATAATTATTCCAAGTTATTTTTCTTGACATAAATTAACGAAAGTGTCAAGGAACTGTCTTTCTTTTGTTAAGGAAATCAGGGATATTCATCCTATTTCACATGTACAAATCTACGAAAGAAAAAATGCTTTCTACCTTTGACAACGCTCAAAATTCGAACTCACACCTTTTTTATATTAGTTAAGCGTATAGAGGTATTTATAAAAAAGCTTTACTAGACGCTGACGTAGTGTACCTCTGCCCAATGGTCTATTTATAGCAACAGACGCTAACATATTGTGATCTATGCCCCTGTCACACTAAACGGCGTTTCCACTGAGTTGACACGGTGTTGTTTAAGTTCACAGAGTACCAACAAAGGTTTTCGTTTTGATTTCTGAACAATAGATTGAAATGCTCGAATCAAAGTTTTTTTGCCCAGAAGAAAAAATCCATTATTCAAATTGGCAATCATGACCAACTATGTTTTGCAAGAGCCGTTGTTGTGGGAATTTGCTACAGTGAACGTGAAAACACCGGGGCATGGAATAGAAAATGGGATCGTATTTGTCGTCCAAACCGCCCTCTTCAAAAGACTGAAGCTGAGAAATTGTTGAATGAAGCTGGAGTTTCACCAACACAACCTGTAGGAATTGACGAATACAAAAAAATTCAAGCATTCTTGTATGAAAAAGGCTATGTCATTAAAGTTCATCAACAGCATTCAAAAGTGGAAAAAATATTTGAACATCCAGAAGTGAAAACCAATAGTAAGATCATACATTTGTACTTTCATCAAAACCATTATGACTACATCAAATCTATCAAAGTTTTTTTGTTGTGGATATTATTGTGAGTTCTGTGATGTGGGTTACTCTGACCGGGAAAGTCATGCTTGTTCAATTATCTGCAAAGGTTGTTACCGCAAAGGAAAATGTCCATCAGATTCAAAAGAAAATGTTTGCAGTTATTGCAGTAGACGATTTTTTAGTGCTGAATGCTTTGTTCTTAACGTTTTGAAAATGAAATCAGTTCTATTTGACTTTTACTTACGGTACAAAAAAGGATCTGTTCATGATTCCTACGGAGAAACAATGGAAACCATGTCAGGGTATATTCTATTTGATAGAGATGTTACAGAAGAAGTAGTGAATTCAACTCTTTCAACAAAAGACGCTTATAGACATGTTGCTCCATTCATAGGACTACGAGATTTCGACGCTATGGACAGTGATTATACGATTGCATAAAGACATTACGGAATATGAAAACAAATGTGAAACTCGTGGTATTTGCGAATTTGCATTGTAAAAAAATTTGTTATATACTGTTTTGAGAATTATTCACTGTAAATAATTCATTGCGAAAAAATAATTCAGTGTGATTTTTTTCATTGTGATTAATTCATTGTGAATAATTCATTGCGAAAAAATATGTCAGTGCGATTTTTTTCATTGTTAAGAAATTGTTTTTTATGATGTATTGTAAAAATGTTTCCTTGTGATTTTTTTCATTGTCAAGAAATTTTTTATGATGTTTTGCAAAAAATGTTTCATTGTGAATTTTTTCATTGTCAAGAAATTTTTTTCATTGTCAAGAAATTTTTTATGATGCTTTGCAAAAAAATGTTTCATTGTTTAGTTCTGTTCAGTAAATAAAAGTTCAAAAACAATAGAGCTCTTCATTCTGTTTTTCCCCAAAAGACTTGTTCTGTCTACATTTTTCCATACAGCGTCTCATAACTTTTTTGCTATATTAGCATGAAACGTAGCATGGAAAAAATGTATGTGCTTTCTACCCGGTCCGAGCTCTTTAAAAAATCTCAATCCTCTGTAAACGTATAAAGTCCAGCGTTATTTTCATACAATCACCATTTCTTTGACTCTCAGCTAACGATTACTTCGAAAACAGTGTCAATATTCGGAAGCAATATCAATATGGAGGAGGTAAATCATCAACTACGTGAGGCTCTCCAAGAGTATCTAAATGCCGGGCAGCAGTTATTGCAACTAACCACGCATCTCGTAGGAGAGGAGGAACAAAACCAACTACAACGTATAACACAGCCATACAAAGATCTCGGCGAAAGATTAGTTCAACTATTATTAAAGACAACACCGGATATCATCTTGGTTGATATCGAATTTGGGAGGAAGATTACAGCATGCCCCATTTGCCAAGCGAATTTCGGATGTTGTCATTAGAAGTGGAAAAAAACATAGCCTCCAAAAAACAAAACAGCCCTTTTCAGGGCTACCCATCTACCACGAAAGTTCTATCTTTTTTCAAATTGTCAAAAACTCAAAATTGTCAAAAACTCAAAAGATTCACAATCAAAAAAAGTCATAGATTAGTCAAACTCTAGTTTTTTCTATCCCGAACAAGAAAAAATGCAACAAAGCTGCGGATTGGCCAACAATAAAACATTTAGTAATAGAAAAAACAAAGGTGAATCTGATTGGATAACATTAATTTGGAGCCAAAACAGCATGAAACGCCGACGCGGGAAAAACATAGGAGAAAATGACGTTATGGGTCAACTAGTTCAATCCGTCTGAAAAACTATAAATCTCAGCGATTTATTTTCCATACATTTCATTTTCACAATGGCTACGATAGCACCACTTCTTGGTACTTGGATGGATGCTGAGCGAAAGTTAATAAGAGCAAGGAGGCAAATCGTCTTACTTAAACAACGCCTAGCTGGAGTGAGAAGACGATACGAGAGGGCTGAGCTTGCTAATAACAGGGTGTTCTGTTATAACCTTCGGATGAAGGAACTCATTATTGAGGGCATGCTTGAAATGTATTTTCAGTATGTTATTTCAAAAACCGAGCAGGTAGACCGTCTTTTCCGCGAGCAAATCGCCGCTGAAAGGAGTGAGTCAGACAGCGAATCGACTGATGCTGATACTGAATAAACATTTTCAAAAAATCAGTCCTTCTCTAAAAACAGCCCTTTTCAGGGCTAATCATCTACCACGAAAGATCTATCTTTTCAAATTGTCAAACTTCTTTCTTTTAGAAGAGTTACACTCCAAAGAGTAAAAAACTCAGAAAAAGACTAAGTCCAACTCACTGTTCAGTCTTTTAGAGAAATCATCCATAGAGATGCAGAAAAAAGTCTAAGTCCAACTCAATGGTTAAGCATTTAGAGAGAAGAAATTATCCATAGAGATGTAGAAAAAAGTCTAAGTCCAACTCAGTAGTGAGACATTTAAAAAGAGAAATCATCCATAGATGCAAAAAAACTAAGTTCAACTCAATGGTTAGGCATTTAGAAAGAGAAATCATCCATACGTGAAGAAAAAACTAAGTCCAACTCAATGCTCAGGCTTTTAGAGAGAAAAAATAATTCATAGGTGAAGAAAAAACTAAGTTCAACTCAGTGGTTAGGCATTTAGAAAGAGAAATCATTCATAGTTGCAGAAAAACTAAGTTCAACTCAATGGTCAGACTTTTTAGAGAGAAACCACTTAAAGGTCAAGTAGTGGATAGAAGTAAACAATAAAGCAGTCATAATAGCATATGGGTAAAAAACTAAGTCCAACTCAGTGGTCAGACTTTTAGAGAGAAAAAATCATTCATAGATGCAGAAAAACTAAGTCCAACTCAGTGCTCAAGCTTTTAGAGAAAAAATCATTCATAGATGTAGAAAAAACTAAGTCCAGCGATATAGGGATAAAATCAAAAAAAGCCTAAAAAAGTGACCCATTGCAAATATAAAACAGTAAACTCTTGATTATTTTTTCTCATTCACCATTAAATATCGTAAAAGCTGGCTCAGTATCCCATAATGTTTGGATTGACATTTTTTCTCTCATTGCTCTTCTGGTTAGACGAAAGAGAACGTTTCAGATATATCAGGCATGAAATTGAGCATCTGATGCAAATGCTAGATAAAATGGAATCAATCGAAAGAAAGAGGGGAGGATAAAAAAGTGTATTCTGCACAAAAAAGCAACCCTTTTTAGGGTTAGCCATCTTAAATAAACATCTTTCTTTTCATTTTGTCAGAAGACTCATAATCAAAAAAAGTCATAGGATAGTCAAACTTAGTTTTTTCTAAACCCGAACAAGAAAATGTAACAAAACTATAGATTGGTCAACAATAAAACATTTATCATTAGAAAAACAACGATAATTCTGATTGGATAACATTAATTTGGAGCCAAAACAGCATGAAACGCCGGCGCGGGAAAAACATAGGAGAAAATGACGTCATGGGTCAACTAGTTCAATCCGTCTGAAAAGCTATAAAACCCAGCGTTATTTCCCGCACATCGTTCATTTTCTTCAAGTCGAGACAATGGAATGTTCACTTCGAGAGATGGATTTTTGGGAGCTTGCGCTTCTGCCCACCAAAAAGGAGAAAAAGGACTTTGTTGTACCAGCGACTGAAGATTGGAGCAGTGATAACGAGCCACCGTTCACACTGAAGTTTGATTTAGATGAGCAGCAACTGAAAAGGTTAAAGAGGCGGGCAGCGAGTAGCTGCCCAGCCTGCAGAAAGGTTGGAGGTTGTGCTTAAAAACACAACCTCCAAACCAGGTCCTTTTTAGGACACCCAACAGCCCTTTTCAGGGCTAACCATCTGCCACGAAAGTTCTATCTTTCTTCAAATTGTCAGACGTAAGTACTATCTTTTCTTCAAATTGTCATTTCTTCAAATTGTCAGACGAAAGTTCTATCTTCAAGTTGTCAGACGAAAGTTCTATCTTAAAGTTGTCATTTCTTCAAATTGTCACAGCTCTTTTCAGAGCTAACCCAACAGTCCTTTTCAGGACTAACCATCTACCACGAAAGATCTATCTTCAAGATGCCAGACGAAAGTTCTATCTTCAAGTTGTCAGACGAAAGCTCTATCTTCAAGTTGTCATTTCATCAAATTGTCACAGCTCTTTTCAGAGCTAACCCAACAGTCCTTTTCAGGAGTAACCATCTACCACGAAAGATCTATCTTCAAGATGTCAGACGAAAGTTCTATCTTCAAGTTGTCAGACGAAAGTTCTATCTTCAAGCTGTCATTTCTTCAAATTATCACAGCTCTTTTCAGAGCTAACCCAACAGTCCTTTTCAGTACTAACCATCTACCACGAAAGTTCTATCTTTCATCAAAATTGTCATTTCTTTTAGAAGAGATACACTCCAAAGAGTTACACTCCAGAGAGTAAAAAACTCAGAAAAAGTCTAAGTCCAACTCAGTACTCAGTCTTTTAGAGAGAAAAATCATTCATAGATGCAGAAAAAAGACTAAGCCCAACTCAATGGTCAGGTTTTTTAGAAAGAGAAATCATTCATAGGTGAAAAAACTAAGTTCAACTCAGTGTTCAGGCTTTTAGAGAGAGAAAAGGGTGAAAAAACTAAGTCCAACTCAGTGATCAGGCTTTTAGAGAGAAACCACTTAAAGGCCAAGTAGTGGATAGAAGTAAACAATAAAGCAATCCTAATAGCATATGGGTAAAAAAAACTAAGTCCAACTCAGTGACCAGACCTGTCAGATCCTTATAGCGAAAATGTGTCATTTTTGGCCGTCACTTACCCTTTACTTTCCCTTTACTTTTCCTCTCAAGGTAGGCAAACTGGGTATTTTTTGGGTATTTTTTGGGTATTATAAAAATGTAAATTCTTTCAGGGTAGGCAAACTGGGCACAAATTTTCTGTAAGGTAGGCAACGCAGGGACTACAGGGACGGCTCTTTGTACACCAGACCAGGGCCTGTCTGGTGTACAAAAGAGCCTCCCTATACTACTAATCCTACTGCCAGTAAAAAAGCTACAACAGATCCTTTATTATTTAAAAACCAATTTCTTGAAATTAAAGAGCAGTATTACAACTATGAACAGATTTATACTGATGGTTCAAAAGATGGAGAAAAAGTTACCTCAGCTGCTGTACTCGATGGTGAATTATACCAGTTTCGTCTACCAAATAATTCTTCTAGTTTTTCTGCAGAATTAAAGGCAATAGAACTTGCTCTTAATCATATAGAACAGGATGCCTACTGGCGATACATTATTTTCACTGATTCACTGTCCGCTATGCAAGCCCTCGAAAATGAGAGAACGGACAACTCGTTGGTAGTTAATCTGCTTGAAAAGATTTCTAGAATCTGTGATAATGCTGATCTTGTGTTTTGTTGGCTCCCTAGCCATATTGGTATAAGTGGCGATGAGGAGGCATTGTCACTTGATGTTTTACCTTTTAAAGTTCCTTTTAACGATTTTAAACCACTCATAAATGATTTTATTCAAAATGTATGGCAGCAATCCTGGAATGATCCAGTTAACCAATCCAATAAGTTATTTACGGTGAAGCCAAATCTGGGCGAGTGGTTTCCAAGATTGCGGACAAATCGCCGCGAGGAAATTATCTTGGCCCGTCTTCGTATTGGTCATACATATTTGACGCACACATACCTCCTTAAAGGAGAAGAAGCACCCCAATGTATTTCATGCAACGTGTTTCTTACTGTCAAATATATACTTGTAGACTGTGTAGACCTTGCACCTACAAGGGACAGATTTTTTCATGCTGACAGTATGAACATTTTATTTGATACTGTAAAGTTGGAGTCTATTTCCCAGTTTTTGAAAGAGGTAAATCTGTATAAAAAGATACAATTTTAGGTTCTATTGACCGTCTTTGTTTTAAGACAGTATGTAACCCCCCTTTTTTTTTGTTTTTTTAGTGTTTGCACAGCTAAATTTTTTACCTTTGTTGTAACATAACAGTATCATCAATTAAATGCATTTCATCAGTTGTAAGTGCGCCTAATATGACCTTTGATGTCGACGGGCCGTAAAACACCACTCATTCATTCATTCATTCATTGCCTGGTCACCTACCGCAATGGTTATCTACCACTTGTCGGGATTGGTAACCACTCCCAAAACGACCCATTACCAGAAGGGTATTTAAGCACTCTGTTAATAGGGTCATAGGTTAGAAATCCCTTCTCATTGCAATCTTAAGGGCATTGAAATCCATTTACCATCGCACACTTTCCCTTTCCGTATCAAAAATTGTCAGAAAATTTCAGAGAAGTTTATTCTGAAATTAAGGAGTTACCTCCCCTGCATTAAGCATCTATTCAGAATAAGCTCTCCTCATAGACACACTCATTTCTCATTTTATCGGTCGTGCAACACAAGTAACAAGGTTTGGTGCTCTAACAAAATTGAAGTTACCCAAATTGTACTCTACCTGATATTTGATTAAAAGAAATGTATTGATTGAGTAGTGTGTCTACAAGTGTGGCGCGGCCATCTTGGAAGGATATGCTTGAGTGATTTCAAGATGGCTGCCCAATTCAAGATGGCCACCGTGCCAGGGGCGCGGCCATCTTGGGAAGAAGGGCTTGGTTGATTTGAAAATGGCGGTTTTATTCAAACCCTTTGTTGGGTATAGAATTACATATGTCATACGTTTTACAAAGTTTAATTATTAAAAATTTAAATTCTATGGGTTTAGAGAAACTGTTCCTTCTTTTGAATATATAAATAATCGTTTTGTCCATTGAAATTTAATAGAAATTCCACGTTCGATATGCCACAATCTAGAATTCTTGCCGAGTTAGATTATCTATTGTTTTTAGAGGCATCGTCTCCAGACGAAAGGAAAGATGCCATTAGAAACATGACGGGTTCACAAATGGATAGTTTGCAAGTTACCATTACACAAATTTTATCAAATCGCATTACTGTACTTCCAAGGGATGCAGATCATTTTCGATGTTATAGACGAGTGCTCCGATTCTTAACCAACGCTCAAACAAGTTTAAGGAGGAAAAAAAGATTAATGTTGACTTTCCACGCAATAATACCTCGCTTGTTGAGATAAATTACATTGAAAATGGTATTTTCAATGAAATGCGGGACAATGAAATTTGAAGGTTGATCTGATAGAAAGAACGTTGGCCGATTTAAAACAGGATTTACCGTTAGTATTATTCACCATACTTTACATCGCTGAAATTGATCTCATGGCCCTATGTTGTACGAGTCCTCTTGAAAGCGAGACTTTTAACTGAATTTAGAGCTGTTTCGTTTAACCCATTACCACGCAATCACCGTTTTAATGGTGACAACGAGAGATACCAGCAACTGGAATTCCGCAGCGTTCGATTTGATGTTCCTTGAATGTATAAACTGAAATAGCTTTTTTGATACGAGACGGACTTTAAATCTAATGAGTTTGCTTAGACATGGATAATGGCATACCACATTGAATGGTCGAAGATCAAAAATCAATTCTCCCAGGTTGACACTTTTTATGATTAACCTATTACCACACAGTCCCAAGTTTTAACAGCTAAGCTTTAGAAAACATTGTGTAATATGAAGAAAATACTGGTAGCCAATATTTCGTTTTTCCCACGATGTTTTCTTTGTATACAAGTTTCATCTTTTTGTATATTCAGTCTAAGAATTCATCGTTTGATGATGGGTTGGAATCGTGTATACTGATCAGTAGCTCTACTGGTTTGGTAATAGAATCAAACATAGATCGTGTATGTACTGACTAGGCAGAATGAGGGAGAAACGAATTGCGCTGGAGGGTTGAACGGAGAGTTGAATGACCTGCTAGCAAAAGTTTAACTGCCTTTGTGTTGAGAGTCCATTCTTTAAGGTTAGTAAACATGGTAAATGAACACTGGTACAGCCTGTAATCTCAGATCGGTCAAAGTTTCGGTTATGAGTTTGAAAGACATATCTCCAAATAAAGACTCCAAACGCGCATTCTTTCCTGCTTTCCCCCCCCCAGCCGGACGGGGGGTAGAATTCGCCGGCTGCCGTCCTGCAGAGTGGTAAGACCCCACCAATGGACCCGCCTGTTTGCCGTAGGTGGAGACTCGTAAGCAGGAAAAGAGGGTTCTGGCAGTTGAGGGGAGCCCAGGGATCTCCAGCTCTCTAACACACTGCTTTGGCCTCGGCTTCTGTGTAAACGAGAGCCTAGATGGGCCCGGTCTAGTGCAATCGGCTGGTCGTTTTAAGATTGGGCGTATTATATGTATAAATGTTTTGTGTTTGGGGAGCTGTACGGGGGGGAGGGACATCTGTATCCTGGGTATAGATGCCTCCTTCCTGCATGCGTCCCGCAGTACACCTTAAGACCCAAAATTTCTGATTCCGAAGCAAATTTTGAATATTTCATGCTTTTTCCCTGTATTATGTACATAATTCGTGTAGTCCTTATTCTCCAAGGAATAATCTAAAATATGTGGTAAAACTATATCTTTGCTTGAAATGTGCCCATTTTACTGTTTACTTTAATATGCATTTTAAAGTCCTGGTCTTATATAGGCTTATGGGCTAACTGGGTGATGTGGTTTTTTCGTTGGGACTTTGACTGCCATGGTAAATTCCCTGATCTGGGGGACTACCCATGTTCTTTCCTTGTTGCTCCGACTTATTCATGGCATCTGAGTATACCATCTGTGTAACCCTGGTATGGGGAGCTGGATACCCGCTCCATAAGCCATATCCCCTTGTTGGACTCCGCGGTGGGTGGGGTCATGGATGATGAAAATAATAAACTTAAATATGGATCCTCAAACCAAAAAAAGAACACGTGACCAATTAGATGCAGAATCGGAAACCCCTCAAACGACATCGACTTTTCCCCGCTTCTTACTGATCGAATCCACTGTTCCTGACCAGCCTTTAAGTAAACTTTCTCCTTTCGTGATCGAAAAAGTGCTCGTTTCGATTGCTGGCTCGCCAAAATCAGTTAAAAAGTTAATATCCGGAGCTCTGTTGGTAGAAGTTGAAAAACCAAGACATGCGGAAAACCTCTTGAAGATTACTCGCTTCTTTCAGATTCCGGCCAAATGCTTGCCTCATACAAGTTTGAACACATCTCGAGGGATTATTCGTTGTCCGAATCTTGCCGGCGTTACAGAAACCGAAATCATTGAAGAGCTTGCTAAACAAAATGTTACAGGTGCCAGAAGAATCACTGTTTTCAGAGATGGTGTAAAGAGGGAAACAAATACTATTGTGCTCACTTTTAACACTGCTATTTTGCCCAAAACCCTAAAAGTTGGTTATCTGAATGTTGGAGTTGAGCTGTATATCCCCAATCCTCTCCAGTGTTATACATGTTTCAAGTATGGCCACCACGAGCGCAAATGCAAGCAATCTACATCAGAGAGTTTGTGTAAACACTGCGGAGAACTGGCAAGCACACATGACTCTAGCAATTGCAAAGACAAGATCAGATGTGTAAATTGTGACGGAGAACACAATGCTACGTCACGTGCATGCCCTGTCTGGAAACGAGAGAAAGAAATAGTGACTATTAAATATAAAGAAAGTCTCTCCTTTCCAGAAGCAAGGAAAATTGTAAACAGTCGTCAAGCCCTAACAAACTCGTATTCCGCTGTTACAAAATCTAACATGAGCACACCAAAGCAGGTAAAAGATGCTACAACTCAAACTTCTGATGTCGGTGTTCAAGCAACGCACCAAAAGAAACCAGAAACTGCTGCGAATACTGTTGAAAAACCAACCACTACCACAGCAAATAAAACCCCAAATTCTGCATCGAAACGTAATAAGTCGCCAAAGAAAAATCAACCAGACCGGATCCCAAAAGGATCCGATGATGAAATTAAAAAATTTAACCGCTTCCAGTGTCTTGATGAAGACATGGAAGCAGACGATGAAGTTGCGATTTCAAAGCAAGGTAAAATCACTAGATTATCACTAAAGACATGAATAATTCCATACTTCCTTTGTTAAATGTTGTCTTTCTCCTTTTATCCTTAGGTATGGCCAACAAGATTTTGCAATGGAATTGTCGTGGGTTCTCGGCAAATGCTGAAGAACTTTCTATTTTAATTGATAAATATAAACAAGTGGCACTCTGTTTACAGGAAACCTTTTTAACAGACAATAGCAAAGTATCTCTGAAGCATCACTCTATTTACCAGTCAAATTTTAATGGAGGTGATAGAGCTCGTGGAGGAGTAGCAATAGCAGCAAATAATTCCACTCCTCACCGCTTTATAAATGTCAATACCTCTTTGCAAGCAATAGCTGTTAGCATTTCTTTGAATAAAACGATAACAATATGTTCCATATATATGCCTCCAAGTATGCCTATAGATTGTACTAAACTTGATGAGTTGATTGACCAGCTTCCTAAACCTTTCATTTTAATGGGTGATTTTAATGCCCATAGTACTTTATGGGGTTGTAGAGATACAAATGTAAAGGGTCGACAAGTGGAAGATTTTATTTCCAAGCATGACATCTGTCTCTTGAATGATAAAAACCAACACGTACCTTCATCCTGCCACTGGTTCATATTCATCTCTAGACTTGACTATATGCAGTCCGGAAGTTGCTTCTGACCTCAATTGGAAGGTTGATGACGACCTGCATGGAAGTGATCACTTCCCGATACTAATATCGGAAGAAGGACCTTCTATACAGCAACGCCCTGAGCGCTGGAAGCTTCATAAAGCGAATTGGGAGCAATTTAAAATACACTGCGAACAGTCAATTGATAAAAATGTTTTCAATGAGAGTGTAAATCCTGCAGAATATTTCACAACCTTGGTTTACTCTGCCGCAGAGAAATCAATTCCCCGAGCCACGACAAGTGGTTTAACGATGACTGCAAAAAAGCTATAGGAGAGCGTAAACGTGTTCTCAGGATTTTTAACCTGAGACCGACTCAGGAAAATCTTACAAAGTTCAAAATTGCACGTGCGAAAGCACGACGGACTATTAAACAAAGTAAACGTACGTCTTGGAGACAGTACGTATCTAGATTGAACTCTAGATCGTCTGTCAAGAAGACATGGGATATGATTCGTAGAATCAATGGTAAAAACTCTTATCAAATGTTAGCCACTTGAGTACTGATGATGGTGTTGTTGATTCCAAGACTGATATTGCCAATGCACTGGCTGAAACTTTTGCAGAGAAATCCTCCTCTTTGAATTATTCGCTGAATTTCCGAAAATTTAAAAAAATCAAAGAAAAAGCTAAGCTGAATTTCAAATCAGACAATAAAGAGCGATACAATAAGGACTTCTCTTTAAAGGAACTCAAAAAGGCATTAAAGAAATGCCACGATACCGCTGTTGGATGCGACGACATTCATTATCAGTTCTTAAAGCATTTACCATATCGATCCCTAGATTGTTTACTCGCTATATTTAATCAGGTTTGGCATTCTGGCATTCTCCCCGATTTGTGGAAGGAAGCCATAGTAGTACCAATACCCAAACCGGGAAAAGATTCTTCTAATCCTGCAAATTATCGTCCTATAGCCTTAACAAGCTGTATTTGTAAAACCATGGAAAGAATGGTAAATGACCGTCTTGTTTGGTTTTTAGAGAAAAATAAACTGATAGCAACCGCTCAGAGCGGATTTCGTAAACACAGAGGCACTCTTGATCACTTAGTTCGCTTTGAGACATTTATACGTGAAGGTTTTATTAAAAAGGAACATGTTGTCTCTGTATTTTTTGATCTTGAAAGTGCTTATGATACAACATGGAAGTATGGGATTATGAATGACCTCTATGATTTCGGTATTCGAGGTCGCCTTGCTTACTTCATCTCAGCTTTTCTAAGTGAGCGCCAGTTTAGAGTCAGGGTTGGTAATACGTTTTCTAACTCCCATGAACAAGAGATGGGCGTTCCCCAGGGATGTATTCTTTCAGTTACACTATTCAGTGTGAAAATTAACAATATTATAAAATCAGTATGCCGTGGAGTGGAATGCTTTCTTTATGTCGACGACTTCTGTATCTGCTACAGATCTAAACACATGCATACTATTGAAAGGCAACTTCAACAGGTTTTGAACAACTTAAGCAAATGGTCCGATGAAAACGGTTTCAAGTTTTCCAAAACTAAAACTAAAAGTATGCATTTTTGCAATTCTAGAAAATTTCATCTTGATCCAGAACTGACATTGGATGGTGTGCGTATAGAAGTCGTCCAAGAATTCAAATTTCTAGGTCTTTTATTCGATTCTAAACTGTCGTTCATTCCTCATATTAATTACTTGAGCAATAAATGTCAGAAAGCGCTCAATCTTTTACGTGTAGTTTCCAGTATGGACTGGGGAGCAGAAAAAAAGTCCTTTTGCGACTTTATAGGTCACTTGTACGATCTAAGTTGGATTATGGCTGTATCGTATATGGATCAGCACGACAATCATACTTACGCAAACTTGATACTATTCATAATCAAGGTTTGCGTCTTGCATTGGGCGCGTTTAAGACTTCTCCAATAAACAGTCTGTATGCAGAAGCAAATGAGCCTTCCTTAAATCTTAGGCGAAAGAAACTGTCCATGCAATACTTTATAAAACTAAAGTCAAACCCTGAAAACCCTACCCATAAAGTTGTATTTGAGCCTCTGTATAAAGACGATTTTTTGAATAAAGAAAAGGTCATACCTCCTTTCAGTCTTCGGTGTGAAGCTGATGTCCAAAGTCTTGGATTCAATCTGGAAGATATAGCTGAACATAAGATCACAGATGTTCCTTTATGGACTTCTGATAGTCCGACATTTGTGTATGAACTGGCATCGTACAAAAAAGCAACAACAGATCCAACTATTTTCAAAAGCAAATATCTCGAAATAAAAAGACAATACCATAATTATGAACATATTTATACAGACGGTTCAAAAGAAGGTGACAGGGTTGCAGCAGCTGCTGTGCCTGACGGTGAAATATATCAATTCCGTCTTCCGGATAAGTCTTCAATATTTTCTGCAGAGCTAAAAGCAATAGACCTTGCTCTTGATCACATCAAAGAAGACGGTTATTGGCGTTATATTATCTTCACCGATTCACTCTCTGCCATGCAAACACTTGAGCATGAGAAAACTGAAAACCCAATTATTGTTGATCTTTTAGATAAGCTATCTGACATCTGCAGATATAATGACGTTATTTTATGTTGGCTTCCCAGCCATGTTGGTATTAGTGGTAATGAGGAGGCAGACAGAAGTGCCAAGGACGCATTATCACTTGATATTTTACCGTTTAAAGTACCTTTTACTGATTTTAACTCTTCAATAAATACTTTTATTCAATCTGTTTGGGATACTTCGTGGAACGACCCACTCAATAGTCTGAATAAATTATTCTGTATCAAGCCAACTCTTGGAGAATGGCTGCCAGGGACCAGGACTTGTCGTCGCGAAGAAATTGTTTTGGCCCGTCTGCGTATCGGTCATACTCATCTTACACACTCTTATCTCCTGAAAGGAGAGGAGGCACCCCAATGCATTCCATGCTCTGCTCCTCTCACCGTCAAGCACATATTGATAGAGTGTGTTGACCTAGCGCAGGTTCGAGAAAAGTTTTACAAAGTGGACAACCTTAGTCTTTTATTTGATACTGTGAAGATTGAATCATTATTTGAATACCTGAAAGCGGTAAATATTTTTAGAAAAATTTAGGGTCTTATTCAACTCAGTGCATCATTTTTTTTTTTTTTTCGTTTTTTATGGGCTTTTTTGGCCCTTCTATCGCCAAAATTAACTTTGTCAGCATCGCTAAAGTGTGTATTTTACTGTTTACATACACTGTTTTATAGACTAATGTTTTAATACTTCACAGTATCATTTTTCATCTTCGTATATGCGCCCAATATGACCTCCGCTGTCGACGGGCCGTAAAATTCCACTCATTCATTCATTCTTTCCTGCTTTCGACGCCGACTTTCATCAGATTGGGTTATCTTAGATTGAAAAGAAAAGTGAGTGTCTTTTCACATTGAACTTTTTTAAGACAATGCCTTGTTTTGGACTACTTTTTCTTAAAATCATATTTTGTTTTGATTATTTGTAATATTTGTTGTCAATACAATTAATTTTGAAAAGACTTTATTTTTATCTGATTGAAAGCTAACGCGAAAAAACTGGCGGACTAAATGTCGACTAGTTTTTTTTTTTTCAATCATACTATTCTTTCAAAGAAAACACGAGAAGTAATTCAACCAACTATCATTTTAATAACAAATATACATTACTATGAGCACCTTATTGAAAAAGTTTTTGGCAAGAATAGACATGTTCTGCATGAAATTCAATTGAGCAAAGCTAGACTAAAAGCGATCAACTTGTAGGATTGTGATATGGCCAAATCAGCTTTTGCATAAGAAACAAGGAAAGGCTATTTGGCATTCAGTGAATTGTATAACAATCCTGTGTTTCGCATACACATTCAATTCACAGATTTGTTGAATTAAATGAGTATTCACAACATGTAGTTTAACAAATAGAATTATTACGCATGAGTTATTATGATTATCATTTGTACTTTAGAAAGAGTGTGGTTGACTAACCTTTTAAAACAGAACAAACTTTTTGAACAAAACGTTTAGAACAAAGCTAATAAACAACTAATCTAATACATAGGAGACACCATTCCAAACTTTTAGAACAGTAGTTCTTCACTAACCAATCAAAAGTTACACAGAGAAAGAAAGCTTTAGAAAAGACGTGGAAAGAAGAAAATGCTAGTCACCAGCATTTTCTCCTTTTTCTCGCAATGTTTTCATCGACCAATGAAAAGTTACAGAGAAATACAACATTTTTGGAAACAATGTAGGAAAAGCAGAACATGCTAGTGATCAGTATATTCAGTATTTTCTCATGAAATTTCAGATTGTGATCATAAAATTTTTTGTCTGCAATTGTATTTGAATTTCTGAAAAATTATGACATTTATATGACAATTCTCAAACCGTGAAATCGAAAAACAATGGTCATCAAACAAGCTTACAGGAAGTGGGTAATAGAAATTTGGAGTGATGTATCTTATTCTTACTACTAATAACTACCTTAAAACATAATCATAAATGAAAAAACTTATGTCCCCATATGTCGCTGCATGGGATGAATTTCCAGAATGAGTAGAAAATATTGTGTAAAAAGGAGAAAATGTAGGTTACCACCATTTTCTTCTTTTCTCCAACATTTTCTAGAGCGTAGAAACCTGTGATTGTGTATAAATGGGTTAACAAAATGATCACAACCATATATTGATTAATACGCAGATACTGGAATGGCAAAATTTTTGGTGATACGCAATAAATGGTAAAAAACATAACATGAATAACTATCTAAAATATTAACATGGACTAGACTAACAACAAAAAGGCATCATCTTAGAACTCTGTGAAGACAAAAAGCAATAATGCTGTTTGATATAAATTTATTGAGGTAGAATGATCAAATAATGTGAAAATCTGTGGTAAGACAATACAATCTAACCACAGACAATACTTTAAAGTTTCCAGATGGTGCTTTTAAGAGTGATAGGTTAAAAATAACAAAATGGTAATCTCATAAAGTATCCTAGAGAAAAATAGTAATCTCAAAAGTAAATAGCATCTAAAATTATCTCACTTAACCCTTGATCTTTAGAAAGAAACAAATGTAAGATTAGAACAACATATTGATTAGCAATATATTCTTCTTATCTTATCAATTTAATGTAGAGCAAGAAGTTGTATAGTTTAATAAAGGCTAAAAAGTCTATGGCATAGTTTGACCAGTTTCGCTTGAGCACTATAAAATCTTTGAGCACTTTGAAATTAAATTTACTAACTTTGAACAAGTTTGAAAATTATTGGCACTGGTCAGACTATAGCATTGCTCAAGACTGATCAGAGTTGATAATTTTCAGGGTCTGGATGTTTTCTTACATGACTGGTTACAAAACAATGATAAAAAATATATTTGATTAACATGCTTGAAGGTGAACATGAAAAAGAATTAATGAATGTATGCAGGTTTAAGGCCCGTCGACATCAAAGGTCATGTTGGGCGCACTTACAACTAATGCAAACCTTTGAATTGGTCATACTGTAGTGTTTTACAAAAAGTAAAAATAATAACCGTGAAAACACTAAAAGAACACACGGTACCAATGACGTATAGTCTAAAAATGGTAAATAGAACCTAAAATTATATCTTTTGATAGAGATCTATCTCTTTCAAAAATTAAAAAATAGATTCAAACCTTACAGTATCAAAAAAAGGGCCCATACTGTCAACATGAAAAAACCTGTCTCTTGCGGGTGCAAGGTCTAAACAATCCACAAGTTTATGTTTGACAGTAAGAGGCTCATTGCATGGAATACACTGTGGTGCTTCCTCTCCCTTCAGGAGGTATGAGTGCATATATGTGTATGACCAATCCGAAGACGGGCCAAGATAATTTCCTCGCGGCGACTTGTCCGCAACCCTGGAAGCCTTTCGCCAAGAGTTGATTTCACTGTAAATAACTTATTAGATTGGTTAACTGGATCATTCCAGGATTGCTGCTATACATTATGAATAAAATAATTTATCAAAAGTTTGAAATCGTTAAAAGGGACTTTAAAGGGTAAAACATCAAGTAACAAAGCCTCCTTAGCAGCTCTATCTGCCTCTTCATCGCCACTGATACCAATATGACTTGGGAGCCAACAAGATCTGCAGTTTCACATATATGAAAGATTTTTTCAAGCAAATTGATTACCAATGGATTGTCCGTTCTCTCATTTCCGAGTGCTTGCATAGCTGAGAGAAATTCGTACCACCTGCCCTATCTTGAGGGAAAACCGTTTCTTTTCTATATTTTTCCCTTTGGAACGTTTTTGTCGCAGAATATACTGTTCGTATCTGCTCTCGGCTTCGTTGTCCTTATTGATTGAGACGGGTGGTCTTCCGAGGCTGGAATGTTTGGTTCGATTGTAGCTACTCAGTATCTCTTGTAGCACGTCGATGTAACGCCGGGTTCTACGTCCGATGAAATATCGATAAATCCTTTGCTTTAAGGTCTTGATAAGTCTTTCCGCGTAGTTGGCTTTCACTTCAGTATTTTGACTGTTAAAATGATGTATATTTCTGTCTTTGAAAAGCTTTGACACTGTTTTATTATTAAACTCGTTTCCCTTGTCCGTACGTATCGTCTCGGGTTGTCTCTGATTTAATATACGTTTCAGGGCGTTTTTCACCTGTCCAGCCGTTTTATCTCGTACGGGCCAACACCGGTCAAATCTGCTAAACACGTCGATAGCTACCAACACGTATTGATTGCCGTCGTTAGTATCAGTCACGTCTTTCATGTCCATCAGATCAGCGTCCCACTGACTGTCTAATCCTTCAACGAGAACCCTAGATCGGTTAAACTTGCGCCTCACCCCTTTGGTCAGTGAATACGCATCTTAGTCTCTCAGCCATTTAGAAATCTTGTGTTTGCCAATGCTGTATTTTCCCGCCGCCTTTATCGTTTCATACAATTTGTCAGGGCCCGAATAACTTCCGGGATAATTGGGATCGAAATAAATGGATGCCGAATACTCTTTCCATTCCGCCATTTTTTTTAATCGTCGATCTAAGCTTTCCGTTCCTTTTTCTTTCGTCCCTTTCTCGCGGGGATACCGGGAGGTCCCTGGCGTCGCTGAATGTCTATAGAAAGAGTGTGGGTCGTCCCAGCCGCGGGCCGATCAGTTTTCACGCTTTGATCTACTTCCGTTGGTCCTTCGATGTTGCGGTTCGAAGCGGCGATTAATCGTTGGTGTTTATGAAACGGAAGCAACACGGACTTCTGCACGATACTCATTTTATGAAGGTCATCAAAGCCGGTTCCACGGCTCTTAGAAACTGGATCACTGCCTTCGTTTTCCTTCTCAATGTATGACTTTTTTCTCTAAACCCTAGGCCTTTGTGTCTTTCTAAAGTTGCGAGCACGGATGATGGCACGGCAAACGTTCTCTGCAAAAAATTGATGGCTGTACAGTTACATGAATGCAGTTTAACATGTAATGAAAAGTATATTTACCTGTTAAGACAGAGCTTGGCCAGGGCACGGAGTCCGGGGTTCTTTTTTATCTTGTCTGGCTCTAACTGGATGCCTTCGTAGCGGAAATAGTCAGAGACGTACTTCTCTTTGTCCGCTGCAGTCTTGCACCAGTCAGGCCACCCACTTGCCTCCTGTTTGAATTTTAGGAAAGTAAGGGGCGAATAATTCTCCTACTTTGGTAGAAGTGTCGTACTGGGTAGAATCGTCCCAGTCGTACACTTCGTAGATTTTGAGAAGAGTGTAGCCCTTGTCCAAAGCCTTCTCGATTTCGGGAGTGCACCACGTTCCGATAAAGGCCCTGTGTTCGTCCGTGTGACGGCAACTGGTTCTACTTTCGGTGTCTTCGCATGTACGACAGAGTGGAAACTTCAGCTTGCCATTGGAACGGTACGGTAGCACAGGATGGTATAATCCTCTAGGGGCCAAAATCTTAACCTTGGCAATCCCGAAGTAGCTGCGGATGTCATCAAAATCCTTTGTGATGATTGTTGGATGGCCTCGTGGATACCGGCCATACTTTTTGATGTAAGGGTACAAACTGAAAGAAAAGATTACATTTTTAAAAGATATCTATCGTCTAAGCGTTATATCGTAATTTATTTCTCGATACGTATCAAACCGATAGTGCAAAAAAATAAGACGGAAAAAAAAGTAGCGCTTTCATCCCATTGAAGAAGTAATATTTACCTCATAAAGTCGACATATTTGATTCTTTCCTTATCCCTCGTCTTGTAATGAAGCTTTGCTGCATTGGTTCTGCCCCCGAAGAAGGAGTCCCTGGCATCCAATCGGTCCTGTATATCGAGACCGGTTACATAGTCTTTGATCGATGGATCCTGCTGTATCTTTTTCAACCACTCGTGCTCCCAGATGCAAACGTAGTTAAAACGAAGGTCCTAGGTCAGCACTTTTCTCTTGATTTGGGTCAAAGCATACAATCTGATCCATGGTTTGACCAGTCTTTGGGTTCTTGGCGGTGCGGTCGGGGTAACACTGCGGACAGCCGTGCCATAAACAACCTGTAAATACAGTCATTCGTATTTTTTGTTTATTCGCAATAAAAAAAAAGAGTGGAGAAAGAAATGTCTACGAAATAACACGATTTTTTAAATTGGTACATGTACGATATATACACTTACAGTGATATTCGTACACTGTATTCCCAGCACGACCGTCCACCTTGTAGTTTGTACCAAATACCCCCAGCCGGACGGGGGGGTACAATTCGCCGGCTGCCGTCCTGCAGAGTGGTAAGACCCCACCGATGGACCCGCTTGTTTGCCGTGGGTGGAGACTCGTAAGCAGGAAAAGAGGATTCTGGCAGTTGAGGGGAGCCCAGGGATCTCCAGCTCTCTAACACACTGCTTTGGCCTCGGCTTCTGTGTAAACGAGAGCCTAGATGGGCCCGGTCTAGCGCAATCGGCTGTTCGTTTTAAGATTGATGTATAAATGTTTTGTGTTGGGGGAGCTGTACGGGGGGGAGGACATCTGAGTAGTGTAAAAAGACATTGGGAAATCGTCGCTGGGCAAGTCGTCGCTTTGGGGAAATCGTCGCTGGGCAAGTCGTCGCTTTGGGCAAGTCCTCGCTGGGCAAGTTTGTCGGCAAATTTGGGGCTCATAGAAAATAAATTTGAAGCTTACTTACCTTATTGTTTATTATCCTAACGATTCTGGTGTCTTGGTTTTGATCCATTTTTTTTTTTTTTTTTTTATTTTGATGCATTTGTTTCACTGCATCAACAGCAGAGTTCAATTTAACTTGATCTACTTGAATTTCTTTTTGTAATTTATTTAAGGTTTCAAATTTTTCGTTGATTTCTTGTTGTTTTTTATCAATGATATTTATTAATTCGCTTATGTCAGACATTATTACTAAATTTGAAACTGGGCGTGTAGTTATGGAAGTCTTAATTGTATGAAACTCGTATATAGAAATGAGACAGAAGCTTACATTGCGAAATACGTAAAAGTATGTCGATGACCAAAATAAGTTTGTGATCTTGTTTTTGAATATCATTCACTCGCCGATTGTTAGTGGGTCACCGAAAAAAAAAAAAAATGCTTACAAGTAAGCAAAAAGCAAGTTATATAAATTTTATTATTATTTTTTTTTTTCACAGCGAACCGTTTCAATAAAATTAATACGGAGTGTCACGTAACCAGGGCAAAAGCGTTTATGTTTAAAAAAAAAAGGTGACAATACGTCCGGGTGAACTGATCTGCAAGTAAAGATGGCATTAAAAATATGGAGTCTGCATGTTTTTGCAGAGATGCATAGAAGTGTAATTCATTGTATAAAGTAGGAAACTACTTGACGAAAGAAGAACTTGCTTTATATGAGCATTTTCTCCTTTTTCCGTCGTGTTATTTTGTCGTGTATGTTTAACACAGTATCACGGACAGGGTACTCCATCAGAAAAAGGTTCCACAGTTTTTTGTTATATAAACTAAAAACTGGAACGCTTACTTTGCTTTTTTTTTTTTTGCAAATCCAGGGTTTAAATCCAGGGGTTGACCTTTGAAAAAGTACAGCTTGGCTAGTTCAAACACAAGAATCGAGCCCTCCCTGAAATCCCCCATAAAAAAGCCGCCGCATCACGATCCATTTCATTTTGCTCTGAAAGTCATATTAGAACTTCATTTCTTTTACTGGATTTATTTACTTATTTTGTTAATGTACTGGATTGTTATTCTGACCGACCAGGATGGATCCGAATCAACTAATAAAATTTTTCGAAATGAATCAAGACTTGTACTTTAGGCAAAGAGATTCTAATGATGCGATTTTAGATAAGCTTAAGAAGGAAAATGAAGCGCTAGAGTGTGAGTTAGAAACAAAAAACCAAAGACTGACAATCTTAGAACAAGAACTGGTAGAAAGAGATCAGTTGAACATCTCTTTAGAAGAACTACAAAATAAAAATAATCTATGTGAAAAAGAAATTAAAAACCTTCACATTCAGTTGATTGAAGTTCACAACGATGCGTTATACGGTAGACTGAATAGGCCTGTCTACATGTCGACTCCAAAATGTAAGCGGTCTAACGTGCCTTTGGGTTCAAACCAAGAACTATCTGAGCCTGTCTACACATCGAATCCAAGACGGAAGCAGTCTAACGTGTCTTTGGGTTCAAACCAAGAACTATCTGAGCCTGTCTACACACCGATTTCAAAATGTAAGCGGTCTAACGTGCCTTTGGGTTCAAACCAAGAACTAGCTGAGCCTGTCTACACACCGACTTTAATACATAAGCAGTCTAACGTGCCTTTGGGTTCAAACCAAGAATTATCTGAGCCTGTCTACACACCGACTCCAATACGTAAGCGGTCTAACGTGTCTTTAGGTTCAAACCCAGAACTGTCTGAACCTGTCTACACCCCGACTCTAGTACGTAAGCGGTCTAACGTGTCTTTAAGTCCAAACCTAGCTTCGAACTCGACGCACATACTCAAAACGTCGAAAATGGTACGCTCTAATGTGTCTGCAACCGTGACATCGTCTGCAAATGACACTAACAGGACAGTCGATGCACTCGGTTATACGTCATCGTCTAATCTGAACGTTTCAACATCATGTGTTATAGAACCGAACGCAGTTACGATATCAACAACCCCGTCCATACTTTCGACCAGTGATGTGCTCATCGCAACACCTGCGCCTCTGGTGACATGTGAAAATGCGTTCGATGATGCATACAAATTCGAACCTTAAATGCCGGTACCAGTAGTCCCAACGCTATTGTCCTTGATAATTCTCCATGTGAGAATGTATCAGATACGGAGAACTGTGGTAAGTTTTTAGCTTGTATTTGAGTTTAACGCCGCTTTTGCTCTTTTTTTTATCGCTTGGTGACGGATGTTTACTTCCACATCACCGAGTCTCAATAGCTCAGTCGGTAACGACGAGGGCTTGTAATCCAGGGCTGCAAGTTCGATCCCCGACTCGACCAACATTCTTTCCAAAGCTTGACGAACATCAGTGCGACTTGAGTAATTTTTCTTCCATCGCTGGGCTACAAAAAAGTAGCCCAAGTGCAAAAAAAAAAAAAAAAATAAAAATAAAATAAATAACCAGTTGCTAGGAAAGAAAGTTGTTTGGAGTACTAATGAGAGCCAGGAAATACATGGATAGATGAACTGATCCCCGTGATATGACTGAAATACTGTTGAAAGCGGTGTTGAACTCAATTCAATGTACTTACAACCAGAGTGTCATGGAGGGAAGTTATTACAAACATTGTTTTATAGTGTTTGATATGAACTGACCGGGGGATCAAACCCTTGGCCTACAGCATCGGGAATCGGATGCCCTACTACTGTGTCATTAATTCGTTTCATGTTTTTTTAAAAAAGAGAAAAACAAAAACAAAAACAACATATTAATATGTTTGGTTTTATATTTCTGTAACAAAACACCGTAATTCTGTTCACTGGTATAAGGGAGACAACCGTCTAAATTTCAAAAAACCGTTCCATTATAATTACGTCACCTAGTTTAACCCTTTAAAAGATAAGCCCTGTTTCTCGCTGTCTTGGGATAGAGGTTCTTTTTTGAAAAAGGAGAAAGTGCTCGTGACCAGCATTTTCTCCTTTTTCCAAAAATGATTTCTATCCTTCAAGAGACATATAAACAATTTCAGTCACCATTATTTTGTCGTCTGCACAAATGCTTACAACTTGAGCAAGACCAAAATTTTGTCATCTGGTATAGAGTAAACTTTTTAACACCTGCAACAATTCTACAGCAGTCTACTTTACTAGCAAATGGGCAAAACTGAAAAAAATTGTAATAAATGCAGATGGTTTTCTTAATAAAGACATAAAAAAAGACATAAAACAATTGTGGCAAAAAAAGACATTGCTTATCATGTGCAATGTCTCCCTTGTCCACAAAGTTTCAATGTCTGCTGCAGAGTTAACTTGTTCATGTTTACTAAAATAAATATATTCTAAATAACTTTTTCAGACTGATGCTTATCGGATTTCACCACAAACTATCTACCTGTGCCGCATTTTTCTAACACCATTTCAGACTGATGCTTATCGGATTTCACCAAGAACTATCTACCTGTGTCGCACTATTTAATAGCGGCTGATAAAATCAGTCTCTACACATGGTTGATGAATATATGACCTGCACCATGCGATTTTGGACCTTCGGAACATTTGCGTAAAGTGCCGTTCCGATCAGCCTGTGCAGTCCGCGCAGGCTGATCCGGGATGGCACTTTACAGTTACTTAAGATTTTTTGCTGGAGTAGACTTTCGTAAAACTGAAAATGTCATAAAAAACAAAGTGTAGTCTCAGATTAGCCTGCGCGTACTGCGAGTGTCCGAAATTGCATGACAGAGGTCATATGTGAATTTAACAAAATTCAAATGTATAGAATATAGAACAGCTTTACTTTAGACTACAAAAAAAAAGTACATATCACAGTCTTACTTTAGACTACAAAAAGCTAAGAAGTACATATCACAGTCTAACTTTAGACAATACTAAGAAAGATATATAAAAATATACATATCACAGTCTTACTATTAGACTATGAGCCAGGAGGGTGTTTGCTCCCCCCCCCCCCCCCCGGGGGAATTATCGGGACTATGATTTTCTTGAGCCCCAAGGTCTCCTGAGCACATTCCCAAAGTCTGCCACCTGGCGAGTGGGGCTTTTGAAAGTTATAGAGGTCAAAGGTCATTAAGTGCACCCCTAACCCTAACCTTATTAGTCGATCCTTATTTGACAGTTCGTTGGAAATTTTATACCTTGTGAAAGTCCCAAATGATCCCAGGTATTGTAAAAAGCTTTTATTTAGATAATTATATGCATTTCTAACCAAATAAAAGAACATTTAATGCAAATCAAAGCACTGACAGCACTATTTTTTTATGATTCAAGCTTCCAAAAAATCATAATCTGAGAAACTACAGGGATATTTTTCAGATAAAGCACATTTTCTTGATCACAAATGCCTTGAATGCATCCTAGAAGCAACCCAAATGGCATTTTCTGATTATTTGTATATCAATTTGTCATATTCATGGATAAAATGGAAGCACTTATAACTGAAGTTCATTAATATATTTTTAAATTTTTTGTATCAGTTGCTGAGAATTCAACAACTATCTGGTTCATTTCTTTATTTTAGATTTAAAAAAAAGTTTAAAATTTATTGGTATGCTTATTTTCATGATCTTAATAATTATATTCATTGCAGAAAACAAAAACTTTTAGTGTAAATCTGATACATTGTGTGGCATTTAACTCTTGCATCTGAAAAACAGACAAAAACGTTTAAAAGTAAAATATATCTTGATCTTATTTACTAAGAAGACATTGCATATGCTATCTTCAGTGCCTTCTCTTGTTATTTTATCAATTTAGTTCTCTCAGACAATGACATCAAACTACTAAAAATTGAACTTGCCATGACAAAGTAGTAAAGGTATGGCCTACGGGCATATCCACCTTTTTAGTTAAATACAGGATGCATATGCATGAATTTAACCCTCTCAGCGCTATAGGCAAAAACAGACGCCTTTGCGGACGACATAGATCAAGATCAGACTGCACAGAACATGCAGTCTGATCTTGGAACTCTGTCGTCCACTTGTTTAGTCAAGCCTAATATGATAAAACTTTCTGAGTTTCAGTGGAGCCTATTTAGTTTAAACATATTTATTTTACATCGATTGAGAAACAAGTTCTTACAACTTATACTAATCTCTCTCGATTCTGCTTCCTGGGAACTACACCAGTACTCGCGCCGAATGTGTGGGCCTATAAAAAATCCCAAAGTTGACACCCGCTCCCGGGTATCGAATTCAGGACCTTTTGGTTACGAGGCCGACGCTCTACCTCACGACCACGGACACCATTTCCAGGCATCGAAAGAGGTGGACATTAAACATTTGGCGCCAAAAGAGTTGACTGCCCAAAATCAGAGATATATTATTCGTAGTTAATCTTGTTTCACTTTTTACACACATCAATTAAGTAATCAAGTGATTTACTAGCAATGTGAGTTACCAAGATGAATTGAATTCCCCATTTGGATTTGATATTTCAATAGGGCAGATGCACCTGTTATCTTACATTGTTGGTCAGTATTCATTTACAGAGGACCATAGTGTTATAGTGAATGAGAGCTCATTCATGCTTGTATTTGCTCAGTAAAACCTTCACCATCATCATTCTCATGCCTAACAGCCATATTTGTGGCCTTATGTTTTTGTTATGAAAACTGTGGTTGCCGTTTTTCCGTTCTTACCTGTTCAGAATTATGTCAGGTTAACTGCTTGGCATTAAGAAACAAGAAAATAAAATGAAGCATCGTGCCATGACTATAAAAAAAGCTGATGCATTGGGTTTGATATAATATGCTGTAAGTCTTAAACTATGCAATGAAGAGCCCTTGTTTTTTTCCCTATTCTTTTATCCATTTTGTTTCCCTATAAAGCCTCAGATCAATTCATTTTAATCCATTTTGACACGTTCGTGATTGACATTTTCGTCACAGAGAAAACCAGTCGCTCAAAATTTTATGTTACTTCCTCTACATATTTGATAAATATTTAATGTGGCATCATCATTTTTGTTTGTTTGAACCTTTTTTTTAGACAGAATTTCTTTGTGTTTACTTGCGGTGATCAGTTGATCTCAGCCTTGTAGCTTACTTAAATATCGCTTTGAACATACATTAAATATACTATCTAGGTACCCGGGGTACCTTTCTCTAAACTGCGTAAACTTACTTTACTTATTTATTCATTTATTTTTTTTTTTTTTTTTTTGGGGGGGTGGATGGAAACTACACACGTACGATCTCTGCTGTACCCAAAGGTATGAGCTGGCGTAAAGTTATTCAAATACTTACTCAAATCGTAAAGTTACGCACTTCAGTGAAATTTGTTTTCAGGCTTAATGATTGCTTATCTATAGTGCGTACGCAGCTGAGTGAAAGGTAGGCCTACTCCTGATTATTTCGATTTTAGAAACATTAACTTAACATACGAGTATGTTCCTTCTGTTTACCTGGTACACAACATATCTTGGAAACCATCCTTATGACGGTACAAACATTCTGTGAAGTCTGTAGAGAATCCAATCAAAATTGTGGACTTTATCGCGTTAACGAGAAAATTTTCATTTAATTTCTCTTAGGCCCCTTTTCCCGTGTTTTCTGACGGAATCTCTCCAATTTCGAAAGGAACCATCCTTATGATGGTACAAACATTATAAATGTGAAAGGTTCTCTGTTTCATCCGAAGAGAATCTGATTAAAACTGGACAGTAATGAACACGTCCATGCATTGTAGTCCTCCGAAACTTTTTTTATGGTACATACTATCTGACATACTATATATAAAAGAAATGCTAATTTTCCTAGGTGTTTTGAAAGCGGCGAAGTCTTACAATCGGCCTAACAGTTCACATCTTAATGATGAAACAGCTTCGAAGCAAATACTAACATCGATATTCAACAAGTTTTCAATACTATTTTCATCTATTTCAGATAGGCCTCGGTCGTTAGTGAAGTGTGCCTGAGTAGAAAAATGGGAGAAAATAACACTGAAAATAACAGTGTTTTTCTTCTATTACTAATTGTCTATAGAATCCAATGCACTCTGCAGTTACTTCTTATTTTTAGGTACATGTATTCCACAAAGTCTCTCTTTGTCTGTCTTGAGAGCCCCAGCCTAGTACTGGTAAAATCCAGGAAATACATGAATATGTGAGCTGTCGCCGTGATATGACTGTAATAATGTTGAAAGCGGCGTAAAACACTATTCAATCAATCAATCTCTTTGTATTCCTAAAGTGCATCTCTTTCTCTTTCTCTCTCTCTTTCTCTCTCTCTATCTCGTTCCATCTATCTATCTATCTTTTTATCTATCTATCTATCTATCTATTAAGCCAAACATTTTTTAATAGACTAGGTTTTATCACCATGCCTGTATTGTTAATAAATAATAAACGGAAACGAACAAACATTTCATGCTTCAGCAGCGCAGCCGAAAAACAAAGTATGACATTTATTCTTACTTGACCGATGTTTTTTATGCAAATGCACAAAAAAACAATGCCCGATTGGCCACTTTTAATCACACGCAATTTGAAGCAAAGAACGTTCGTTTGCGGTGAAAAGATGGAGCCTAACCTATCGATCTTAATTAGATCGACATCGTTTCTCCATCGTAGATCGATGTCCTCGGCAAGGTTCTTACTTTATAGTTATATATACGATTCTCTTCTTGATCTGTTTTAGCTGATAGGTACCACGCATGCGCAAACAATGTGTTTTCCCTTTATGACAAAGAGATGCCTTCTGTTGGCAAAATCAAGAATCTTTTCATTACAATACCATGTCTAACGTCCAGAGATATGTCGCATTTGTATTTATAAACCTTTCTATAACTTGATCAGATTTACAGGAGAAACAAAAGTGGCCGGTTAGAAGTTTTGCTGAGTGGACTTTATTCAGATTTTGTTCACTAGTAAAATTACAACACACATGCGAAAAAGATGAGAACGAAAACGTTGAAGTTTATCGAGAACTTCTCCAAAAACTTAATAAAATAATTGTCTGAATTTCATAATAACGAAATCGGAATAAAACTTAATCCTACATACACATATACACGTATTTAAGTCTTTAGTACACAAGTCGGACTTTTTACGACTCTGAAATAGAAGGCTTCTGAAAATATCGTGAAAAAAGGAGAAAAAGCTTGAAAATCAGCATTTTCTCCGTTTCCCACAATGCTTTCTGCCCTGTCAAATAATCAATTTCAACTAAAGTTCCAGAGCTTGTCCAGTATGCACGTTATCTGGATTTATTCAAGAAGTATAATTATTCAGCCAAATTTATACTAATTCTTTTAGAAATTTAATACGTTAAGTTTATGAATGTATGCTTTTTAGTCCAAGTATAATAGTCCTTTTTAATATTTTTCTTTCGTAGTTCCCTTGTTTAGCAAGTTAACAGAAAATTGTATTCGTCTTCTACTTGTCCTGAATTACAGTTGGAACATATTCCAGCTTCTTATAAAGTTATGTTGTCGCCCGCCATGTATATTAAGATCATTAGATAAGGTCTAATCTCGATCTACACTGGCTATAAAATCAATTAAGATATTAAATGGCACTTAAAAAGGGAAAACTGAGGGAGGGGAATAAAAATGCCTGCAAGGACTCTGAAAAATTTAATATCCAATCTGTAAAACTCAATGGAACATAATATAACAAGAGGGCCATTGGCCCTAAAGCGCTCACCTGAATAAAGTCATCTATAGTTTATAATGCTGATGAGATCGTGGTTTTAACGCATGCATGTTAGTGACCTACTTTTTGACTAATTTGAGTTTTAACTTGTCAGAGATATCATCCAGACAAACGTTCTGACCTAGGTTCGTGAGTATCCGGCAGAATGTGTGGCCTGTAGTGTGTACGCAAGGTTTTTCTAAAATTGGCTTAGTGACCTACTTTTAGACCCAAAGTGACCAAATTTCACACTTCTATGAGATATCATAAAAACAAACCCTCTGACCTGTTTCATGAGTTTCAGGCTGATAATATAGCCTCCAGACTGCACACAGTTTTTCTCAGATTTGGCCTAGTAACCTGCTTTTTGCCCGAAAATGACCCAATTTCAAAGTTGTACAAGATATCAAGACAAACATTCTGACCAAGTTTCAAAAGTATCAAGCTGAAAATGTGGCCTATATAATGCAAACAAAGTTTTTTGGTTTTTTTTTCCCTAAGATTTTAACCAGTGACCTACTTTTTGACATGACATGATCCAATTTCAAAACATCATCACGACAAATATTCTGATAAAGTTTTATGAGTATAAGCTGAAAATGTGGCCTTTAGAGTGCAAACAAGGTTTTTCGAAGAGTTGACCCTGTTACCTACTTTTTCACCGGACGTGACCCAATTTAAAAGTTGTATGATGTCATCAAGACTCTGACCAAGTTTCATGAGTTTCAGGCAAAAAATATGGCCTCTGTAGTGCACACGAGGTTTTTATAAGTTTTAGCGCAGTGACCTACTTTTTGACCCCACATGACCCATTTTCGAACTTTTTTGATATATCATCAAGACAAACATGCAGATCAAGTTTCAAGAGTACCGGGCCTAAAATGTAGCCTCTAGAGTGCACACAAGCTTTTCCCAAGATTTAGCTGTGTGACCTACTTTTTGACCCGACGTAACCAAATTTTAAACTTGTCCAATATGTCATCAAGGCAAACATTCTGATCAAATTTCAAGAGTATCAGGCTGAAATTGTGGCCTCTAGAGTGCACATGAGGTTTTTCTAAGATTTAGTCCAGTGACCTACTTTTTGACCCCATATGTCCCATTTTCGAACTTGTCCGAAATATTGTCAAGACAACAGACTAAGTATCAAAAGTACTGGGCTGAAAATGTGGCCTCTAGAGTGCACAGCTTTTTCAAGCTTTTTCTAAGATTTAGCCCAGTGACCTACATGTACTTTTCGACCCGACGTGACCCAGTTTCAAATATGTTTGAGATATCACCAAGACAAACATTCTGACCAAGTTTCATGAGAAACTGACTGAAAATGTGGCCTCTATAGTGCTCATTAGCGAAATATTGACGCCTAGACGGCCATCACGGCACGTTCACAAAAGCTCACATGTAGCGCTTCGTGCTCAGGTGAGCTGGAAAGGGATATAGATATTTTGATGTAGATATACTCTTACATAGCTCATGTGTTGAAATCTTTCGTTAGAAAAGTCTGATACTTCATGTATTTCATTTTCATAAAAAAAAGGGAGCGGAAATATATACGCAAAAATTCGATTCAAGAATTACACGCTGCTTCGGGTACAGGGGGTGTAATGCAACTCCGTAATATTTTGTACCAAACAAGAAAACGCTGATAGATTTAATATTCTCTACGCTTTAACAAACACTAATTGAACGTTGAACCATTTTCAAATTCTAGCAAAGACTCGGTTTTTGCGGGGGAGAGGGTGGCTTAAACCAATAGTTTACATCCGATCAACAAATGAATAACTGCGGACTCACTCTATTTCTACTCTACTCTGTAACATTCATCATATTCTAAACTCTTCGAAACTGAAAGTATCCGAAGATGCAAACTTCGAAGTTGGTACAGATGAGATGAAAATCTCTGATAAGAGTTACAACGTTGCGGGTAAAGAAGACGTTGCTTGTTATAAGCTATATTTCTTCTTTTTCCACAATATTTTCAGAACCTTTCTTCAACAGGCTGGTTAAAACACGGGACTTTGTGGTAAAGGGTAAATAATCACTGGTTACCGTTACAGTGTTTCGGTCAACTTATGCTCTGTGAAAAGAGAATTTTATGCATCTCAAAAAAGTATAGACTCACGTCAGCATGCGCAGTCCGACCTGCATCGAAACTTTTTGCTTTCGATAACTTTTTGCATTTCAAAGGACCATTGTTCAGCCTTTTTTTAGACATCCATGTTGTGCTACAGCTTGCTTAGTAAAAAGCATTACGAAAATACTTTAAGGTCTACGGCACCTAACTATCTCGGAAGCTGCGGAGATTGGTCGAATAGCCTTTCCGAATCCGTCAATCCACCTTTTCTCAGAGGGCCGCTCGAATATATTTCAGTCAATCAACCCTTATCCTGCTAAATAAATCAAGTGAACTTTCAAGCCGATATCAAAACCCCGATTGATACTATTTCAAATTTATTATTGGGTGAAAATATCTCCATATCGGACTGTGTAGATCCAAGATCAGGCTGCACGTTCTGTGCAGTCTGATCTTGATCTACATTGTCCGCGAAAGGTCAGTGAGTCGCGCTTTAGCAGCCTAAAGGTCAAGGCTTTGAAAGCACCAATGCATTCATTTTTGGTGCTCCCGTTACAAGCTTAAAGCACAACACACTTTCTACGTCAATGTCTTCTTTTCCACAGAAGGAGAGACGGGAGAAAATGTTCTGTGCTGAGAAAGGGCTCTCTGTGAGAAAGTAAAAATGTTGGCTTATTCGAACTCTAAACCCCAGGTTTACCAGTTCTGATCATTATCAACTAATCTAACGTGGAGGACAGGGAGTAATATTTGTCATACTCCGTCGATAAAAACGCCGTCAATCACTTTCCATCACACGTCACGGCAGTTAGTTAATGACTGTGAGGACGTTACCACGTGTATATCGCGTTTGACTGTCGGAATATGAGGGGCATCACAACTGTCGTTCTGTTATTGGTACTAACCTACTGTATTGACGGTAAATAACGTTTTCTTTTGTCAGCTTGTCTACTTACTCAATTTCCTAAACTTCTCTCTCCAGAATTTTCTAAATTTGAATGTAACGTAACCTCTGACTGGCTAAGCCAAATGGTTTAAGAGGTTGCCTTACTTTCAAATTTAGAAAATTCTGGAGAATAAGACAGAAAATGTTTTTATACCTACTAGAATAGGGGCTCAGGCTGCTGAGCGTAATGGCAATCTTCTTCCTCTTCCCACATCTGGTCCTACCAAATCGAAGTATAAGTCAATCATTGAAGCAGAATTCCATTTTTCGTCCGCATTTTTTTTTTTTTTTTTTTTTTTTTTGGGGGGGGGGAGGCTAAAATTTTGTCGTTTGGTAAAGAGGAATATCATTCTACAAGTTGGGGACGGTCTTCAATTTCATTTAATACGCTGTAGGCCCATCGCTGTGTAGTTGTAAGTGGTTCGCGGAGGATAGCAGCGAGTGCTGAAGGCACGGGAGTGGGGAAGCACGGGATGGATATTTTCCCCCTCGTGCAACTGGACCCAGGGGGCCTCCCCCAGGATTTTGTCTTTACTATTTTGGGGAGCCTCTATGTGCGTTTTTAATGTAGTTTTCCATGCGTTTATCTCAGTCGTTTTGGCAACGAAATTTTGAAAGTTGACTACAACAAAGAATAAACGTGAGACCAAAAAGATCTTTAACAACTATTTAACAATCAATAAGGTCGATAGCATACTCGGCCGAAAAAAAAGGTGGTCTGGCGCTAAAAGGACCTGTCGGACCGACGCCGACAGCTTTGTCCTGACATAATCAAGACCATGTTCAAGAAGAAGTAATGTAATGTTTGAAGCCAATGTTTTACGTCCGGATTCGTCAAATGTACGAAGCTTTGGGCAGTATATAGAGGAGAAAGAGAGAGAGAGAGATACATATTACAGTGAAAGATAGACATTTATTTCATCGAGTGAACATCAGTAATATTTTCACGAGTGGCGCAGCCACGGGTGAAAATATTACCGATGATGTTCACGAGATGAAATAAATTTCGATCTATCACCGAAAAAAACAAATATTCTGTTTATTTCATGCTTTTAACCCTTTCTGGGGGGAACTTAATCAAAATCCGGTACAGTTCTTTTCGGTTATTCCCCGTGGCGTACCCCCTCCGCATAGCAACGCATTTCAGTGTTACGTCGAGCGCGAGAAATGTAAGGTAAATTACGTCATATTTCCATTTAGTTGTGAGGCACGCGCATTTTACCTAGGTAACTAGGGCGCGGGAACAACTGTTTTCGCCTTCAATTGAAGAGTTAGAATATAAAAATCGGTATTTTCACTGGTCGTAACCATGAAATATCGAAAAATATTTGTCTAATTTGTCTGTATTTGGACAAAGAAATATCTCGTCTTAAGTAGTGACATTGGAGTGGATTTAGCCAAGGGACAGGCTTTCATTTAATCCTCTTTAGTAAAACAAAACATCCTGAGTTATAATGACCCTGAGGAAAAAGGGTTTTGAAAACATTGTAGCAGTAGGGGAAAATGCTGGTTACTAGCATTTCCTCTTTTTCCAACACTATTTTCTACCCTTCATTAAACAAATTTCATCATTTAATCGAACTTAATTTATAGTCTGAAAGTGCTTTCAATTTGGATAAGTCTGCAATTCTGTCGTTTTGAATGAATTAACCCTTACGCTGCCAAGTGCGACTCACTGACCTTTTGCGGACAGTGTAGATAAAGATCAGACTGCATAAAACGTGCAGTGTGATCTTTATCTACACTGTCCATAAAATATTTTGAAATAACATAATTTGGGCTTTTACTATCGGCCTAACAGTTTTGTTTCACTTAATTAGCAGGATAAGGGTTAAAACAATAGCACACGATAATTTTAGTATCTTCCAAACTGAGGGCACAGGCAGACGACAAGTCCGAAAGTGGTACAAAATGAACTGAAAGGTAGAATGCATTGCTGATAGGTAGAAAATACTAGTTATCTGGATTTTGTCCTTTTCCCACATTAATGTCGAACTATCCTCTTCAGGATCGCTGTAACACGAAATTTGTTTGGTAAAGGGTTAACCCTTTACCACATAATCCTGAGATTCAACGACCCTGAGAAAGATGGCTTTTGAAAACATTGTCCAAACAGGAGAAAATACTGACAAGTATTTTCTCCTCTTTCCACTATGTTTTCTACCCTTGTATAGACAAACTCCGCCATATGAGCAGTCTTCAATTTTCCCGTCTTTAATATTTCGCCTGCAATTCTTTCATTTTTGACGAGGTTTGTCGTTTGGTAAAGAGTTAAATAAGTGATTGCGCTATCTTGTTAATACTTCGAGCTCTGTCTTACCCAGTTATTTATCAGAGCACGACAAATTTGGACAGAAAACGATGCGTTTTACAGAAGCATTGAAATGGCGATTCATCACCATGAATACATTTAATGTATTTTAAATATAACGTGAAAACTAGGTTTACAGGTGAATTTCTGACAAAATCGACGTTGAACGATTGCGATGGATCGACAGTCATACAATGGGCATAATGTATGGAAATAAAATCATCCAATCTTCTTCACTGTTTTTTTTTTAAGTTATCTTCTACTTTTCCACATTAAAACATCGGTACTTCGAGTCCTGGAAGATCCTGAGATATGTTGATAAAAAAATGCCATCAAATAGTCATAATGTATAGCAGTCTCTCGAGCCAGCATTGTCAATAACATCTTGTCATAACAGACCTGTACGAATTATGACGAACGCATGAGTGACCATCGGAAGACGAGGTCTTGGCGATCGAGAAATAGTTTACCGTTTACAGCGGCGTAGCAAATCCATGAGAAATTCATCTTTGTACTTTGAAAACCCATAACATTTAGATTTGTTTAATCTGCGTTAATCTGGTTTATGAGCACTTATTTTTTTGACAGAATGGTATCGAGCAACGTCGGGCATTATTGACCGGCTGTAGTATTGGTATTCTGCTAGAGATGGATTTTCAAAATAATGCTGGAAAAGGCAATCATGACTAGCGACGATAGCTTTCTCCTTTTTCTGCGAGATTGTTTTAAGTCCAAATTACGCTCTGTTACATAAAATAAACTCTACAATATCTATCCTTGACTTGCCAATAGAAACTGAGTGATTTTCACGTGCATTGGGCTATTGTGGGACATGAAACTGTCAGATTTAAATGTATACTTGAATTTTTTTTAATTGCTGAACAGAAACAGATCTGATTAAATAAACGTCTGTGCAAGTTAATCATGTGATGTAACTGGTATTGAACTGTATTTACTACATTACTGTATTTTTCTCGTTAACTGGTATGCGACAAGCTTGGCTTACTCGTGCATTGAGTTGACATAGGCCAAGCCTATTTTTTCTTCGTGTAAGGTTATGGTAAAACATTTAATTAACACTATTGATTTTCAGTAACGAACTCCAAAGTTAGAATAAGTTAGTTATAAAGTAGGTAAGAATGAGACAGTGCTCATGCTAAGGTCATACATAGCACAACAAACAAAACTAGGCGATATGTTGCAGAACATCAGGAAGAACTTGGACCAATTGCCTAACGATGCCAGAGACCCGTACAGACACGAGTCCTTTGAACAGCTTGCGACAGATGTCTTGAAAACTATGGGAATTGAATATTGCTGAAGATAAGGATAACGAAGATATAAAGATTTCAATTAGTGTAAATACCAGCTCATCTATTTCTTTGACTGGATTGTTCCATTTGACAGAAAGATTTGAGAGCCTGAAGTCCTACTAACATAACTTGATAATTTATGGTGTTATTTCAAAACTACTAATCTGTAAGCATTCGGTATTTGACTGCCTTCGGATGCTGTTCTGTAATACTCGTGATTAAAAAAACTGAGGAGAAAGGAGCAGCTTCTCATATTCATCGATTACTCAATCCTATTTGATTTTCCATTTCGAGTGTAACCTAGCAGCTATATCAGCTAGCCAAACATAAATTACGAAAAATAACGAAAACATGCGAAGGCTTACCAGTCTCATCCTAAGTTCTTAAAGGGGACTCTTTAGTTTTATGCCGCAAACATTGTTGTTAAATACAGATAAGTACAAGAAGATATATGTTTCCCCGCAATCGTATACAATGAACAATTGTATTCAATGAAGAGGTGCATTTTGGGCGTTTGAATGAAGGAAAGATCGTTTTGCAATCAGTAACTCTGTTTAATTTTATTTGATTGTCTAATTTTATTACATCTGATATAATGTCTTCATAAAGTTATCACACTGATTTTTAATACAAATCCTCGTAATCTAAGCGTGTTATTGACCATGTGACAATGCCACAAGTCTTCACTAAACTCTGTCATGAAATCTAAAGTTACCCAAAGAGGCGACGTAACCCATTAAAGATACTATTGTTTTGTTCTCTTACTTATGTGTTTCTTCTTTGCTGTTAATTTGCCAGCTGTTGCCTTACTGAATTCAGTGATAATTACTTTCTGAGTCGCTATTAATTGTTGTCTTGCATAGCCTATTTTAGTTGTCATGGGGAAGGTTTAGAAACGATAAATTTGTATTTTGGACGATTTATTAAGATCAATAATAAATTACCAGTTTCCTTTTCAAGCAATGTTTTCCTACCTATCAAATGGAATTATCAAATAGACGCTCGAGTGCATTTTAGCCTATCAAGTATATACTTAAATTGGTCCACATTCAATGGGGTAAATAAAATATCAGTTCTAGTCATTTCCATTTGGGTTGATGTAAATTGACATTAAAAATTTTGCTTGGCCTTTTTTTGCAATTCGTGAAAATAGGTTGAGAACACCCCCTTATCGAGTCCGCTACTCACTGTCGTCGTCCAAAGTTCTCGTACAGGTCTAACAGTGTTTTAAAGCATAAATGAGGACTTTCTTTTTTATTACATTTATTTGTTTATCCATTTATTTATTTATCTATCTTTTTCTTAGTTTCTTTATTTGAGCCACGCTCTGGCAAAAGGGGGCTAAATGCATCTCCGTGATACATGATACCAGCCCATGTCATCACATAATTATGGATCCATAAGAGCTACTTTTTCAATTAATCGACTTAATCTTGAGGTAGACTGGTCCTTTGACAAACGGAAAATTCACCAATAGCAAAAAGTTTCGGCCCAGGTCAGCCTGCGCGGAATGCGCTAGCTGAACTGAATCGATACTTTGCGCAGATACATTAAGTCCCCTTTTCACAGAGCACGGCTCATTTGTTTTTATTTCTTTATTTCTGTATCAGACAGGTTTATGCTGAAACTACTTTCACTTACATAATCTTTCACTTACATAATCTTTCATATAGGCTGGATTACAAAATAAGCCGAGTTGTGAAAATTGATACATATGCGAGCTTTATTTCCAGTAAATAAAGGCCTACTGTCAAAAATACCACATGTGACTTCAATCTGTTATACATTACATTGTATATAAATAGAGTAACAACCACTTGTACAACCTGTGACCCTGTCCCGAACTTTAAACTGTAATAGGTCAAGAATGCAGCTTTAACACCTATTGACGACAAATAAATGATGCTCAGATGATGAAAATTTTGTCTAACAGAGTAGAAAACATGTTGCGAAAAGAAGAAAATGCTGGTTAGCAGCATTTTCTCCTTTTCCCAAAAATGTTTTCAAAAGTCATTGTTCAGGGTCGTTAAACCTCTTGATTGTGTGGCAGAGGCTTAAGTAGAAAGTCGATAGCGTAGTTTTATGTATTTATAAATCACTCCGACAAATTTATAAAAATGCTGGTGAACAGCATTGTCTCCTTTTCCCACAATGTCTTCAGGGTCGTTAAACCTCTCGATTGTGTGGTAAAATTTGAATGAGAATGTCAAAAGCGTAGTTTCCTTGTTTTTATAAATCACTTTGACGAATTGAACCAGTCTCGATTTACAGGTCAACGTAGCGGTAGAGGAGGTCGGCGTAGAGGTGGTAGGGATGATATTGTAGTCGTTGACCCGGTGCTTGAACCGGCGGTTGTTACAGGGGTTGGAACAGTTGCAGTACCGAGTATCTCCACCGGGCTTACAAGAGGAGTTGGTCTCATCCCAGGTCCCATTGTCGATACCGGTGTTGTAGGTAGAGGCATCTTAGACGGTGGTGTCATTGGAACACCGCGATTTGGATTCGATAGATTTGATAGACCGGGCAGGTTTTTTGGAAGGCGTCGACGACGTAAGTTTTCTCTCTCCATTTCTCTCTTTAATTCTGTGTGATTCTCCAACTCTCTCTCTCTCTCTTTATCCCCCTCTCCCTCTCTGTCAATGTCTGTTACTCTCCCTATATCTGTCGGTCTGTCTGTCTATTTATCTGTCTCCCATTGCCTGGCTCTCTATCTCTCTCATACGCTCTCTGTCATTCGTTTAAATATCAGAAAACTTTCATTTCGATCTTACTAATAACAAACACCCAATTTCAACAGTAATACCTCGAATATTCAAAGTCTGCGAAATATTCGAAATATTGTAACGCTGAAAGTGTAAACAGGTAACTAAATTAAAGCAGTCGATCAGCATCGTGCTGCACCTTTTAACAATTAGAGAGGATATTTGAGTCATACTATGTGAAAATGGGGTTTAACATCTTTGTGATGTATTATACTAAGAAAGTCATATACATGTATACTTATGGATCCTTAAAATTAATTTTTGTCTGACATCCAAATGATCCATGTGATAGAATGGTCCTTGGAAATGCAGAAAATTTGCAACGGACAAAAGTTACCGACCTATGTCAGCCAGCACGGACTGCGCTGGCTGACATAGGTCTATACTTTTTGCAGATGCACTGAACCCGCTTTTCACAGAGCATGACTTACGAGGGTCGTTCGTTTAATCGTGTCACTGGGTGTCTATGAGACGCATTAATATAATTTGCTTGCAACACGCGAAAAGGGGCATTCGGACATTTGCGTAAAGTGTCGTCTCGGATCAGCCTGCGCAGTCCGCGCAGGCTAATCCGAAACGACACTTTCCGTTTTTATATAATTTTCTGTTTTGCACAAGTCTACTGTAGCACAAAATCTAATGTAGTCGTAAAGTGCCGTCTCAGATTAGCCTGCGCAGGCTGACCCGAGACGACACTTTACGCAAATGTCCGAATGCCCCTTTTCGCGTGTTGCAAGCCATATACTCTCTTCCAAAAGAAACTGTGCACTTTGTTTTCGGCGATTTTTCATTAACAGTTTTCTTAATGCCTATGTATTTGATACCAAAATCGAGATCAGATCATGTACAATGTAGCCATTATTTTAGATTTTGAGTTCCGGTCGCGTTAAGAGTATTTTTGATCACAAGAAAGGACTGGGTGTTACAACAAAAGTTGCAAAGTTACTCAGAAAATCAGAACTTGTGCAGTTTAGAATTCCATGATGCTCAAATTGGGATCTTAATGTTTATTTTACTCAGTATCGTGTGTGGCCACCTCGGCTATTGATGCAAGCGACAATGCGACCTCGCATGGACCTAACGTAACGTCTGATAACGACGTCGGGAATATTATTCCATTCTTGAATAAAGGCGTTTTCGAGGTCCCTAAGATTGTGGATGTTGCCTCAGGATCGCACCTTTCTACCAAGATAATCCCAGAGGTACTCTATCGGATTCATATCCGGTGAGACAGCAGGCCAGGGTAGCACGTTAACGTGATTTCTGTCAAGAAACTGTCGACTTCTCTGTGCAACATGAGGCCTTGCATTGTCATGCATCAAAATTGCAGGCCCATGTCTTTGAAGGAAATAAACTGCTTCAGGCTGCAGAATCTGGTCAATATAGCCTTGAGGATTGAGGTTGCCACGTACAACAATTAGATTTGTTTTCCTTCTTCCCATGATTCCACCCCAAACCATTACACTCCCACCCCCAAATGTATTCCTCTCAACGAGACAACAATCAGCTAAACGTTCTCCTCTTCCTCTAAAAACCCGTGTGCGACCATAATGGTCACTAAGATTAAATCTAGACTCATCAGAGAACAGAACTCTAGCCCACTGCTGTCGCCCCCAACGGAAATGCCGTCGGGCCCACTGAAAACGAGCAGCTCGATAACGTGGTGTCAGAACTTGTCCCACATAGGGCCTCCTATGCCGGATGGATACCCGGGCTTGCCTGAGCCGACGCAATACGGTTGGCTGCTGATACCGTACTGCCTTGCAGTACTTGACGCTGTTTGAAAACGACGTTGAAGGTGCGTCAACGTTATAAATCTGTCCGTTCGAGGATTTGTAGCCCTGGGTCTATCAGATCTGGGGAGATCTGCCACCCCTCCTGTTTGCTGGAAACGTTGGTGCAACCTGATCAGTGTGTTTCTGTGGCATTTTAACGCCCTACACACGTTAGAGAAGTTATTGCAACGAGCAAGCATCATCAATGCTTGAATTCGCTGGTTTTGATTCAGTCTAGGCATGTTCAATGACAAGCGCTGTGAATTCAAATGTTTTTCCCTAAGTAGGAGGTATATGGATTATATCCATACACATTTCCTGTGACATGTACGTTCACTTCCGGTTGCACGTGCAAATCAGGCAAAATTATGTCTTACTGTATAAACCAAAAATCTATTCATAACACGGCATAGATTTAATACTGAATCGATGACAAGTTCACTAGAGGTAAATTGTTCCAAATTTGAAAATAAAACGTCTTCTTATTACTGAAATATTCAACATTAAAAAGTGCACACTTTCTTTTGGAAGTGAGTATATTAAATGCATATATTTCGTTCATTTCATCCCTTCAAAATATTCTCCCTTGACAGAAATACATTTTTCAAGTCTGGAAATCCAGTCTGTGAAGGCTGCAAAATAGGCTTTTCTGGGAATACCCAGCAGACACTTAAAATTGCACTTCCCAAGGCACTTTTAGAACCATATCCACGTCCAGAGAGAGTTTTCTTCAATTAAGGAAAGAGAAAAAAGTCACATGGGCTCAGGTCGGAAGAATAGGGTGGATGGGGAAGCTGTACCACCTTTTCGGTTCCAGGAAATTCTAAACAATTGTAGACTTGTCAGCAGCTGCATTGTCATGAATAAGGCACAGGCCCCTTAATCCGGTTCTAGTTCTCCGTTTTTCATAGTGTTTCTTCACTTTTGAAAGAACAGTGTTCTTTTTAACTTGTCTGTAACCGTTCGGCTGTTCGGTACACGAATTTGAGCAACTGGATCGTCTGAATTAAAAAATATGGCATATAAAACTTTTCCGCGCTTTTTATTCTTTTTGCTTTGATCGGCCTAGCTTGGTCACTGTTTATTATTGATGCGTCTCTGGGGTTCAAAATAATAAATTCAGGTTTCATCACCTGTGAACAGTTCTGATTTTTTGCGTTTGTCACAATTATTGTACTTTTTAAGAAGAATTTTGGTCATTGTTACACGAGTAGCCTTTTGTTCAGCTGTCAAGAGGTGGAGGACCCATCGAGCGCAAATTTTACGAAGTTTTAACTCCTTGGTCACAATCTTATGAACTGAACCCGATGATATGCCAACTCTGTTAGCTATTTCTTTCATTGTAAGCCTGGCATCCTGCTTAATTAAATCTGCCACAGCAACAACATTTTCTTTGGAAGCTGCAGCTTTGGGCTGACCAGGACGGTGGGGGGTATCTTTTAAGTAAGTTCTACCATCTTTAGATATTTTATACCATCTGAAAAACGACCGTTTTGATACCACAGAAGCCCCATGTATCTGACATAATTTATTAAATATTTGTGAAGCTGAAATAAGTAGACTAACGTGACTTTTAGTATGGGCCCTAATTTCAAGCTTTGCTTTTGGATTCATTGTACATTCAGTAATATAGCTAGTGTCTATGACTTCACCTACTTTAACTATCAATAACTTTTGAAAGAATAAACCTAACAAAACAAAATTTTGTGCTAGCATTCAAAACGACTTGCTTGTGAAAATACCGTTATTTCCGTGTGATACATATGGTCATGTGGTATAGAGGCATATTAGTGACACAATTAAATGAACGATCCTCATATATTTATGAATCCATGAAGATCACAGACCTACTTTACAGCCCTTTTAACTCCGTACCTGACAACAAATTTGTAGACTTTTTCCATATCCAAACCATTTGCAGTCGACAAATTAAAAGTATTTTATCCCTCTACCAAACAATTCTGATTTTAACGACCCTGAGGAAGGAGACTTTTGAAAACATTGTGGGAAAAGGAGAAAATGCTGATAACCAGCATTTTCTCCTTTTCTCAAAATGTTTTCTTATCTTTAGGATTTAAATTCACTTTTTGAGTCACAATTATATTTGTTCTCCGCTCAAAACCCTGTTCGTGATTGATCGGCATTTCCCGTATAAGCTCGACTGTTTTCGAAGAAAACATCGAGGGTTTTCATACCCCTGTTATCGATGTCAGCCTGAGAAAGCTGGTATTATCTGATAGCACTGTCTAAACTGAAGATATTTACATAAACTCTTAGGCTGCTGAGCACGACTCACTGACCTTTTGTGGACAGCGTACATCAAGATCAGACTGCACAGAACGTGCAGTCTGATCTTGGATCTACACTGTCTGATAAAAGAAGATATCTTTCCCCCAAAAATACCTTTAAAATAGGAAAATTTGTTGTTTTTTTCTGTCGGCTTGAAAGTTTAACGTTATTTATTTAGCAGGATAAGGGTGAGTAATGGAGCAAGCAGTCAATTATTTAAAGGTCCAGTAAAGGCCAAAATATCAAAGCTGGTGTCGCAATACATTTAAATTTAAATTATACCATTTAATTAAAAGTATGGAAAATATTGTGGAGATAAAAGTCTATTACCGTGTGATTGCTGTAGTCGCTGGCAGAAAAAAAGAATACTTTTAAATGGTATGATATAAATTTTAATGCATTTGAACACCCGCTTTGTTTACATTTAGCATTTTTGTTACTTTAAAAAGATTACCCGCATTGAAAGGGCAGGTTACTCTCAAAATAGTTTCAACATAGTTATGACCTCTTTTCGACTTTAAGTTTTCACTGAAGGAGCTTGCGTTGCCACTCTCGAGCGGTGGTTTTGTTTCAATATATACTTGTATGTAAGAATATTTCCATCTTTTTACAGCGGCTTGTCGTGGAGTAATTCGCCGGCGTTCCTGTTTTAGGAGGGGCCAGTTTGGGGGTGGATTTAGGGGTAGACGTCGCTTTTGTCGATCCGACGTAAACTGTCCGACCAGGCGGGTTTGCTGTTTTGACGGATGTAACAGAGTCTGTGTTCGACCTTTCTTCTAAACTTTTTTTTGGATCAAGTTCACCAATTGTATTTTCATGCTTCTACATGTCTGTTGCTGTATACTTGAGCCATCTTCTGGCAAAAGGGGTTTATCTCCGTGACGCATTACATTTAGCAAATAATCAGATGATTATAAAAATAAAATTCCTATCTAAAATCCCTTTTTGTCCAACACTTGTGTGTATCCTGAAGTAGAATTATCCTCGGACATTCAGAAAATTTACCAAAAGCAAAAAGTTTCGTCACGGGTCAGCCTGCGCGGACTGCGCAGGCTGACCCGAGTCGATACTTGTCGCAGGCGCATTAAAACCTCCTTTGCACAGAGCATGGCTCAATCATATTGATACAAGTCAATATGTGAACGCAATGGGTGTTCTCTTTGAAATAAAGTATAACGAAACGTACATGGGTTGAATTATTCTTGACCAGTCAACAGATTGAAGGCGTTTGCTGAGGACATTTTGAATTTCCACCAAGTGATGGGAATCTTCTTTGAAAGTTTTGTAAAAATTGTGGAAAAGGAAGAAAATGCTGGTTACCAGAATTGTTTCCTTTTTTCACAATGTTTCATGAAGCCCTCTTTTTCAGAATCTTGTAGAAGGTTTATCAGGAAGCAAAAAGCTATAAGCCAACAAGCCATAGGTAGATGATTAATCATAAAGAACTTGTATGTACGTAGTGCGTGCTCAAATTTTCTGTCTCTGTCTCTCTCCCTCAATAACTCGTTCTCCCTCAGCTACATACCTATTTTATACCTCTCCCTTTCTATTTCTTTCTCTCTGCCTCTCACACTCTCTCACACAAACTCATCCACCATCCCACAAAATTTTTTCTCCGTTTCTTTCTTTCTTTATCTATCTATATATCTATCCCAGTTATTTCTCTCTCTCTCTCGTTCTGTCTCTTGATCTCTGTCTTTCTATCTGTCTGTCTATCTGTCTATCTATCTATCTATCTGTCTGTCTGTCTGTCTGTCTGACTCTCTCCCTCTTTCTGTCTCTCTCTCTTCACGTACAAAAGTAAGTACAATTACTCAACTCACTGATCGATACGAAAAAGTCCTTGACAGATTCGCGGCAACTTCCGCATTCGCTTGAGTAACAGAAGGAATAATACTGACAAATCAAATTACCACAATCATACTGGTATTTACTGTTTATTGCGAGCCTGGCAGGTTTGGAGCCTTTTCCTTCTAACTCAATATTTAAGCAAAGAAAAAGGAAAGTGTATGACTTGCCAAAACTGAAAACATTTACAGATGACATACAAATTTTTGTTGAAATGCTTTGATTTGCCTCTTTCCAAAAGGTAAAAAGTTGGAGTTGTCCGAATATAAACCAGCACAATGTATTTAAAACCCTTTTTCCTTGGGGCCGTTAAAACTTGAAATTTTGGGGTATAGTATTAACAGAGCACGTCAATAATAACTTACAGCACATCCTGCTAAGCAAGTGAAATGAAACTTTCAAGACGATAGTAAAACCCAAATTTTGCTATCGCAAATGTTTTTTTGGGGGGAACGATATCTCCTTATCGGACAGTGTAGATCCAAGATCAGACTGCAGGTTCTGTGCAGTCTGATCTTGATATAGACTATCCGCTAAAGGTAAGTCGCGCTTAGCAGCCTAAGGGTTACTTTTTCATCGATAAAAAACAAGTTGCCCATATTGAAATCTTCTGCAGGCAAATCAAGTTCGGCTTATTAGATTGAAATTTTACACATGAGCCGTGCTCTGGCAGTAGGGGGTTCAGTGTATCTCCATTATGGTGTACCATTGGCCGATCTGAATTTGTCCTCGATTCACCAACTTGAACTTCATTTTAGTCTGTACGTCTTGTCATCGTACGCACCTACTTAACCGTCTCTCAAATACTTCGCTTGTAAGTTGAACAATTAGTCTGTACCGGGGATGAGGTCCACAGGATCGTATTTATGTCATAAAGTCATTCTTTTCAATCACGTTCTTCAATATTCGCAATTCTTCATGCATATTTTTACCGGGTTGTAGTTGTTTACCAATATTCCGCTTTGATTGGCTGAATCAACGACCGTTTTCGAACATGATATTCTTCGGAACCTCCTGCCCGGTCAGTATATAAACCGGGCTCAGCCCATTTTTCAAAGATTCTTATTGATGTTCTTCTTTTGAACGGCTCACGGATCAAAGAAACGGAATACTGATTTTTGACATTGCTTTGTAAATAGATATTGTAAAGATGATTGAGGTAACTGCTCAATTATAATATTTTGTTAAGTTTATTCTGAGTTGTGTCTTTGAATATAGACCAGCCCCAAGTTCAAGTTTCTCTCTCTTCCCAATGTACGCAACAGCCAGCGTAACACTTGGTGTCAGAAGTTGGAATCAGGAGATGTTTCTTCTATTTTGAGAATTCTGGTACAGCCAGAATGTAGAGACATTTTCTAAAAAAAAAAAAAATTAAGAAATTGATCTGAAAATCTTGTTGAAATATTTATTTTGGGAAGAGTGAAAAAAAAAAAAAAAAAGAATTGAAATATATTTGGAGAATAATAATGATATTGATAATACAGTGATCACATACATATGAAATGAAAACAACAACCGGGAGAGATGGATAGAGTTATATTCACAAATTTATAAACAATTTAAAGTAGGAAAAGGTCTATATTCATAATTCTGTTTTCTTTTCTGTTTTCTTCACTGTCAGTAGATCCTGATCCTGAAATAAAAATATATAGTGTTATAAAAATATTAAAAAAAAAAAAGATAAAAAGGCTGAAGGGCTGTCAGAGGCAAATTACAGCTACCACTGTGACCAAAATGAAGATGATATGAATAGGCATTCCTCTTTGGAAGATAAAGTTCTAAATATGGCTCGAGAAATGAGTTCTCTTTCTATTGCTTTGAAAGATCTGCAAGGTAAAGCAGATAGAACGGATACATTAGAGAGTGGTTTGCACAATGTTAGGGCTGGAATGTCTGAAATGAGGAATCCTGACCCTGAAATAAATTTTAACCTCAGGACACCCATGCAAAGATCTAATAATGATCCAAGACAGAGTGTTTCTTACCTAAATGCATACCCTGATGGTAACAGAAACATGAATTAAAACACATCAGATACATTGTCCAGTGTTAATTCTTTGAATTTAAAGATTAAGCCTCAAAATTTTTATGGATCTACTGATATCAGTGAATATTTGACACAGTTCAATATAGTAGCAGAAATCAGTAACTGGCCATATTCTGTGAAAGCTTTATACTTAGCTAGCAGTTTAACAGGAAATGCTAGATTCCTATTGAGTGAAACTTCAGAAGTACAGAAAAGAGATTTCAACAGCTTTAGTAAATGTGCTCAAGGTACGAAAAACAAAGCAGAAATTTTTAGGTCTCAGTTAAAGTCTCTAACCAGGGGAGGTAATCAGTCTATACCAGAAATGGCAAGTTATGTGAAAAAGCTCACAAGACAAGCATATCCTGATGCAAATCCTGAATTGATTGAAATTTTAGCGTTGGATTATTTTATAGATGGTTTAAATGATGCAGATGTTAGACTACGTCTCAGAGAATGCTGTCCAAAATCTATGGCTGAAGCTGAGAACATAGCTGTTAGGTTGGGAACGTATAAGTTAGCAGATAAACAAAGAACTCAAAATGTGCAAATATGCAGAAGTCAAACTGATAAGCCAAAAACAATATGAGACTGTGCTAGATAAGCTAGAGCAACTGACTCAGAAAGTTCAAAAACTTGATTCAGAACAAAGTAAGAAAGCGCATAGCAGAGATAATCAGGGTGATGAGGGCAATCAGCCAAATTTTCAGCAAAACCGAAACAATAATTTTTGCAGGAACAGATACAACAATGATTCCTCATGGAATAATAGGAAAAGGTTTAACAATAGAAATTATAGAAAGGATAAGCAGAATAAATCTTCGGGAAACGAAAACAGGTCGAGTTGGGGGGTCGCAGCCAGACCGAGAAACCAGTAAGGACCAATATCAAGTATGAACAGCTAAGTAGCTTAGGAAACCAAAAAGGGTATTAATGTGATGCTTTAATTAATGGTCAAAATGTTACTTTACTTTGTGACACTGGTGCTAATTTATCAATTTTAAATAGCAAATTGTTTGAATCATGGTCAGATAGTAATAAACCCCAAATTACATCTTTCAATTCCAAATTGCTGACTGTTACTGGAGAGAGCAAACCATTTGTAGGCAAAGCACCATTTACAATAACTTTGGGGTGTCAGAACTTTGAACAAGAAATGCTATTGTCAGATATTGTTGAAAATGGTATATTGGGAATGGATTTCATGAAAGTGCATAAATGTGATTTGCTCATAAGTGATAATTGTGTGAAAATTAATGGTGAGCATATTCCTTGTTTCATGAAAAATAGTAACAAACCTTCTTGCAGTAGAATTGCTGTTCAAAGAGATGTAGAAATAGGTCCAAAATCTGAGATGATAGTTGATGATAAGAAGATGGATCACATTGATGAGGATCTGTATTGCTTAGTTGAAGGATCTGGAAAAATTCATGAGTAAATCTGGATTAATGATAGCAAAAGTACTAGTTGACCCTAAAACTCAAACAATACCATTAATGATAGCTAATGTAACTGATAAGCCAGTGAAAATTTTCAAAAATACAGTGACAGCTACCATGGAACCAGTGCAAGTCATTAAGGATGAAAAGGTAAATTCAGTAAATATTAGTTCACAGAGCTCGAAAAGTGATGATAATAATCTACCTGAGCATTTAACAGACTTATATGAAAAATCATGTACAGATCTCAATACAAGTCAAGCCAGGGGTTTGAAAATGTTCCTCATTAAGCATCAAAACGTATATAGCAAAGATTTCAGTGATATTGGTCATTCTATTTTGGTGAAACATAGAATTGATACTGGAAACGCAAAACCAGTGAAGAAGTACCCATATAGAATACCATTAGCTAAGAGAAAGGTGGCTGAAGAAGAAATAAAGAAAATGGAAAATGATGGAATAATCGAAAAATATCCTCAAAGTGCATGGAATGCACCTATTCTGATGGTAACAAAAAAATCAGGAGATATAGGATTTTGTTGCGATTTTAGAGGTTTAAATGACTGCACAATAAATGATTCACAACCATTACCCAGAATAGATGACATATCGAAGCATTGGCTGGAGCAGAATGATATGAAATCCGGATACTGGCAATGCGATATTGATGAAAAAGATAGGCATAAAACTCCATTTTCGATACCTGGGGGAGAGCAATGGCAGTGGCGTAGATTAGCTTTTGGTCTTTGCAATAGTCCCGCAACATTCACTCGGTTGATGCAAACTGTATTCTCTGGCTCGATCTGGAAAATATTGGTTATATACCTGGATGATATCATATGTCATTCAATTTCTTTTGAAGAAAAGCTTTCACATCTAGAAATTGTATTCAATAGGTTAACTGAAACAAATTTAAAACTAAATGCAAAGAAATGCATTTTGTTTCAAAACAAGTAACCTTTCTTGGTCACACAATAAGTGAAGAGGGTGTAGGCACTTCTCCAGAAAAGATAAATACAATAAGAAAATGGCTTACTCCTAAGAATGCAAAAGAAGCAAGAAGTTTCATTTCCCTAGCCAGTTATTACAGATCATATGTTTATCAATTTGCTAAATTCACAAAGCCGATTCATGAACTGGTGGAAAATGGTAAAAAAAAAATTCTTTGGACTGAAGAATGTGCTAAATCATTCAAAAGCATTAAAGAGGCTCTTACCACAGCACCAATTTTAACTTTTCCCACAGAAAATGATCATTTCGTTTTGGATTGTGATGCAAGTCTCTTTGCTCAGGGTGCAGTTCTCTCACAGATTCAGAAAGGTCAAGAAAAAGTTATTGGTTATTACAGTAAATGTTTTACTAGAACAAAAAGAAAGCATTGTGTGACCTGGAGGGAACTGTTGGCAGTAGTAAATGCGATGAAACACTTTCATCACTATATTTATGGAAGAAAGATAACTGTTCGAACGGATCATTCAAGTCTGAAATGGTTAATGAATTTCAAGAATTTAGAGGGACAGTTAGCAAGATGGCTGACATTTTTGTCAAGTTATGATTTCGAAATTATTCACAGAGCTGGAAGAATCCATTCAAATGCAGATGCTCATTCAAGGAAAAAAATTGCAAATATTGCCAAAAAGTAGAAAACATTGAGACAAAAGGGGCAAAAATATTGGAATTAGAATCAGATTTAGAAAAATTAGAATCGGAATCAGACTTGGAAAAACTGGACTCGGTTCGATCTGTACAGTCGGTGAAAGAGATCAAAGATACTTGTTCTGGCAGTATTGCCTTCTGCCAAATTATTCTGATTTCAGCATGTCTTATGTGGGGTACTAGTGAAATTATTCTTGTACTGGCAATATTATTTCTGCTATGGCAGACATTTCTTTCAGGTGAGATAGAAAAGCTCGTCAAGGTCAACATGGTAGATGGTCGATCAGGTTCTGGTACTAATCCATCTAGTAATTTTTCGACATCAAAGGATTTGGAAAGGATAGGTGAACAAATTGGTAGTACCAGCAAATCCAGTCATTCTTCTAAGTCAAAGGATTTAGAAAACTCATTTCAACCAATTGCTAGTACTAGTTAAACCAGAGATTTCCTTAAATCAAAGGATTTGGAAGATCTGGATATGATGAAAAGTCATCCATGTGTTAGTACCAGTAAAACTAGAGATTTCCCTGAATCACAGGTTTTAGAAAATCAAAGGAAGAGTAAAGGTCAATCGAATAATGATACCAGTAATACAAATATTACTAGTAATTGCAATATCAAACATACATCGCATGAATCGGTGAACTTTTCTGAAGAGTTGGATAGTTTGAGGGATGAACAGGAGAAGGATCCTACCTTAGGTAGGATGAGGACAGTGATTAAAAGTGGAGAAAGACCAGATTGGTCTGAGATATCAAAATTTGGTCCAGAATTCAAGTACTACTGGTCAAGACCAGGTTCTTTAGTAATGAAGAATGATATTCTGTATAGGAAATGGGAAACAGATGATGGAGATTCAGTTAAGTTCCTTTATGTAGTACCAAAAAATCAGAAAACTGAGATTTTAACTCAGTTACATAACAGTGTCACTTTAGGTCATCTAGAAATAACTAAAACTCTTGCAAAGGTGAGATATAGATATTTCTGGTTTGCCCTAAGAAAAGATGTAGAAAACTGGTGTAGATCATGTGATATGCGCAATAGAAAAGGTAATTCATTGCGAAAGCCAAAAGCACCGTTACACCGTGGGGTGTCCCATGGAAAGAATTGATTTAGATTTTATAGGTCCGCTGAGTAAGAAGGACGCCGGTTGTAGATTTATAATGGTAGTAGGAGATTAATTTACAAAATGGACAGAGGCATATCCAATTCAGAATTTAGAAGCCAACACAGTTGCAGATAAGCGAATAGAAAATTTCATTTGTAGGTTTGGTGTTCCGTTAATGATTCACACGGATCAGGGCAAGATTTTTTAGTCTAATTTATTCCAAGATCTATGTGAACGGTTAGGTATTGCTAAGACAAGAACTACTCCATATAGACCTCAAAGTGATGGAATGACTGAAAGAGCTAACAGAACAATTATAAATATGCTCTCGACCTTTGTCTCTGAAAATCAGAAAGATTGGGATCAGTATTTACCTTTAGTAATGCTTGCATACAGGTCTTCTGTGCATGAATCTACGGGTCTATCACCATGCATGATGATTTTAGCTCGTGAGGTCAAGTTACCAGTTAATTTAATCTATGGTTCACCAGAACAGAATATTAGCATTCCTCTACATGAATACTGTAATAAGTTATCTGAAAAGATATAAAAAGTTCATGAGTTCGCAAGAGAAAAGTTAGATATTGCTAGTACTGCAATGAAAAGAAATTACAATGTAAAACTGAGCTACAATTGCTTTAAACTAGGTGATCCAGCTTGGTTATTCAAATCAAATTTGAAGAAAGGTCTTAGTAAAAAGTTACAAAAATCCTGGATAGGACCTGTGAAAATCATCAATAAAGTTAATGATGTATTATACAGAGTGAGAATTGGTCCTCATAAAAAGGCAAAAATAGTTCGTCATGATAAGCTTAGAAAGTACATTGGTACTGAAAAAACCAAGTTGGATGTAATCAAGTTAAGAAAAAGTTAAAAGAAAAAGATATTACCCTAATATATATATATATATATATATATATATATATATATATATAGAGAGAGAGAGAGAGAGAGAGAGAGAGAGAGAGAGAGAGAGAGAGAGAGAGAGAGAGAGAGAGAGAGAGAGAGAGACACACACACACACACACACACAGAGATTCCAGTGTGCACTGTGCGAGGATTTATTCTTCCCCGCAATAAAGCCATGTTTATCCTATTTGAGGGAACAACACAGCGGAATTTCATACAAATGTATTAAATGTAAAAAAATATTTCGGCGACATGATAATCCCCATCTATGCAGAGCAGGTAAATCAGACTTTATTCTGTTTAACCAACAGACAGGAGCCAAAGAACGACAAGCAAAGGAGGGTTTAAGAAAATTCGTGGACAGGGCCCAGAAGTCTCTGTGTATTGATTTGGAACTTAAACAGTGCGAGAGGGTGTACAATAAAACCAAACCTGCACCGCCAAGACGACGATTAGCTTATGATTTGGACCTATCAGAAAGCGATAGTGACAGTGATCAAGAGGTAGAATATAGTTTTGAGGAGTTTCAAAGAACGAATTTAGAAAATCAAATACAGCTATTTGATGCAGTTGAGGAGAAGAATAAAAAGAGACAGAAAAGAAAAAGCAGGAAGAGGAGAAGAAAAAAAGGAAGAAGAAAAGAAAACAGATGGACAGAAAAAAGAAAGAGGACAAAGAAAGGAGGAGAAAAATAAAAAGAAAGAGATAGAAAGGAAGAGGCAGGAAGAGTAGAAGAAGAATAAGGAAGAAGAAAAGAAGAAAGAGATTGAAAAGAAAAAGAAAGAAGACGAAAAAAGAATAAGGTTAGAGATGGAGAAGAAGATTGGTGAAGAAAAGAAAACAGAGATGGATAAAAAGAAAGAGAATGAAGAAAGGTTGAGCTTAGGGGAGAAAAGGAAGGAAGAAAAAAAAAAAAAAAAAAAAAAAAAAAACACAGAAAAGAAACAGAAGATGGACGAAGAAAAGTTGATGTTAGAAGAGGAAATGAAAAAGAAAGAGATAGAAAGGAACAAGGAAGAAGAAGAGAGGAAAAGCTTAGAGGATGAAAAGAAGAAGGAAGAAGAAAATGAAAAGTTAAGAAGACAGAAGAAAGAAGAAGAGAAGATAAGCTTCCGGAAAAAGAGAAGGAAAGAGGTAGAAAAGAAGGAAAACATAGATGGAAAGAAAAATGAGGAGGAGAAGAATATGTCATCGGAAAAGAAAAATAAGGAGAAGACAGAAAACAAAAAGAAGAAGACCGAGGGACAGACAAAATCGAAATCAGGAAAATGAAGGAAAGATGATACTGGAAAATAAAGGAAAGAAAGTAAAAAAAGAAATAGGAGAAAAGGAAAAAGAAATTGGAATGAAGATAGACGAAGAGAAGAATATGAGAATGACTGAAAAAAATCAAGACGAAGATGAACTAATGGAGATTAAGGAAAAGGTGAATAGGGCCATGAATAGAAAACGGAAGCTTGTAAGGGAGGAGTAGAAAGCAGTCATGGTAATGGATGGTGATTACGTATATGAGACAACCACAGTAATAAAGAATTTTAAGCTTGTTTAAGTTAAAGTTAATTTTGATGAAAGTTGAATAGTTTTGAAATTAAGAGTAAGAAGACCTCATCATACTACAGAAACGTTTCTATGTTATTTAGTTTATTTAAGCCTTAAGTTTAGAGTTAACAAGTTTCTTGTTTCTCGGAGAACTAATTTTGGAAAACTGATTTAAAAGGAAAACTGCTTATCATACTAGAAGAGGGAAACCAACCATACCCATGAAACCGATGTCACCTAAAACCAACGATCCCACAACCAAAGTAGCGAAGTCCATGGTCCATACCACCAATGAAGGATGTCCAAAGTAAACCTGAAGTCAAAAAGAACACAGTACCTATATAAAACAATTGACATTTACATATTATACTTATTCAAAGTAAAAGACGTTTTATTTCTTTGTGAATAACATAGTGTATGTGAAAATTTAATGCATTTCTGTATGTTAACTCATTTCCTAAATATTTCTAAAAATCACTATTGTGCTTACTTAGGAATGTACACTTCAAATTCATACTGAAACTTTAATTTAATCATTTAAGCATTAACATGTGACAATTACTGACGATTAAGTTATGCATATATTTTTTTTTTAACCTTGACAATGATTGTTTTAAGTGAAAGTGTGCTATTTTCATATCATTTAATAGGAAACTTTTTGTAGAACATTTAGAATTGGGGTCCAATTCTCAGAAGCCGCGGGGTAATGTACCATTGGCCAATCTGAATTTGTCCTCGATTCACCAACTTGCACTTCATTTTAGTCTGTACGTCTTGTCATCGAACACAGCTACTTAACCGTCTCTCAAATACTTCGCTTGTAAGTTGAACAATTAGTATGTACCGGGGATGAGGTCCACAGGATCGTATTTATGTCATAAAGTAATTCTTTTCAATCACGTTCTTCAATATTCGCAATCCTTCATGCATATTTTTACCGGGTTGGAGTTGTTAACCAATACTCCGCTTTGATAGGCTGAATCAACGACCGTTTTCGAACATATTCTTCGGAACCTCCTGCCTGGTCAGTATATAAACCGGGCTCAGCCCATTTTTCAAAGATTCTTATTTATGTTCTTCTTTTGAACGGCTCACGGATCAAAGAAACGGAATACTGATTTTTGACATTGCTTTGTAAATAGATATTGTAAAGATGATTGAGGTTACTGCTCAATTATATTTTATTAAGTTTATTTTGACTTGTGTCTTTGAATATAGACCAGCCCCAAGTTCAAGTTTCTCTCTCTTCCCAATGTACGCAGCGGCCAGCGTAACAAGGGTTATACCAAACTACTCGTCACTTGGTTATGGATCCATCAAATCCATTTTGTTTAACAGCCAATTGATTCAAGAGGAAGAATGTTACTTTGACAGAAAAATAACTTTGAAATAGCCAAATTCAGGTTCTTATAACGGGCCTGAAAGTTTCTTTTAAGTAATTTAGCTGGTTTAGGGCCAATGGAGGCCTATTTCATTATGATGAAGTGTGTAATAAGCATATTAAGGCTTTCATTACTCACTTGTCATTCTCGCTATAAGCTAATAAACCTTTTGTGTACTGTACGGGTTACCGTTATGGCCTCATAATATTGTACTATCTTGAAGGACTAGCTCATTTTCTTCCCAAATATGGACAAGATTGCTAAAAGAGAGATAACCCAAAGGGACCAGCGATAAAAGATATTGCTAAAAGTTTCGATCCAAGATAGCTTGCGCGGACGGAACAGGCTGACGTGGGGTTTATACTTTTTGCATATGCATTAAACCACGATTTCCCAAAGTCGTTTATTTTCGCACAGAAATGTCAAAATAATTTCTTAGCTTGGCTGTTTTTCTAAAATAAAAAAAACCCATGGAATCAGTGTCATAGCCCTGTCGTCTTCGTCGTAGACAGATACAGGGTGTCTCATAATATCTGATACCATTTGCAGGCTTATTATTTGTTTCATTGAGACTGATGCACTAACAGAGACTACTTAATATTATTGTATACATTTTAAAGTTTTATCTCATGTATAACATATAACTTTTGTTTCCCACGCCTGATCCTATTTTCAAGTTCATATTCATAGTATATGTTCCAGATGACGTCCCTTTTGCACGATTACGACGTCTAAACGTTCCCTGAAATTTTGGATCACCGATTCGTATGTTGCTGTGCTTATGTTCTTAATTTCTCTGCTTATAGCTGCTTTCAGTTCATCCAGAGCATAGGTGCCTGACATGTCTGGTGTCATACAACCCCTCTATATAGATATAATAAAGACAAGGTTTGCAACGAGAAGTTTCTTCAACCTGACACTGTCCTGAAATAATGACCGACTGAGAAGTCAAATGAAGTCATAAAATCGAATAACCTGAATCAGTCAGCGCTTAAATGATTATTCTTCCTAGACAAAATATTTTTTTTTAATTCAAAACGAGGTTAAAGGCAACGTCTCACGCTCAGTTTCTGCGCAAAATATTGCCTTTTTTTTAAAATCGAGCTAAACCTGTCCCCTCGATTACACATTTCACCACGCGAGTTTGTAGTTTTTCCCGAAGATCTACAGAGAAAACATGACACGTAAGTATTTTTCGATGTTTCAGCACAACTACAAGTATCAATTACAAATATTAAAATAATCCTACCCGGTCTAATAATAGCAAACTTCATAAGTTTCCACGAACGAACAGTCCGTTCGTTGATAAAACAGTCATTTTGATAGATCTATTCCGCATAATATTTATGTATACTATTATATCATTGGTTAAAAATGAAAGGTATGTTTAATCAAAGAAAAAAATGAAAAAGAAGAAAATTTTATGTGGTGTTTAATTTATATTATTTTCAGATTATCTGTAGTAATTTGTTTGTAGTACCTGATTTTATATAAGGAAAAACTTGACGTTTGTCACTTGGTAAGAACGAGAACTCTGTTGACATACCGTATTCGTAGTGGAAAAATTAAAAAAGATGTATACTCTCTGATAATGTCACTGATAATGTCAGCAGAGCTTATGACATGGCAGTGTTTCCGTCGTCCGTCCGTCTATTTCTTTCATCAACAGCTTAAACACTAATAATTTTGAAAAAAAATCTGACAAAGTAGCCATTTTAAATTGAAAATTTCCATTTCTTTTTTATGCGATGAAGTCAGCATTTGTGGTCAGATTTTCATGAAACTTGCACAGTTGCCTCGTATGATAAACAGCTTGAACCCTATTTATTTTGAAAAAAATCTGACGATCAGTATTAGAAAAGTAGCCATTCAAAGTTGAAAATTTCCATTTCTTGTTTAGGCAATGAAGTTCACAGTGTTGATCCAATTCTTTTGAAACTTGGAAAGATTATTTGGTTCATCAAAGAATTGAACTCTAATAAAAGTGAAGAAAATCTAGTTAATCGTTCAGGAAAAGCAGCCATTTGATGACTTAGTATTGTTTACTCAACAAAGTCCACATTATTTGTCACATTTCATAATGCATAATACTATATTTATACGATAATACTACTTGTGCGTCACTATAAGACTATAAATGGGTATCCTCTGTGTTTGGTGTATATCAGGATCAGGCTTTACCAAATATAGCCCGATGTCCGATCTACACCACCACGGAGGTACGATACTTGATTACTATATCATTTGATTTACATAAAAAATATACTGCTTACTGAAAAAACATAGCTTAATCCTCAATCTACACCACTCATAGGAAAACAAAAAAAATCGTATCGCAACAAGTTTTTGATCTGAATAAATTCTAAATATAAAAATATTTCAAAAGGGTTGTTAGAAGTCGTATATGTGAGGTAAAGAAGTTAACATCATATTTTTATAAATCTGCAGTCGACTGCTTTTGAAAACATTGTGAAAAAAAAGGAGCAATTATTTGTAAGAAGCAATTTCTCCTTTTCCTTCAGTTTATTCCATAACCATCTAAAGAGGTTACAGATTGTGTCTCCAGATATTACCCTCTTTGTAAAAGTCCTCTCCAATCGAATCTGTCTCTTAATTGTAAGACATGTAATAAAGGGTTAAATCAGCTTATCTGCAGAAAAAGATCGTTACTCGGTAAACAGGTTGTTAAAAGGAAAACAAAGTGGACCAAAAACTTATAATTGTAATCCCTGCATCTATCTGTGAATAAGCTGTTTAAACCCTTTACCAGATAAGCCCTTGCTTTTGTGACTTTGAAGTAGAAGGCCTCTGAAAATGTTGAGGGAAAAGGAGAAAATGCTCAAAACAAGCATTTTCTCCTTTTGCTACATTGTTTCTCTCCTGTCGGAAACAAGTATCAAGATTTGAGCCACAAAATATAAAATTTTGTTGTCTGGAAAAGCTTTCAGTTTGAAAAAGACCAAAATTTTGTCATCTGTTAAAGAGTTAGGACAAGTTTAACTTGTAAAGCAAATGAAGATTTATATATAAATTGTTTTATCATTTTCTTACTGCAGTTATGATGGTGTGCAAGAAGTTTTGTATCGTGAAACATCTGTTGGTGATGAAGATGCTGATGTTGACTTTGAAGAATTGATGGGTACAGAGAAAGATACAGAAATGGATAGCTTGTTAAATGAATGGGAGGATGACACCATCTTGCAAACCACCGAAGAAAACATTCTTCCAACACAGTATAAAATACCTGAAGAACTACATAGATTGAGATTCAAAGAACCAGACAATCAATTCCAGCAAAATGTAAACATGTTAATTGATTATCTTTTGATGAACGTTGATAGAGTAAAACAATTCTGTCAATGTCATTGGCATGAATTGATGTCTTTGTATGAGAAAACAATCAAAGAACAAGGCAAGGGTGTGCCCCAGTCATGTTTCCATTCATTTTATCTGAGTTTACAGAAGTATATGACAGACGTTGTTTACAAAGATGTGCATTGTCCTTGATGTTTTGGATGACACTGTAGAAGAACAATATCATATTTGTTTTAATATTGTTTCATCTTTGAGGGTGTTACTGCTTTTTGAAAACAATGTGGGAAAAGAAGAAAATGCTGGTAATTAGCATTTTCTCCTTTTCCTACAATATTTCTATCCTATCAAAGAAAAAACTATGAAAAAACTAATTGTACTGTAATATTTATGCAGGTTGGTAGAAAGCTTGGAGGCAAGCGATACAGGATACCTTAAAGGGGAGGACATCTATGACACATTCCGTATTAGCACAGCCACGATAGATGATGAAAACAAACCAACTAACTACCTTACTTTTGCAAAAATTATGCACAAGGTATTTCCTAGAGCAGCCAAGAGAAAAAAGGTCTTTGGGCAAAAAATCACAGTGCTTCATTTACAATGGAAAAAGAACTTGTATGACAAAACGCTTGGTGTTCGGGAGTTTGATCCAAACAAGATAGAGAAAAGTTGCCCATCAAATTACACAGTTCTGTCTTCTTCTTTGCATTCTGTAAAACTAAGCACAGAGAGTGGTCACATGTGTAATAATACAAGTATAGCCAAAATACTGACTTTTAAGAATGACTTTACATTCACAGTTTCTGTCAGAGGTGTGAACATTGACCTGGCTTCACATTGCAAGCGTATTTGAAATAGTTGATAGAATACAGCTTTGCCAGGGTATTTCATTTGATGGTTTGAAATATGTTAGAAAGAATCATATTCTTGAGGAGCAGTTGAAAATAAACGACGAGAAAGCAGTCAGAGTTTTAAGATCTACAATATGCAAAATGGTGTCTTCTTTTTTTGGAATGTAACTAGATGGTTTTGGGGTTTTAGTCCGCACCAGTCTATTTTTAGGAAGCCGAACCGATCACGTGACCTGGAGAGAAATTAGCTGTCTTTTTGTCTCTTTGTCTGTTGAAATGGAAGTTTTCCATTGATGTTGAAAATAAATATTTGTTGATATCACTACAATAAAGAGTCGGTATGTAATGAGATTCAATCATTATCATCTTCATGTATCTTCCGATTGTTTCGATTGTGTTTTCGGTTGTGATCTTGTTGGTTTTACTTTATTTTCCTTCTGTCACATTTTCCCGCGAACCCGCCAAATTTTAAAGACCCTTTAAATCCATCTTCTTTAACTAACTCCTTACCGTTCGTTATCATTTGTCTTGCAGGAACGTTTGATTGGTAGATGTAGATTGTAGAGAGAGAGAGAACAATAACTTAGTTGAACAGAAATACATCTATTCACATTGTTTAGTAAGTATTAGAAATGTATTCCTTTGTATTGTTGTTTGATCCGGATCTGCGTAGTTGATATTGATATTGATATTGTATTTTACGGTTTTTTAATAATCAAATTGAACATGTATTTACAAGTATGATGTATCTGTAGTAAGAGCAGTTTATTATATCATTATAATTTGTTATTGTCAAAGAACAACTGCCACATTGTTTTCTTAATTGTGTATTTTCAGGATGTAACAAAAAGAACTATTGGATGAACTGTTGAAAAATATTTAAAGATACATACAACAGAATATAGAATACTACTACTGTCTTCCCGTTTTATTTTACGGCCCAAAATGACATTAAGTGTATCATTGACCTAGACGAACCCACACACCCCCATTTGAAAACATAAACATTATCATCAAGAAGAAAGGGGGGGGTTACAAATGGCGCCCAACGTGTTTTACACAGTCATCTTGGACCAGTGATACTCCACGTTTTACAGTTGAACCTCACAACCTGTGACCTGGGATTACCCACAACATTTACAGATTTGTTTTTTCCTTCAAAGGCCTTTACCAAAGTGTGCACAAACAGTTACTTTCATCGTTGGATCTCGTCGTGTCTGTGCTCTTCTTAGTAAACAGTGTTAAGTGTTAGTTTTTTATAGTGATAAGTATTAATTAGGATTTACTATGGATTATTTGTAAGTACATATTTTATCATTCATTTTTTCAGCAACCCTCACTTTTTTTGAGGACCTCATACTTTGATTTGTGTTATTTCTGAGAGAGAAAGGACATTATTTTTGAGAGAAAGCTGATTACGCTGTTCGTCTGCTATCTTTCTACTTTACTAACCAGTAACTTTCTTCTCTCAGAGTTATCCTTCTTTACATACCAAACCCTTTTAGTCCCTTTACCTAAAAAGAGTACATAAATCAAAAGTCGCAGAAGTCATTGCATTTGCCAGTTTTGCTTATATATCTGGGCCTATTTATACAGTTTAAATTTACTTTTGCCACGTTATCAGTTGTCCGTTCCGTAATTGCAAAGAAAGGACTGTCCTGTACTTTGTTTACGCTTGCAGAAAAATTTGACCTTTGAACCCTGAATATTTAACAGCCATCTTGTGACATCACACTGTTCGATTCTCAATTCTCATTGGTCGATTTTGTTTGTTGATTTTTTTCATTGGTCATTTGGTCAGTTGTTTATATCATACCCGTATATTCGTTCTTTGGTGTCTTCTGATTGGTTTATTCAATTTTCCCCCTGTTTTGAAAGCAGGGTATCCCCAGTTCATACTTTAGTTACTTTGATTTTTTTCGGGATTCCCTCGAGTGACCAGCTCAGCGCTCATTGGACAACAGATTTCCCTCCATATTACATCAGAGACAACAAGCCAGACGACTGGATAAAACATGAAGTAATTTACATACTGCGTACCTAGAAACATTGTAACAAAGTGACAAATTATCTACTGTAATACATATTGTGTATTTTGTTTTCATGTTTTAATTTTCAAATAGATTTAGTTAAACGTTGATTGATTATCATAGAGTATATTTTGCTTATATTGTGTTTAATCATTCTATATGCTGTGTTGACTCATTTACTATACTATCCCCCCCGCCCGTGTTTGTCATTAACCCGTAACCCTACATTCCCATGCCCTTATTTATGAATATGCAATCAATTAATTGATTTCATATTTGAATTTTTGCTTTTGAATCTGAAATTTGAAAGTCCAAATTGCAGATTTTTTCCTTTTTCCTAAAAAAAAAAAAAAAAAATCCCAAATTGTGTAAATCAGTACCAGAGATTAATATCTATTACTTGTTTATACGAAAGTAGCTACTTCCGATCTTAGCCCCTATAAATCAAAGTTAAACTTACCTGACTACGTGTGCTGCTGTTGTCAAATAGTGATTAAAAAAACAGCTTGGATTTTGTTCTTGAAGGATTTCTGGAATTCTAGAAACATACTTACCGGTTAGTGACTAGAACGCAAGGAGCATATTTTGTGAAAAAGCATCGACTGCTTATAAGTGGAAATAGTGAAGCTCTGCTAGACCGAAACATTGCGATTGGTGCTTAAAACTGCAGGAGGAGGATGTTAATTTAAGAGCGGAATACTAGTTAGCATCATCGCTGCTGAAACAAGTGATCTAAGTGCAAAAAGCAGTCATTGCCTATTCTTGAACAGCAGAATACAGAACACAAATTCTCTTCGTCGTTCAAACACTGTGAAAGAAGGAGAATAATATTATGAGTAAATAGAATAACACTTCTCGACAATAAAGGATTAACAGTGTTAACAAATACAACGGCTGTAATTATTCATCGAGAAGGATTGGTACCAACAACACCTAACAGTTTTGAATATACAGGGTGTTTTCAAAAGACTTGTGTCGTGCAACTTATAAAGTTGAAATTTACAGCCTGTGTTTAGCAGAATTTCTAACTTATGCAACACTATATTAAAGTATAAAACAGTATGAAGAACTGACTACAGTGTGTGTTTAAAAGTATTGCACAATTACCTAAGGATAGAAGACGCCTATCAAGTTTGAGGATTTGTGTACAGTACGTATACAAAAGTGTTGTGACAGATACTTACCTATAATACACAGCGTTTGATTTCTAATACAGGCAGTGCTCAAAAGTTTTGCACCGTACTGATTATTGATAAAAAGACACTAATTAAAGAGTGAGATCAAACTACAAGGACATAATTGATAAACAGTGATACATTACAACAGCCATTTACTTACAAACGACACGAGCGAAGTGTGAGAAATAGAACAAAACTACAACAGAATAGAATAAGACAATGGATAGAAAGGAGGAAGAAAAATTAGAGATGGCTACGGGAGGAATATCGGAGGAGGAAGAAAAATTATTACAAGCTCTTCATCTATTAGGCATCAAGCCAAGATTAGGATCAGTTGAGGACATCACAAAGCTTTTACACGGTTTCAGTGAAAAACATGAAGAGCATGAAGAACATATTGATCCCTCTACAAAGTATGGAGCTTATAATTATCCCAAATTATCAGTATTTTATGGAGAAGAAGGGAAAGGAGAGATCACTTGGGAAACATTTAGATACGAAATAGAAGCTCTACTTTGTGACAAAGTATTTAAGGAGGAACAAATACTATTGGGAATTCGGAGGGCTTGCAAGGGCAAGGCTAGTGACAAGATAAGACATCTTGGACCACACATTAGCGTTAGAGATATCATAGAAAAGTTTGACAGTGACTATGGATCGGTTGAATCCAGAGAAAGCATCATGAGGAAATTTTATGGCTGTCAACAAAATCCTAAGGAAAGTGTTGCTTCATATGCATCTAGACTGGAGGAGTTATTTGACCAGGCAGTAGTGTTAAAAGCCATTCGGAGATCAGATACTGTCATTCTGAAAGAGGTGTTACATGCTGGCCTGAATAGAGACCTAAAACATCTGTCTATTTATCACTGTGAAAAAATAAAAGACTATGATGAGTTTAAGAAAGAACTCAGGAAATTGGAGTCGAGTTTGAAGGATTCAGATCACAGTGAAGCTAGTGTTTGCAAAGCAGCAACTCCTTCATCTGAGATGACTGAAATAAAACAGTTGTTGATAAAATTAAACGAAAGGATTGAAAAGCTGGAGAATACTCAAAAAGAAAAGGAACAAACCCAGCAAAACTTTTATAGAGGAAGAGGTAGAGGATATAGAGGATACAGAGGCAGAGGTCAAGGATATAGAGGAAGAGGAAATTATAGTCAACAACAAAGACCTCTTGCCAACCAAACATTCGAGCCAACATGCTATTTATGCAACAATAAAGGACATATACAAAGGAATTGCCCCTCACTGAACAGACAAAACAACATTACTTGCTACAAATGCAATAAACAGGGACATAAACAAGCAAACTGCCCAAACTAATAAATGCTTATGCTGCGGGATCGAACATAAGCATGGATTCCAGAGATCCCAAATTAGTTGGAGAACCGAATGAGGCAGAATTAGACATAAATGGCATAAAAACAAAGGCATTGTTGGACACTGGAAGCTGCGTCAGCGTTATCTCAGAATCTTTTGTAAAAGAAAACCTTCCTCAAGCGACTCTTCAAAAGATAGAGAGAATTTTAAACATTGAATGCGCTGATGGAAGTCAACTACCATACCTAGGATATATTGAAGCTGACATAAAGATACCATATGGAGTCCCTGGATCGCACGAAAAGAGATGTTTGCTACTTGTTGTTCCAGAAACAGTTTACTCAAAGCGAATACCAATTATACTTGGAACCAACATTTTACAAGAATATATGAGTGACTGTAAACAAGAATTTGGACAACAATTTCTACAGAAAGCCAAACTTTACACGCCATGGTATCTGAGCTTCAGAGCTATCACAGTTAGAGAAAAAGAGATGAAGAAGATGAACAATAGAATAGCGGTAGTAAGAAGTGCAGAAAAGGAAAAGATTATACTGAGGCCAAATGAAAGCAAACAGATCAAGGGTTACACGGACAAAGAACTTAACCATCCCAGCACACTGGCAATAACACACGAGACTGAGGATAGTGGCATTCCTTCATATGTAGATGTAACACCTGCTCTAGTGCAATTCGAGAAAGGAAAAAGAAAGGAACTGGTAGTAACTTTGTCAAACCTTACAACAATGACAGTGACAATTTCATCAAAGGCTTGTTTATGCGAACTGCAGCCGGTCACAATTGCCGAGGAAATAGATGACGATATCACAAATGTTACTGAACCAGACATCATGAAATTTCTCACAATAGATGAAAATAATCTACTTTCTAAAGAAGAGAAAGAGTTATTGAAAGATCTTCTTACGAAACATAGTGACATATTCTCAACAAGTGACGATGATATAGGCCATTGTGACATGATTAAACATCGAATAGATCTCATGGAAGGAAAAGAAACGCCATTCAAGGAGAAGCATCGCAGAATACCACCGATGATGATCGATGAAGTCAGAAACCATCTGGAACAATTATTATCTGCTGGAATAATAAAAAAGTCAAAGTCTCCTTGGGCGAGCAATGTTGTATTAGTGCGGAAAAAGAATGGATCTCTTAGGATGTGTGTAGACTACAGGAATTTAAACTCCAGAACAGTGAAAGATTCCTATGCTCTTCCGAGAATCGAAGAAATATTCGACGTGTTAAAAGGAAGCAAGTACTTCAGCACGATCGATATGAAATCTGGATATCACCAGGTAGAAATAGAAGAGTCACACAAGGACAGAACTGCGTTTACCGTAGGTCCACTTGGATTCTATGAGTATAACCGGATGCCTTTTGGTCTGTCAAATTCGCCAGCGACGTACCAACGACTTATGGAAGAATGCCTCGGTGATTATAACATGACAATTTGCGTCATCTACCTTGACGACTTAATTGTTTTTGCTGACACCTTTGAAGAGCATCTCCATCGTTTGGATCTTGTCTTAACACGACTTAAACAGTGCAATTTAAAATTGTCGCCGGAAAAATGTACCTTTATTCAAGAAAAGGTTGGCTTCTTGGGACATGTCGTAAGCGCAGATGGAATAGAGACAGACCCCGAAAAAATCGACAAAATAGAGAAATGGCCAACTCCGTCAAATGCCGATGAACTGCGATCCTTCCTAGTATTTGCTGGATATTATAGAAGATTTATAAAGGACTTCAGTAAAACACTCGACCTTTAGCAGATCTTTTACCACCGACTATGACAAAGAAAAACAACAAGAAGACACATCAGTGGACATGGTCAGACAGAGAACAAGAAACATTTGAAAAACTGAAAGTGATACTGTCATCTCCACCGATTCTGGCATATCCTGATTTCAGTCTGCCATTCGAGCTTCATACAGACGCATCAAGAAAAGGTCTTGGAGCAGTACTGTATCAGACACAGGAAAATCAGAAGAAAGTGATAGCTTATGCCAGCCGATCTTTGACAAAGACAGAAAAGAATTATAGCGCATTTAAGCTGGAGTTCCTTGCGCTAAAGTGGGCAGTCACAGAGAAGTTTGCAGACTACCTCACTCTGAATCATTTTATAGTCTTAACAGACAACAACCCGTTAACCTACATTCTTACATCAGCGAAACTAGATGCAACGGGACATCGATGGGCCTCAGCTCTGGGAGAATTCACTTTCGACATCTACTACAGACCAGGTTTGAGAAATGTAGATGCAGATTCCATGAGCAGGTATACATCAGAAAAGAGTGAGACAAATAACGACAAAGAATGCGTCAAAATAGATGACAAAACAGTAAAGACGATATGTTCCTCCATTACTCCTCCGCCACTTATAGAGACCCTCCCGGCTTTTAACATAAACATCGTAGACGCAACAGAAACACCAGGACAATCACTTGCTCAAAGAGAAGTTAGAGAAGTAAGACGAGCACAGAGAGAAGATGCACTCATCGATAGATGGAGAATAGCAGTGATTGACAAAAGAGTACCAACGAATGTATATGGAAAGGAAGATTTGACAATGAAGAAGCAATACAAGAACTTCAAGATGAAAAGAGGAATACTTTTTAGAACGGTCAAAGATGAAGACAGAGAAATAGATCAACTTGTCCTTCCATCAAAGTACCGAAAAGAGACATTGCAAGGTTTACACAACGATGTCGGCCATCCTGGAAAAGATCGTACACTCAAGCTACTTCGTGAAAGATTTTACTGGCCTGGAATGTCAGCTGATGTAGACAAATGGGTGAATAAATGTGATCGTTGTCTCAGAAGAAAGTCTTCGACAAACGAGAGAGCGCCGCTCGTCAACGTACACACCACCTATCCGCTAGAACTAGTCTGTTTTGATTACCTCACGCTGGAACCATCCAAAGGAGGAATAACGAACATTTTAGTCATCACAGACCATTTCACGAAGTACGCTCTAGCCATACCAACCAGGAACCAAACGGCAAAAACAACAGCAGAGGCATTTTTCAACAATTTCATAGTTCATTATGGGATTCCAGCCACACTACATTCCGATCAAGGAGCAAATTTCGAAAGTGAAATTATAAAAGAACTCTGTAAAATAACAAACATCAAAAAGTCTCATACAACACCATACCATCCTCAGGGAAACGCTGGACCTGAAAGATTTAATAGGACGCTCCTAGATATGTTGGGAACACTCGAAAATGAACAAAAGGAAGACTGGAAAAAGTACATCAGTTCATTGGTTTTCTATTACAACAGCACGCCTCATGAAACAACAAAAATATCACCGTACGAATTAATGTTTGGCAGAAGACCAAAACTACCAATAGATGTACAGTACGAACCAGTGATAGAGCCGTCAAATCCAGCCACAAAAGATTATCTCAACGAATTGAAAGACAGAATAAACAAGACGAAAGAAATAGTTGAGAAATATACAGGAAGGGCCAAAGACAAAAATAAGAAGTTCTATGATAGGAAAGCTAAAGCAGTGCAGATAACTGTAGGAGATACAGTGTTAGTGAAAAGAGTTGCTTTTGATGGAAAGCACAAAATAGCGGACAAGTTTGAAGAAGAAACATATAAGGTGATAGAACAACCTAGACCAGAAATTCCTGTGTTTAAAGTGAAGTCAGAAAACGGAAAAGAGAAGACCCTACACAGAAACCTTCTTTTCAAAGTTGAAGATGAAGAAGAAAATGATGAAGAATTAGATGAGGACAGAGATGATCAAAACATCGATGCATCGAAAGTAAGAGACCATGACGTCATGGAGAAAGATGTTGGAATGAGTGAAGGAACTGGATTTGTAAGAAATACAGACAGAGATGGGGACGCCTATCTTCCTTCAGCTTATCCAAGCACAGATGGAGAAGAAACAAAAAGAGAAAAAGGAGTAGAAGTTCAGGTAGAGGAAGAAGAAGATGATTCAGAGGAAGAATCTGACATCGTGTTGATAGAACAACGCAGACAAAAAACTCCAAGAAGCAATACAGTTTCTAGTGGAAGAGAAATTGAAGAGCAGAGAAGTGGGGAGATAAGGACCGCTGAAGCAGAGTCAGAGCTCGACCAGGGGAAAGAAGAAGCAACAGACCGAAACATTACAGTGCAAGAAACTCAGGAATCGAGAAGTTCAGAGGAAAGACAGTTTGAAACGAGAGTAAAAGATAGTCAAGATGAAAGATATGATAGTGAAGAACAGAAGAGACAAACTAGAACAGCGAGAGATACTTCCGACATAAATACAAGGAAAGACGACAACGACAAAGACAGAGAGAATGTTGATAATCCTCCGGTACCAGTGCCAAGACGATCGACAAGACAAAAAAGACCTCCAGACAGATACGGAGACGTCGTTACTTACCAGATGGTTCGACCTGTAGATAGCAGAGTCACAAAACTAGATACTTTGATCAAATCCGGAGTGTTCTGTGATTTAGACCAGGAGGCAATGAATATCGTCTTGAGTGCTGTTATAAAGTGATTTTTTTATGTAGGCCTACACGTTTTTGTATTTTTCACTGTTTAATGTTACTATGCAGATCTGTTTTATTAATGCAAAGATTTTCTTTTCAGACAGTACAAGGATTTGACGTAATTAAATCCATGTCTAAAATGCGTAATCGCATTTCGGAAAGAGGAGGAGAGAATTGTACAGATGAAGATTGTGAAGTTATTTGTGTTTAGTTTTATCATTTGTATTTGCACGAGACTGTTTCATTGGATAATTTTGTATTGCTTTCACGCAAAGTTTGTTGTGATTTTTTTCCTTTTGCTGCGTTGTAAATGACGGGTCGTCATTTCGGAAGGAGGGGGAGTATGTAACTAGATGGTTTTGGGGTTTTAGTCCGCACCAGTCTATTTTTAGGAAGCCGAACCGATCACGTGACCTGGAGAGAAATTAGCTGTCTTTTTGTCTCTTTGTCTGTTGAAATGGAAGTTTTCCATTGATGTTGAAAATAAATATTTGTTGATATCACTACAATAAAGAGTCGGTATGTAATGAGATTCAATCATTATCATCTTCATGTATCTTCCGATTGTTTCGATTGTGTTTTCGGTTGTGATCTTGTTGGTTTTACTTTATTTTCCTTCTGTCACATTTTCCCGCGAACCCGCCAAATTTCAAAGACCCTTTAAATCCATCTTCTTTAACTAACTCCTTACCGTTCGTTATCATTTGTCTTGCAGGAACGTTTGATTGGTAGATGTAGATTGTAGAGAGAGAGAGAACAATAACTTAGTTGAACAGAAATACATCTATTCACATTGTTTAGTAAGTATTAGAAATGTATTCCTTTGTATTGTTGTTTGATCCGGATCTGCGTAGTTGATATTGATATTGATATTGTATTTTACGGTTTTTTAATAATCAAATTGAACATGTATTTACAAGTATGATGTATCTGTAGTAAGAGCAGTTTATTATATCATTATAATTTGTTATTGTCAAAGAACAACTGCCACATTGTTTTCTTAATTGTGTATTTTCAGGATGTAACAAAAAGAACTATTGGATGAACTGTTGAAAAATATTTAAAGATACATACAACAGAATATAGAATACTACTACTGTCTTCCCGTTTTATTTTACGGCCCAAAATGACATTAAGTGTATCATTGACCTAGACGAACCCACACACCCCCATTTGAAAACATAAACATTATCATCAAGAAGAAAGGGGGGGTTACAGGAAGACAACACCCAAACTGTAAAACTTGTCAAACAATGACAGTACATTATGAAACTGACATTTGAAGATAGAAATCCAACAGCTTTGAATACAGAAGAAACTATAAGGAAGTTAATGCCAAATGTGAGTGAAGAATTGCTGACTCTAATTCTTTCACAAGTAAAGAACTCTGCAAACAATCAACAAAATCGATGGGATCAACGTATAATTTCAGAATGCTTGAATTTGTACACTCGAAGTCCTGAGGGTTACAGAGTACTAAGACATTCAGGTTTGTTGTTTCTTCCAAGCCCCAGACTCCTTATTCTTTACAAAAACAGTATAAATCATACACCCGGATTTGACAGTAATATTTTTAATTGGATGAACCTGGAAGCTAAGAGACTTGATATTCCTCCAGAGGGCAGAATTGGTGGACTTCTTATTGATGAAATGGCCATTCAAGAAAGTATTGAAATGGTTAAATCAGGTGATCACATTGAGCTTGTTGGATTAACAGACATGGGTGAAGAGGGTAATTTGTTAAGAACTATTAAGGATGGAGAGCACCGCCAACAACCTGGTACTCATGTTTTACAAATCATGTTTCAAGGAATAAGCGGTTTTCGATTTCCATTTGCACATTTTGTCAGTAGGCAGGTAAATGCTTCTGACCTACACATTCTTATGTGGGAAGTTACAACTTTAGTGTTAAATATATTTCGATGGATGGCGCTTGCAGCAACAGATCATTTATGCATTTGCATTTTCCAAATAAAAATCCAATAGAAATGAAAATGACTGCAAAATCTCCAGTAAATCCTGAAAAGGAAGTGATATTCATGATGGACCCATCTCATTATTTTAAAAAAATAAGAAACGGCCTTCTGAAAAGTGGCATTGAATCTGGGTGTACAAAATATCTGAAAACTAGTGCTGGTGAAATATACCGGAAAATGTTTGTAGATGCCTATCAGTGGGACAAACAGAATCCAGTTCAAATACAAAGACGCCTTACTGAGGAACACTTATTCCCCTCCAACTCAAACAAAATGCGGAACAAATTAGCTGAAGATGTTTTGGACCATGAAATGTTGAACCTTATTTTGGCATACAAACAGAGTTTAGGTGAGAAGGGTTGTGCGCTTGATGCAGTGATTGAATTTCTTCAAAATACTTCAACTATTGTAGCAAACTTTAGAGACAAAAGACCAATTACCAACTCAGAAGACTTTAGACTAGCCCAAAATGCTTTGGTACAAAAATGGTTTTTAAAATGGGAAGAAAACACGTTCAAACTTACATGAACTCTTATTTCTACCTTTAAGGTAAAAGTGGCAATCAGTTGGAGTTAAGAAACTTTTGTTACCAAGAGTGATTTATATTTGTGGAAAGTAGAGATGAGGATCAGCCAGCAGCGATATGCATGCTGGTCCAGATGTATAAGTACAAATCTATATGAACTCTTATTAATACCTTTGAGGTAAACATGGTAATCATTTAGAGTTAAACTGTTGTTATAAATGTCGGATCTTACATAAAAGTGATTATTATTTGTTGAAAGTGGAGATCAGGACCAGCCTACAGGGATATGCATGCTGGTCCTGATCTGCATGTTCAAATCCATATGAACCGTTATTTTCTAGCTTTGAGGTAAAATGGTTACCTCTTAAGTTAAGAAACAATTGTTATCAGTGTCGGATGTTTAGCAAAAGTGATTTATATTTGTTGTAAGTGGAGATTAGCATCAGCCTGCAGCGATACGCATTCTGGTCCTAATCTACACGTTCAAATTTACATGAACTCTTATATTTCTAACTTCAAGGTAAAAGCGGCAATCACTTAGAGTTAAGAAACTGTTGTTATCAATGTTGGATCTTAAGCAAAAGTGATTTAAATTTGTGGAAATTAGAGATGAGGATCAGCCTGCAGCGATATGCATGCTGGTCCAGATCTACATGTTCAAATCTATATGAACTCTTATTACTACCTTTGAGGTAAACATGGTAATCATTTAGAGTTAAACTGTTGTTAAAAATGTCGGATCTTACATAAAAATGATTATTATTTGTTGAAAATGAAGATCCGGATCAGCCTGCAGCGTTATACATAAAAGTCGGATCCTACGTAAAAGTGACTATTATTTGTTAGTTAGGATCGGGATAAGCCTGCAGCCTGAAAATATTCAACAATAGTGTTGTTTAATAACTGAACTCTTAGCAAAGTTTACAACACGCAAACCATCCTCTGTTTGAACCCTACCACTTGCAACTGCCAACTGCCCTGGAGCAAACATACGTCTGCAGTCAACGATAACTCTGAAATGAAAATGTTTACTTTTAAGGTAAATTTAACCCTTTACCACACAATCCCGACTTTTTATGACTCAAAGGGAGACGCCTAGTGAAAACATTAAGGGAAAAGGAGTAAATGCTGGTAACCAGCATTTTCTCCTTTTCCCCCAATGTTTTCTACCCTTTCAATGGGAAATTTAATATTTTAGCTAACATTTAATTTGTCTTCTGCAAGTGCTTTCAATTTGGACAAGACTAAAACCTTGTTGCTTGGTAAAGGGTTCAACATGCCTATTTAGATTTTCAGTAGGAAAAACAAGACAGTTGTTAGAACCTATGGATGTTCCCCGAACGAATGCTAGTTCTTAAAGGGTTAAATAAGTTCTCATTCAAATTACAACTGAACACTTCAGCATGAAAATGACATGTTTAGAAAGTTCAAAATTTATACCCTAACCCTTTTCCAGATGAGAAAATGTTCGTCTCATCCAAATTGGAAGCTTTTGCAAACAACAAATTGACTGTAGCTGAAATCATGGCATTTTTCTCTTGAAAGTTAGAAAACATTGTTTGAAAAGGAGAAAATGCTTATTACAGGCATTTTTGCCCTTCCCCGCAATATTTTTCAAAAGCCTTCCACCTCAGAACCGTAAAAACTAGGGCTCGTTTAATAAAGGGTTTAAAGTGTCATCATTCATTTTTGTTTCATTGTAATTTGTGTGACAAAAAAGAAAGTAGTTGCTTCTATCTTGAACAAACAATGCTTTATTTTTACAGGGTTGCACTTTGATACTTTTGGAGAACACTTTAGGAAAAGGAGAAATCGATCATAATAAGTAATTTCTCCTTTTCCCTCGTTGTTTTGTACCATATTTGAGAATTCTCTGTCTATTCAACAGCATTTACAATTGTCCTCTGCAAACTTTTTCAAATTAGAAGAGTCGAAAATTTGTCGTTTGGATCAGAGTAGATACTTACTTATCCAGAGTCATTCCCTGGGACTTATGAACAGTAAGAGCGTAGGCCAGCTTTAGGGGAATCTGCAATCGTTCGGCAATGTTCTTGTTTTTTGTTGGGTCAAATACTGAAATGGACAAGAATTAACTATTCAAATTAAATACTTTACATATTGGGGAACAAACAATTAAATACCCCAATCCTATCCTTTACATATTTTATGAAATATGACAGAAATAAAAGTAAACCATGACTGAAGTTTTCTCATTTTTCGAAAAGTACTTTTGTTTTTTGTTATATGAATATGAGACTGCTAACATGTAGTCCACATACTTATAGTGAGGCCTTAGTATCTGTATCACTTGGTAACACTTAGTTCACTTGTAAATGTAGACGTTTATCTGTCAGAGTTAATTCATGTGCACAGCTGTTAGTTACCACCTGAGGGAAACGTTTTACTTTTCTGAATACTGGAAAACTGCTTCAATAACTGAATTTGGGTGTACTAGCGAAATGGTCTTGAAAAATAACTATTAAGAACTTCATTGATAACTCACCTGTGAATGAAAATGTGGCTAGTTCTGTCATTTGGCAGACAGATGGGAAATTTACTGAGACCTTTTCATCCTCAATTCCCACAACTGTACCTCTCAATCCCTTGACCAGTCTATTACTGAAGTTACGCAGAAGCATCACTGGTACACCAACCTTCAACCATAGTGTCTGCTGTACAACTAGTGACTCTAGGTCCCTCTTGCTACCAGTGTCTATAGCCTCAGATACATACAGTTGCCCAGGAAGCTGTAAATAGGAATCAGTATATATTTATGAGCTATGCTATGTAAAAAAGAGGGCTTAATGCATCTGCAAAAAATATCGACCCATGGTCAGCAGGTGCAGTCCCTGCAGGCTGACATGGGCCGAAACATTTTGCTTTTGGTTAATTATTTGCATGTTCAAGAAACATCCTACGTCATGATTCAGTCTGTTGTAAGACAAAGTGGATTTCAGGGATCTCTAATGATATGATGTCTTGCTGGGTACAATGCAATTCAGAAACGCATTAAGCCCCATCTTAACAGAGCATGGCTCATATAATTGAAATCGAAACTGCAGATTTTAGAGAATACAGATTATATTATTACATTTCACCTGTTTTTTTTAACAATGAACTATTTAGGGACTGTCTAATATTGCAAAAAGCAGCAAATGAAACTTCAAAACAGGCTTAAATAGGATTTTGAAATATTGATAGTACTGAAAACGTTGTGGGAAATGGTGAAATTACTGGTACTGGTCACTAGCAATCTTACCTTTTCCACTACAATTTCCAAATTTGGTTTTCTTGAAATTGTTAAAACAAATATAATTGGGGAAAATGTTAACAAAATACCACTGATGGTATTTAGTTACTCAGAGTGGAGACAGCTCATAAATCCTCTGCAATGATATTCTAATCCTTTCCCTATGAAGAACTTTGAACACATTTCTGATATAAACACAGTTCAGAAAAAAGCAGGTTTTCTGCAGCAAAGTGTTTATTTATATTTGGATTGTAAGGAAACATTATTGAAAAAGGAGCAATTGGTCATTTTCCAACAGTGTTTTCAATCTTTATGTGTGACAGATGGCTGAAAGGTGTCTACAATAAGAAAAGGGTTCAATTAATAGAAGGTTTTTACACCAAAAGGAAAATTTTCATTAAACTTGTCAATACATACCTGCAATACACAGTCCTTGTTATGCATGTCCACTAACATATTGTTAGCAAAAAGCCTAACAGCTCCAGTCTCATCTCTCAATGGACGTGACAATGTGGAAATGTACTCCGTTGTCTTTGGACTACTGCGCCCGAATGAAAATTCCCTGATCAGGTGAATCAGTTGTCTACTATTTTGTCTCTTTATTTCTGTCACATATACTATATGACTTGGAAAGAATTCACTTAGAAAGCAGAATTCCCCAAAGTCCCCATATCTGGCATTTGGAACTGGTGGTAGTTGGTAGAAGTCACCAACAAGTATCACCTTGAAGCCACCAAACAGTTTGTTTTGGTTCCTGATGTGGCAGATATTTTCTAATTTATTGTACTGAGTAAGACTCAACGTTGATATTTCATCTATCATCAGTACATCGGTGTTCAAGATCCTCTTACAGGCATCAGAATACTTTTCATCAAAGAGGAACAGACTCCGTAAAGTATTCTCATCATATCTGCCATCACCAATCCCACTCCATTTGTGAATGGTCATAGCATGCAGTTCCTACAACAAACATGTAAATAATTGTGGGCTTAACCTTTTACCAAATAATCCCTGGATTTTTACGTCTGTAAAACTGAAAGCATTTGAGGGACGAGCATTTTCTCCTTTTTCTAAAATGTTTTGTAACCTCCCAGTGACAAATCACATCATTAAAGCAACAGTTAATTGTCATCCTCAAATGCTCTTAATTCGGACCAATTTTAGGTTTTTAGGCAGTAATTATTTTGAAACTGCTGTGAGTTAATGATTCAAGAGTTGTTTCAATAGGTCTTTTAATGGGCTACGCGTAACATCGCCTCTCATCGCAGAAAAAAAGTACAGATTCGGCTAAAACTCGGGTAATCTGTAATCGATCGGCCGAAGACGCTGGTCCCCGCCTCGATTACGGATTACCTGAGTCTTAGCCGAATCCGTACGGAATCCGTAAGGAAAATGGTTCAGCTATTCGTCAAAAAACGTGGATTTTAGAGAACTCTGCGGATTTATACCCTTGTCCAAATTTACCCAGTTTTCCTCTACCAGATCTTATATACCAAATCTATAATATACCGAATCGAACGAATTCGGATAAGAGTCGGGTAATCCGTAATGGATCGGCCGATACACAATGTTCCCCGCATCGATTACGGATTACCCGAGTCTTAGCCGAATCCGTGCGATTTTTGCGATGGAAAGTGATGTTACACGATTCCGATTAGGGTGCCCTATCCTTACATGCAGATTACGAGTCTTACTTGGCCAAATTCACAGTCAAAATTATAAACTTAAGGTGGAAAACACTGTGGAAAATTGCTTGTCATATACATTTTTTCTCCATTTGCCACATTATTTAGAAAAAAAAAACAAAAATACTCAATTTACGTACCTTTGAAAAATGGCTGCATGCTATTCCTGTTGTGCATGTTAAAGAAACCCTTTTGCCACGATCAGAGAGTTGATGAAATATTCTTTCAACTAAAAAAGATTTTGCGACACCCACTTTGCCACCAATAAATACTTAGTGACCTAGCAATACTAGATAAAGAGCATTTTTTTTATCCTTGGTGAGAGCCATGGATTTCTGAAATTTACGGTCACTGTGGTTCACGATGCGTGACGAAGCCTCGAAACCAGCGACGCAACGAACCGGAACCTCAAAATTCTACCACCAAATGGTCAAACGTATTTTAACAATATCCAATAAAAACGTTCGTTCATTACTTCATATGACGTAATATTTACTGCGGATCAGTTCGAGCAAAATGGCCGTCACGTCATCGAAATGATTGTTCGTTCGTGAGAATTAACGAAGTTTGCTATTATTACACATGTTGGCTTCTTTACAAAAGAAGCCATGAGAGGTCAGCATCAACGTTTTCAAATAGTTTATTGGCTTTTAATTTCAATATAGTTTGGTACATTTAAAGAAACAAGTAAAAAAGCCACCGCGTAGAAACCTCATATGCATTACATGAACGTCATTTGACCTTCTTGCCGCCTTTTCAAGTCGCATGATCTTGTCCAGCGGTCTTCTTTCTCTTTTTTAACGAAATTCATTTTTTCTTCTGCTTTGATTTATTTGCTTAATGAAAAATTACAATTATTTGAAAGGTCATTTGCAGCCATGGCAAATGGCAAATTAATATAATAAATCTTTTCTGAAATTCGTCATATAAAAATAAACCACGTCTATTTCCTGTTTCGGTTTTTTGATTTCGCTTTATTTACAAAACCGTGACGAAACAGACTGTGTATCAGAACAATTTCGCAAGAAAAATGGATTTTGACAACAAATTCTGTGGCAGTCTGCCTTTTAAACTCACCACTGTTGGAGAGGTCTGATGACCTCTCCAACAAGGTAGGATTATCTTAATACTTGTAATTAGTGATGAAATGTCTACAAATACTAAAGGTACTTAAACCCCTGTCACACCAGGGCGGCGATCCCACGGCGTCCAAAAAAAAATGCAGAACGCTGAGGTGCGCGCATTACGATCGCAAGCATCGTCACAGCAACGCAGTGGCATCGCGAATAGACGCGTTGGGATCGTCTAGGACGCCGAAGGACGGCGCGCATTTTGAGCTTGCACAAAACAATCGCCGTCACTCGGCGTTCTGAGAAGAGCGCAGTGGGATCACCGGAAGGTCGTCTAAGCGACGCAGTAAGGTCTTCCACAACGCCATGGGAGCTCCGCCAGCGCGCACAAAGGTCGCAGTGCGAACGCTATGGTTGTCGGTGGCGCTTGCACGGAGACTGTACCGCGCGCTTTGAGATGTCACCGCGTCTCTACTGTGCTTATACGGCGCGTCAGCAGGGCTTATACAGCGCGTCAACGGCGCTGACACGGAGTGTTATTTATTTCACTGCGCTCTTAGAACGACTCCCCTGAGCTGCAACGGCGATCACTGCGCTTGTAAGGCGCTTCTACAGCGCCCATCAGTCTTTGTCTGACAAAAGCGAACATATAGTAGACGAAGCATACAAATAAACATTCAATTTACTATGGCTGATGTACGCAAGCAAGCCGGGCTAGTAATGGTGGAGGAGTTCATAGTGGTTGACTTGCTTCTGTTTGAGAGGTTTGGGGTTTATGTCCTGCTTTTTCCCCCTTTTCTTTTTACGAGCATAGTTTTATTCTCCGTTGACTTTTTGAGACCACCGCAAAGAAACAATTGATGAGTAAATGTGTATGCATATACAATTCGTTTTCAGAGATTGTTCATTGTCACGCTTTATGCGTAGTGTGAGCGCCTTGAGAACGCCGTGAACGCCCAGTGCACGAAGTATGAGCACCGTGAAAGCGCAGAAAACGCAGTGGTAGCGCAATGAGAGCGCAGAGAATCGCCAAGAAGAACTCCGTAGGAACGCGATAACGCGCCATAGCAGCTGCGTAGCATTGCCTTGGTCGTGGTGAGAACGCCGTGACATCTCCGTCTTCGCGAAAAACATCCGATTTTTCCTGCGACCTCATGGCGCTCTGGGAAATTAAACAACGCCGTCCCAACGCAGTGGAAACGCCGTATAGTGTGACAGGGGCTTTACGTGTCATGTTTTCTCTGTAGATCTGCAGGAAAAAACTACAAACTCGCGTGGTGAAGCGTGTAATCGAGGGGACAGGTTTAGCTCGATTTAAAAGAAACGGCAATATTTTGCAGAAACTGAGCGTGAGACGTTGCCTTTAAGCTCGTTTTGAATTCAAACAAATATTTTGTCTAGGAAGAATAATCATTTAAGCGCTGACTGATTCAGGTTATTCGATCTTATGACTTCATTTGACTTCTCAGTCGGTCATTATTTCAGGACAGTGTCAGGTTGAAGAAACTTCTCGTTGCAAACCTTGTCTTTATTATATCTATGTAGAGGGCTTGTATGACACCAGACATGTCAGGCACCTGTGATCCAGGGTGTTTGGCAGGGGTTTGTAGACTCTGTTTTTCAAATATCCCCAGAGATAAAAATCTAGAGGGCTCAGGTCGGGAGAATGAGGTAGCCACTCATTTTTCGTCGTGAATGAAATGAAATTGTCCCCGAATTTCTCTTCGAGAAATGCAATTGATCGGAGTGAAGTGTGGCGGATTGCACCGTCCTGCTGGAACCACATATTACTGATGTCTATTCCTCTCCTGCGTAAAGCCGGTATAAATTTGTTCTTTCGGATATTCAAATAACGTTCACTATTTATCGTCTCAACACTCCCAAACTCATCCTCAAAGAAAAAAGGTCCGACTATTCCCTTTGCACTCCGTGCTGCCCATACCGTAAGTTTCTCGCCATGTAAGGTTTTCTCAATGTAAATGTTTGGTTTTTCACTGCCACAATAACGACAGATTTTCTTGTTTACCTGAGCATTTAAATAAAAGTGAGCTTCATCCGAGAACCACAGAACATCTGTGATTTCAATGTGCTCCTTCATCCACTCAGCAAAACGTAGTCTACTAGCAATATCTAAGCATTCTGTGAACACTAGCAAGACTAGGGGTGTTGGTAAGGTCACACATAATTTTTCTAATAGATTTCTGAGGCGTTTCTTTAATCACTTGTCTGATTTCCTCGATACTCTCAGAACTTCTTACAATATTGCTGTATCGTCCATCAATAATTGATCCAGTTGCCTCAAATCGCTTCACTATGCGGTGTACTTGAAGTTTTGTAAGTCTCTTCTGGTCTGGGTGTCTTTTCTGCATCTTTTTTATTGGAGTTATTGGTGAAAAACTTGAAAAATACAGTTTAACAACTTCAGCAGCAATTACCTGAGCTGAAGCCATGTTGAATAAACAACGTCTTTATTATGACGTCATCATGACGTCATTACGTTGACCTTTTCCCGTATTTTTTTACAGCTAACAAAACTTCATGGTATCATCTTTATTTTGATGTATCAAACATCTAAACGTGGATCATAATTATATTTTAAAAACCATTTGTAATGGTATCAGATATTATGAGACACCCTGTATAAGATATTTATTTCATGCTTTCCGGTAGGTTATCGAGAAATATCGGTGAATTATTTTTCGATATTTCATGGTTATGACCAGTGAAAATACCGAAATTTATTTCATCGAGTGAACATCGGTAATGTTTTCACGAGTGCCGCAGCCACGAATGAAAATATTACAGATGATGTTCACTCGATGAAATAAATTTCGATCTTTCACCGTAAAAACCAAATATCCTCTATTTATTTCATACTTTCCAGTAGATTATCGAGAAATATCGGTGAAATGTTTTTCGATATTTCATGGTCACGACCAGTGAAAATACCGATTTTTATATTCTAACTCTTGAACTGAAGGCGAAAACAGTTGTTCCCGCGCCCTAGTTACCTAGGTAAATTGCGAGTGCCTCACAACCAGATGGAAATATGACGTAATTTACCTTACATTTCTCGCGCTTGACGTAATATTGTAATGCGTTGCTATGCGGAGGGGGGGTACGCCACGGGGAATAACCGAATAGAACTGCAATGGATTTTGCTTAAGTTCCCCCCAGAAAGGATTAAAAGCATGAAATAAATAGAATATTTGTTTTTTTTCGCTGAAAGATCGAAATTTATTTCATCTCGTGAACATTATCGGTAATATTTTCACCCATGGCTGCGCCACTCGTGAAAATATTACCGATGATGTTCACTCTATTACAGAAATTTCGATCTTTCACCGTAAAAAAACAAATATCCTCTATATACTTCAAACTGGTAGGACAGTCGGCAGCGTACAGGACTTTAAACAAGGGGGTCGCTGGTTTGAATTCCCAGCTCGGCGAATTTCTTTTCTGAGAAATGATGAAAGCCACTGCGACAAGATTCATTCATATCTCTCTATACTGATCATTGTTTTCAAGATAATCAGGTGGGAAAAGCAACCAATGGCTTGGGAAGAATAGTGTGCTAAGAAGTACTGGTAAAAGAAACCTCAGGAAAGCATTGATACGTGCACTGGGCGCCGCGATATAACTGAAATAGTATTGCAAACGACACTTAACAAAATAAAATAAGCAAACCAACTATCTCTCAGCAGAGAAACCTTTTGAAGAAAGTATCAAAGTATTTTCGACATTTATGTTCCTATTTCGACCATGAAATCAGAAAGCAACTGCAGAAGAACGTTGGCACCAGCATTTACAACTCTTCTTATTTGGCCTGCAACACGCGAAAAGGGACATAGGAGACATTTGCGTTAAGTGTCGTCTCGGATCAGCCTACGCAGTCCGCGCAGGCTAATCCGAAATGACACTTTCCGTTTTTGTGTAATTTTCTGTTGTGCGCAAGTCTACTGTAGCACAAAATTTAATGTAGTCGTAAAGTGCCGTCTCGGATTAGCCTGCGCGGACTGCGCAGGCTGATCCAAGACTACACTTTACGCAAATGTCGAATGCCCCTTTTCACGTGTTGCAAGCCATTTGGACAATGCTCTGTGAAAAAGCGGTCGAATGCATCTGCAAACGTATCGACCCATGGCAGCCTGAGCAGTTCGTGCATGCTGACATGGGTAGAAACGTTTTGCTTTTTTTAAATTTTCTGCATGTCTAAGGACCATTTCACCTCATCATTTTTGGCGGTTATTAGACGAAATAAATTTTATGGATTCATGATTATGTGATGATTGCTTGGAGATGCATTAAACCCCTTTTCACAGAGCGCTGCTTATTTGACCTTTTGCTCATAAATAATTGAGTCATGCTCTGTGAAAAGGGGGCTTAATGCATCTGCGAAAAGTATCGACTCGGGTCAGCCTGCGCAATCCGCGCAGGCTGACCTGAGCCGAAACTTTTCGCTATTGGTCAAATTTCTTGTATGTCCAAGGACCACTCTTCCCCATAATTCCATTAGTTGTTAGGCAAGATGGATTTGAAGAATCCATTATTAAATGATGACTTGCTTGGTATGACGGATTACGGTGATGCATTAAGCCCCCTTTTGTCAGAGCATTGCTCATTTTTTGTAAATTCATCGATACCCGCTACTTATTTGGTTAAAGCTTTCCCTCCTAATAATGTCTTGATGTTAGTCTCTGGGATTTCACCAACTATACACGAAAATTGGTGAGCTTCAGATCAATTTTGTGTTGTAATAACAGACAGGGAGGACCTAGTTTCTGCTAGAGTTTCTTTGTATCACCAGGTTTACTTCGTGTAATTATTTTAGGTGAAGTTTTATCTATTTTCCGAGCACCATACGGCTGCAAAAAAAACTTCCAGGCTGTACTAGTGTAAATACCGCTACTTGTACACGCCGCTAGAGAACACAAAAAGTCTAGGGCCTTGTCGGCCTCTGGTACCATTAGGTCTCTCAACTTCCGGCGAAAAAGACGAAACTGATAGATGACTTTATACCGCAGTTTTTATTTACCGCTAGACAAAACAAAAAGTAAAAGGTCCCTTGTACGGCTCGGTGCTTCAGCGCCAGACTTGTAAACCAAAGTTCCAGGGTACCATGCCGGCCGGCGGCACATGTTTTGCCGGGGTGTCTCTCTCTCTGCGAGGCACTACAAAACTTAAGTAGGTATAAGTCTGTTTCTTTTGCTGGTGCATTGGTTGTGATTTTTTTTTTCTCGACAGTTTTCACTAGATAATGTCTTGCTAGAAACCTTAACCATCACTGATGCTGTAATGTAGTTAGGTCTAAAGGTTGACATCTATCACGGAAATCGAACCCGGAATAATTTCTCACTATAATTTCTTTCTGGAAACCGTAACCAGTACTTGCACCATTATGTGGGTAGTTCAAAAGATTGAACCGGCTAATTACGAGAATCGAACTTGGAACCTATGATGTGAGAGGATGACGCTGAATTCCGATACCACTGTCGACCACTGAGCAAAGCTCTAGAATTGCGTAATCCGAGGAAGCACACATGAACCATGCACTGTGAAACGGGGGCTTAACGCATCTTAACGGTTCGCCCAGGCTGACCTAGTTCGAAAAATTGGTTGTAAAAAAAAAAATCGATTGTACGGGACCACAATAATCATGAACGTCAAAACTTGCTTAACTTGCTTAGTATAATGCATCACAGAGATGAATTAAACCCCTTTTTGTGCCAGAGCATGCCTTAAATACACGTATGACTGACCTGTCGACCTAATACGGCCTGCAACACGCGAAAAGGGGCATTCGGACATTTGCGTTAAGTGTCGTCTCGGATCAGCCTGCGCAGTCCGCGCAGGCTAATCCGAAACGACACTTTCCGTTCTTATGTAATTTTCTGTTTTGCGCATGTCTACTGTAGCACAAAATTAGTGTAGTCGTAAAGTGCCGTCTCGGATTAGCCTGCGCGGACTGCGCAGGCTGATCCGAGACGACACTTTACGCAAATATCCGAATGCACCTTTTCGCGTGTTGCAAGCCAATAAAGGAAATACAGTTTAAATGACCTCTTTATCAAAGTACGTTTTTAAACTTGACCGAATTGAAACATTTGCAAACGACAAATGAGATGCAGCACAAAAGATGGGATTTGTCGTGTAATGGAAGAATACATGAAAAAAAAAAAAAAAGGAGAAAATGCTGGCTACCAGCATTTTCTCCTTTTCCCACAATGTTTTCAAAATACTTCTTCCTCAGGGTCATCTAAACTCGGAATCATGTGCTTTTACTCTTTTCCAAACAATTTATCTCCTGAGGAAAAACTAGTTTGAAAACATTGTGGGAAAGGGAGAAATCGCAGGTAAGCATCATTTTCTCCTTTTCTCACAATATTTTCTAACTATTGAAAGACAAATGTTATCTTTTGAGCCACATCTAGTGTGTCGTTTGCTAATGCTTTCAAAATGGACAAGTTTAAAAAAAAAATCCTTTGAAAAGGAGTTTTCTGCCGTAGACTTGTGGAATTTCTTTAAATAAATATTCAACAAAGTAAAAGCAAATAAAAAATCTATTTTGCTCTTGTGACAAATGTCTAATTGAAAAGTAGGATTAAATCTAAAGTGAGGCAATGTCAGCTACAATTAGGCTTCCGGTAAAAATGGATTTTGCAAAATACACTTATCATTTTAACTGACTTTAGAAATCAACACGTGCGAAACTGAACCTGAAAATGAAGAGGCATCCCAGTCAACAGTCTTCAGTTAAAAATTTTACAGTCAGTTTATATAGCAAATCGCTAACTGCAATCGGTCTGATCGGAACCAAATTCTTTTAACCCTTTAGGCGCCATTGGCGAAAACAGTGACTTTTGCGGACGGCACAGATCAAGATCAGACTGCACAGAACGTGCAGTCTGATCTTTGATCTATACCGTCCGCTTGTGTAGTCAAGCCTATACAATCAAAATCTGTGTAAGTTTCAATGGGTTGTATTTAGAGCCGTCGAAAGAGGTCAAGTTTATTTATTTGGCGCTGAAAGAGTTAGAATGTATGCGCAGTGCCCATGCCAATATCAAATTTCGCTAATTAATACAGGGTGAACCCCCTCCCCTCTAACAAAAAAAAAAAAAAAAAACAGACAGAAGCCATGGAAATTTTATTATATCCTATAAAAGTCCAGCAAATTTCTTAAAACTTCTGTCTGTGTACCACATGACGTCATTTCCGTCCTTTTATCTTCAACAAAGCAATCAGTAATGCTTATAAAAGTCATTGAGTGATGCTATTATCATTTTGGGTGGAGGGAATAATTGAATAGTTGAACGAACATTTTCAGCGCCAAATGTATTAACTCGACCTCTCTCGACGAATGAAAATACACTGAAATACATTGACAGCTTAAAAGGCGTTTGTCTTATAGGTTTGACTTAACAAGACATAGATTAAAGTTCAGAATGCACTCTCTGTGACTGCGCTACCAATTAAATCTTATCTTAATCAGTACGACATAGAATTATTCATTCAACCAGATTGAAAACATTTCCAGACAACAGGTAAAATGCAGCTGAAATGATGATTTCTGTCTTTGATAGGGTAGAAAACATCGTGAATAAAGGAGAACATGCATTTTCTACTTTTCAAACATTATTTGTAAAAGCATTCTCTGGTTCAAACTCGGGACTGTGTGGCACAGTGTTAAGGTGACATTATAATTATGGAATGGCCGTTCACGCCATCAAAACTCTGTTCAAGCCATTGACCGATTTTTCCATGTACACAAAGTCGATACAAAGCTGTGCAAGAATAAATGTAGCCACGTTTATATCAATCAATTCTTGGCGAGTATTTTTTTTGTTTGTTTGTGGTTTCTAACTACGCATGGATTATTATTCCTGAGCAATAAGACTGAGCCTGCCGGGTTGGGCTGAGCCAATGGTCAATGTATGGTACTGGCATGGAGTTGTTGTCAAAAAGTTTGCTTGAAGTGCGCCAAAAGATGTATTAACCCATGACATCGGGCGCAACACGTTCCAAGAATTAAAGACAACATATTAAAATCTTAACCCTTAGGTTGCTAAGCGCGACTCACTGACCTTTAGCGGACAGTGAAGATCAAGATCAGAGACTGCAAAGGGAATATCCCCTCTTTCCCCCCCCCCAAAAAAAAAAAAAAAAAAAAAAAAATTTTCGGTCTTTACTGTCGGCTTAATAATTTCATTTCACTTATTAAGCAGGGTAAAGGGTTAAGCTGAAACAAGAACAAAATGGTTCTTTTCAGAATTTTTAAAGCGCTATAACTTCTATATACTGAGTAAATAGAGTGTAAGAGCATTGATGATGTTGTTGGGAGAGCGAGTCATAGCAAACAGTGTTTGTGAAACAGCATTGTGCTCGTTGTCTACCCATATCTGCGTCAGAACACTTAGTAAAAGCAAGTCTGCACTCGGGAAACAAGTTAACCCGTATACTGCTGAATTTAAATGAGCCATGCTCTGGGAAAAGGGAAGTTAATGCATCTCCGTCATGCATTGGACAAAGCAAGTCATCTCATAATACTGGATCTATAAAACCGACTGATTCATAAGGTAGACTGGTCCTTTGGCTTGCAGACAATAGATTAACAGCAAAAAGTTTCGACCCAGGTCAGCCTGCGCGGACTGCACAGGCAGACCTAGGTCGATATTTTTTGGAGATGCATTAAGTCCCCTCTTCACAAAGCATGACTCAAATCGTAGATTATTTAAAAAAATAGATGTCGCCAAGTAGATAGATAGGGCAACGGAAAGTGTAGAGCAAGATCAGATGTCACTCCCGCTGTCGGACAAATATCACTTTGGTAGGGAACAGTAGGAGAAGAGTAAGCACTTATCCTGCTAAATAACTAATATGAAAGGGTCCTGTGTGGCTCAGTGGAAAAGCGTAGGACTCGTGACCTGGAGGCCCCGGGTTCGAGTCTCGCTGGCTCCATTGATTCTTTTTACAGGAGTGTCCTTGGAGAAGACACTTCAGAGCACAGCCTAGTACTGGTGAAACCCAGGAAAACATGAATATGTGAGCTGTCGCCGTGATATAACTGAAACAAAGTTGAAAGCGGCGTAAAACACCATTCAAACAAAACAAAAAACTAAAATTAAACTTTCAAGCCGATAGTAAAAACCCGAAATATGCTATTTCAAAGGTATTTTTTGGGGAAATATATCTTCATATCGGACAGCGTAGATCCAAGATCAGACTGCACCTTCTGTGCAGTCTGATCTTGATCTACACTGTCTGCAAAAGGTCAGTCAGTCGCGCTTAGCAGCCGAAAGGTTAAACGACTTTGTGGAAACAGAAAATTCTTCTTTTGTAATCTTTATTTACTTTCAGGGTAACTTGACAATGGTTCTGCTTTTTTGTACAAATCGATTGCATATAAAATGAAAAATATAAAACAAAGTTTGACATTTCCAATCACGTAACATTTTCCGACCAAAATAGAGAGATTTTTAACCATCTAAAACAACTTTTGTTCTATAGAAATGAATCTTGGAGTTTACGTATTTGTACTGATCTTAAACGGTAAGTTACTATTTATTCAATAGAAAAGTGTGTCTAAGATTAAAGAAAATTTTAACGATACTCATATGAGAAAGAAGCCAGTGGCGTCGGAAAAAAATATAGTACGAAGTGAAAACAAAAAATAAAAAAATACAGGAAGGCACGGATAGGTGCACTGGCCGCCGCTATGTAACTAAAATAGCGTTGGAGAAGGTATTAAACACCGTACAAACGAACAATTTAAAAGAAATACTAATTGTCCAAAGTTGTTTCCGTCGATCTTTTTTGTGTGAAAAATATCCAAATCCTAAGAAACGACCGGTTGATGAATTAGTTTCCATTAAATTCCAAGGTAGAACCTGTAACTTCATGGCTTATGATTGGTCAGCTTGCCGGATGACTAGTAAGAAACACAAAATTGAAAAGCACCAAGCCTTGGTGCATACAACGGCATTTACCTACCACATTTGAATGTCTTTAAGATGGCCATATTATTGAATTGATCTTTATTAGTACAAGAATAAGGTCCGGTCTGATATAAGTAAACTAAAACATAAACCCTCAGGCTTCTAAGCGCGCCTTTTGCGGACAGTGTAGATCAAGGCGCGACTCACTAACCGTTTTCGGACAGTGTAGATCTTGGATCTACATTGTCCGATAAGGAATTTTTTTCCCAATAAAAAAAAGTTTGAAATAGCATCATTTGGGTTTTTACTATCGGCTAGAACATTTTATTCAACTTACTTAGCAGGATAAGGGTTAATGCCCATGTCAACTATGCACTACATGGTATTTACATACATGTATTCGCCAGCATTATCAAACTGTTTCATGAATAAAACTCATAAAGGGAATCAAACACTTGTGTAACAATTCAAAAACAGAAAATTCACTCTCCCTAAGTTGCCTATTTTGTTCAAACCTTTTTTCACATAGTTGTGATTTTCTAATAGAAATAATGTCAGGGCACCTCACAGTAGTAAACTTCTTTTTGCACATTCTTGCGAAAGCACATCAATTCGCGTTCTTATGAAAAAGAAAACTCATTGATATAGAAAGTATATTAAAAAAAAAAAACAACTCTTTTTAATTGATACTAAGTTTTCACTGATTAAATCCAAACAGCTTTGCTGGAAGTTTGGACTTCGTTTACGACGTTACCAATGTCACGTTTTACTACGAACATCCATCTTAAGAATGTATACCCAAACTCGACTATTGGGGCAAATTCACTAATTACCGCTGACATCAAGAGCAACATACAGGAGTGCGGAGTAACGTGTAAATCAACGTCAGGGTGTCTATCTCTGTTCTATCATGAAGCCAACAGCACCTGCTATCTCCACAAAGAGCTATTCACGACGACATCGGAAACAACTTCACTGGCAAACACGATTTACATGTACTTTAAAGGTAGTATGGTACTGTCTCCTTTAAGCCCGTCTACACTAGCAAACATTTGTTTACAAACACCACCAAACACCATATTTGGTGATGTTTGCAAACAAAAGTTTGCTCGTGTAGACCAGTCAGTAAACACAAACAAACGACACCAAACGGTGCTTGGTGATGTTTGGACATGTTCACTTTTGTTTGCTCTGTTTGGTGATGTCTAAGGATATGGACCAATCAGAAGCTGTCTTTTCATCACGTGATGGGTGCATTACATGATCTTCGAACATCACCAAACATTGTTTGCCATTGATTGTTGTAGTGTAGACACCCTACGAGAGAGGTAGAAGGGGAGTTCTGGCGCAGAACAAAATAAGGAACCCAATTACCCATCTAAATCCAAGCCATTAGCCTACATATCCCGCCATCCAATCCACTCCCAACAACCCCAACAATCTAACCACTAACCCAGCTCCACCCAACATCCTAACGCCCTGTCTACCCACCCTTCACCCCTGCTGCCTACGCATCGGCCATTTGCTCCCATGACTGCCCAACTAGCAACCCTACTGACAGTGCATCGGCCATTTGCTCCCATGACTGCCCAACTAGCAACCCTACTGACAGTGCATCGGTCATTTGCTTCCATGACTGCCCAACTAGCAACCCTACTGACAGTGCATCGGCCATTTGCTCTCATGACTGCCCAACTAGCAACCCTACTGACAGTGCATCGGCCATTTGCTCTCATGACTGCCCAACTAGCAACCCTACTGACAGTGCATCGGCCATTTGCTTCCATGACTACCCAACTCCACCCAACATCCTAACACCCTATCCACCCACCCTTCACCCCCACCAACCGTCCTCCAACTTTGCGTTCCGCAGGCGCCCCCAATTAAAAAATAAACAAATAAAAGAAAACAATGTAGTAATAAATCCACAAAAGGACTCTATGGATTTATTAGTTAATTGATAAGATTATATTACTAATAACCATAATGGTTTAATGTTACCGTTGTTATTTTATCATCTAATAATAATCTACCATCCATTTGTGGTGTAAGAGCTATCTTATTTATTTCCTCAATATTTAATTCATGATTACAACTCCTAATATTATTAAACTTTACATGCTTTTCCTTACCATGATATATACAATTCTTATAATCTTCCAAGCTAATTCCCTTAATAACTTCCCTATAAACACCTTTACACTTAACAGTCTCATCACCTTCATATTCAACATTATCATCTACCTCATAAACAATCTCAACCTTACCATCCTCATTAATCTTTTTCTTATGTTCTATTTTATAACTATAAGACTTAGAACATAAACCAGCAAACTCAGTTATTATTTCACCCATAGCTTCATCTTTAAGCATACCCATTACTTTCTTATTCTTACCAATATATTCCTTACCAATAGGATGAGTTTCATCAAAGTTACTAGTATCAAAATGCTTTTCAACATCAGGAGCAATTTCCTTAAAGATATCTTCACTTTTAATATGTAATATAAAACTATCTGTATCAGTATATAACAACTTTATCCTATCACCAAATTTAGGATATAAATACTCATAATAGCATTTATACATTATCAACTTAGATAATTCAAGAATAACAAAACCAACAAATATAGGTTTTTCACATTTTACAACCTTTTGTTGTTTATGAACAGCAACTAAGTTCTCACTAAATATATGAAAATTTAAATATCTTGGGTCACTAACCTTTTTAGCAGCTTGTTCTTTATTACTAATAATTTCAACATTACATCTTTTTCTAGGATTTTCAACAGTTTTACCATATATAGCATTATTACACAACTTATAAAAATCTTGTGCAATTTTAGAGGTAACCTCACTTCGTTTCTTAGTATTATAATCAATATACTTCTTAACCTTTTGATTCACTAAGAACTCATACCCATGATGAAACTTTTTTACCACAACGCCAAGCTTAATATATAACTTTAACAATTCACTATAAACCATATACTTTTTTCTTTTACCAAAATGCCCAACAAGTTTCCTAACCCCATCTATTTCAACATGTTCAGGAGCTAAAGGATAAGAATTCCAAAAATCATGCTTATCCTCAGGAAATTCCAAATCAACAACCAAAGCACAAGGTATATCTCTCCACCTCTTTTCTATTTTATCACAATCCAACTTACTCTTTATAGCATAAGGTAAATCACAAGACATAGCATGACCATATAAATTATTTGCATCAACATAAAATATAAAACTACTTTCCTCATTAGGATTATAATCCTTCATATACTTATTATTAGCTTTAGCATGCCTAACATTACAAAATGAAATACCACCCCTAATCCCTTTTTCAAAATCTCTATATGTTTCATCATTTGTTATCAATCTATACCTTTGACCAGTATGCTTTAACATTTGTTTCCAAGAATGACCTGGTAAAGTATAAGAATGCAAAGGGTCTTCACCAAAACCCTCAATACAAGTTTTCCTAAAAGCCTCAAAGCTATCAACTAAAATCAATACATCCCTTTCACAATAAACCCTTTGATAATCACCTATAGTTTTACAACCAAATATTTTCCAAGCTTCCAAAGCTTCATTATAATCTTTCTCACTAATCTTTTTATTATTTAAACAAGAAACAAAGCATTCTATAGGAGGTAACCTTGTTTCTTTTAATCTTTCTACAGAATCTATATAATCATAAGGAAAAGAACCTTTACCTTTTAACACCTCAATTGATTTATCACTAAAATGTTTTTGCAATTCAATCATTTCACTAGGTTTTAAATCATTACCTAAATTAGCTATTGAACCCTGTAAAAATCTATAACTATCCAAAAATCTTAATTCACAACTAAACCCCTTTACCTTAACCCACTTTGAAAATGAGATATAAGTCTGTTCATTAGTAGGTATCACACTAAAATTATTTTCACTACAATAATCACTCAATGGAATAATAAACAAATGAGCATCAAATTTACTCAAATTATGGAAAAACACAGGTAACAATGAAGGAATCCTAACACCTTTCTCATAAAACATTGATAAACACATATCAATGGAGTCCATCAACATATCTACAAACTTTTTACCAATATCTTCCCCTTCTTCTTTCATAGTATAAGAAACCATATGAGATTTACAAATCTCTTCATTACTACTCTTAACATAAAAACTAAATCCTGAAGCTGTGAGTTTCTTTATAAATCTATTTTCTTCATTATTTTTATATGGTATATTAAGAGTTTCAAAGTCAGCATATATCCAAATTAAAGGAGGAAATTTAATTGTTGTTGCTGCTTTATATTGAAGAATAGATTTATCAACTGTAGGCATAATTAAAACAGCATTATCATCACAATTTTTTTCATGTTTTTCTAAAGCTTTTTGAGAATAACAATGTTTTTGACAACTATAACATATATATACTCTACCATTTTTATCTTTTATTTGCATTGAAAGTAACCTACTTAAATCATTTATGAGATAATAATGATTTTCATAATATATTAAATAAATTCTTTTTGCATTTTCATTACAATGCTTTTTACCATTATATATCATAGGTGTTCTCTCACTTTTTTCATCAACACTATAAACCACTAAATGAATATGTGGATTATTTCTTTGAAACTTAACAATATCATCTCCACTAACAGGATAACTAATATCATCAAAATTAGCAAATTCACCAGCTTTATTATTTCTATCAATATCAAGTAAATCTTTAGTTATTCGACCTTTATCATTATCTCTTTCATTAAAATATCTCAATATAGACCAATAAAAACATCTATTATCAGTATTTAACATACATGTGGTAGCCTTTTTATCACATAACCATTTAGGTAATTTATGTGTTTTACATCCACCTTTAAAAGGCATATAATTTCCATAACTTAAAGTTATATTCTTAAACATAACTAAACCCCAACCACTTCCTTGAAATGATTTATTATAATAATTTTCATATACTTCCTTTTTCATTTGATTTACTAAATATCTCCTATCATCCCATTGATTATTAATATGACTTTTTGAGGTAAAATATTTATATTCTTTTGTTTCCTCTTTACTCATTAAAGTAGTTAATTTTAAAATAACTTTTCTTCTAAGATTTTTTTCGAGTGATTGCATTAAACTATCAGTGAATTTGTTTAAATATTTTTCAATATATAAAGCACTATTTTCATCATCATTATACTTTTTATGATAATTAAATTCAACATGATTAAAGAAACCACTTAAACATGATTTACCTTCTTTTTCTACAATATTAATATTTGTTTTAGGAAAACTATCAATAGTAAAAGTATTATTATTATTTTTCCTTTTAAAAGGAAAAGATGTAAAACTACTTTTATCAATGATATTATTATTTATTTTTCCTTTCCCTTTAAAAGGAAAAGATATAAAACTACTTTTATCAATAATATTACTAAATTTATTCATTTTATAATATATATATTTTAAGTTTAATTACTTTAAAATATATTAATTTTAAATTTAATTTAAATAATTATTTTATTTTATTAAAATGAGTATGTCGAATAAGAATTCAGATTTTATTATAAAACTTACAACTCCTAGACAATTAAAAAGTAAAAAGAGATTGTTTGCTGATTTTTATAATGCAGGTGAAAAGGGTGTTTTTTCATCATTTACATCATCATCTCCTGAAAGTAAAGGAACTTTAACAAAATGGGGAGATGAAGTATTTATAAAATACAATGATGAATTTAATAATTTCCTAAGAACAATAATTAGCAAATGTGATGAAAAGAGTAAACAAATTATGGATAGTGATTTTAATGTTGAGAATATTTTAGAGAATTATGAAATTAATGGTTATGTTAAAGTAAAAACAGATGAGGAAATGTTTCAAGAAGATTTCTTTATAGATAATAAAAATAAGCATATTGATAATGGCACCTTTCAAAATAATATAATAATTAAAGGAGAATATGCTTTAGAGGTTAAAGGACTTTGGGGAGATTTTGATAAAGTTGAAGGTGGATTTATTATGAGATTGGGAGGTGTTAAAGTAAAAGAAATGGTTAATATGGATGACCAACAAAAACAAACAAGGAAAAATAAATTTAAACAAATGTTAAATTAAAAAAAATATATATATATTTAAATACATTTATTTAAATAAATATATACTACAAATAATTGAATAATAAAGATTAAACTATTTAACTTTCAGGTTCATTACACATATAAAACTCATCAAACTTACATCTATATTTTCCTTCATCCCTTTTACTTGTATGGTCAATAACAATAAATCCATAAGGCTTATTCCAACATTCATTACAAAATCGTCTAAATTCATCTTTACTCATATCTGATTCAACATACTCATTATATATATAATTAAAATTATGTTTATTTTGAGGAAACAAGCATATAAAATTAGCATTTTCTCTAATACTATTTTTATCCAAACTAGTAAAATTTTGTGTTAAAAAGAAACAATCTGTATTACTATGTCTCCCATGAGTATAATAAGTTGATGCTTTAGTTTGTTTTTCACCAGCTAAATCATCAAATATCATTAAATTTTTATTTGCTCTTGTTAATTCTTGAGGAGCTGGTACATCATCATTATCTTGATGAAAAGAAGCCTCTACCTTTGTCCCTTTTTGTCTATTAAAAACATTTTTCTTTAGATATTTAAACAATTCATCCTTATTAACTTCTTTATTTTTCTTTAAAATATTGAATGAAGCATCAACCCCTTCTTTGGGTAATCCTGCTTCAAATGCATCTTTTAATAGTGAATAATCAGGTTGATGCATACTTTTAGTAAACAACATCAATCTATCATAATCTAACCAACCTGGTTGTAATAATAGATTCAATAATAAAGTAGTTTTACCACAACCTGATTTACCGACAATAACTCCTCTGATACTCTTTGGTAAATAGGGAATATTATTCCTATTATCACATGTATCATCTGTTGAATAATTAACTATCTCCATTTTAATATAGGGTAATTAAAATTCTATATTAAAATGACTAAAATATATTGCGTTAAATGTAAATCTAAAACAGATACAAATAATATAACAGAGGTGACCTCTCGTAATGGAAGAAGAATGTTAAGGGGTAACTGTGTAGTGTGTAACATACGTAAATCTCAATTTATCAAAGGTAGTGGTTCTTCTTCTCAGAAAGGAGATGGTGCTTTAGCTGATACTATGATTTCAGCGTTGAAAACAGGATTAACAAAGCATTTAGATAAATATAAAAAAGGAGGAGATTGTCAAGAAGGAGGAAGTATTTTAAATACTTTAATTAATAAGTTACCTGTTGAAATGCATTTGCCAGGTTATAACTTTGCTGGTCCAGGTACTAAGTTGAATAAAAGATTAAATCCTGATTTAACTCCAAAAGAATGGAGTAAACCAATTAATAGAGTAGATAAGGCAGCTTATAATCATGATATTTGTTATTTGCAAAATAATGATACTCAAACTAGAAATAGTCTTTGTGATATTAATATGTTAAAAGAATTAAAAGGAATTATAAATCCAACAATAGGTGAAAGAATGACTAAGGGTTTAGTCTCTACACTAATAGGAACAAAAGCAAAATTTGGTATGGGAATCAAAAAAAAAAATTAACCACATTAGCTGATGAAATACATAAACCTTCTAGAAGACATTTTAAAACTAATAAAGTAAGTGTTCCTCATATTGACCATACTTGGACCGCAGATTTAATGATTTTACCAAAGAATATGAAAGAAGATAATGATAATATAGAGAACTATTTAATTGTTTTAGATGTTTTTAGTAAATATGCGTGGGTTAAACCAGTAAAGGATAAAACTTCTTCTACAGTTGCAAAAGCATTTAATGAAATATTTAGTGAGTCAAAGAGAAAACCTTTAAAACTATGGACTGATAGAGGTGGAGAGTTTATTAGTTTAATTGATAAATCCTCAGACCAACAACCCACTCAATTTGTTTGCCCTCATTGTGGATATTATGCAAAGAATAAAAGTGGATTAACTCAACATATAAATAAACATTGTCCTGTATTATTTCCTGAAAAAGCTAAAGAAGATAAGACTAAGCTAGGTAAGGATATCACATTATATCATACTGAAGGAAGGAATAAAGCTGTAATAGCTGAAAGATTTGTTAAAACTATAAAAAATAAAATATGGAAGTATATGACTAATAATGCTACAATGAGAATAATAGATGTTTTACCTCAATTAGTTGATGAATATAACAATACATATCATTCAACAATCAAAATGACTCCTGTAGAAGCTAGTAAAAAGGAAAATGAGGAAACCATTTATAATGAAGTATATCGAGAAGAACCTAAAACAAGAAAGTCTATTGAAAGAGAACTTAAGAAAATGGATATTAAAGAAGGTGATAGGGTTAGAATAGCTAGAATTAAAGAAGAAGGTGCAAAGGGTTATTTACCTAATTGGTCTGATGAAATATTTAAAATAAAAGAAATTAATGAAACTGATATACCAATAACCTTCATTTTACAAGACTCCAAAAACCATATCATTAAAGGTAAATTTTATAAACAAGAAATACAGAAGACTGATTATGATATGACTGAAGATATGGGAGACACTAAACCAAGAATTAAAGTTAATGCTATGAAAGGTTTAGAAGCTGTAAGTAAAGAAGCATTAAGACAAAAATTAAAGAAACAACGAGCCGCTCAAAAGAAGAAACAACAAACTGGTCAAGGATTTAATGAAATAGACTATGTATTTGATAATCTACCTAAGAAATCATTATCTAATTTTAAATTAGAAGAAGTTTGTAGACATTTACCAGGATGGAGAGGAGTATTTTCTAGAGACCAATTACCCATTAAACCTAATTATCCAATAGATTGTGGTATATTAAATTTAGATGACTCAAAAGGACCAGGTACTCATTGGGTTTGTTGGTTTCGTAATAAAGAAACAAAATTTTATTTTGATAGTTATGGAATTGACCCTCCTACTGAAATAAAAAATTATCTCAAATCACCAATATATTGTTCAACAGACCCTATTCAAGACCCTAATACATATATTTGTGGTCATCTATGTGTTTTTGTATTACATAATTTAAGTGAAGGATTTAATTTACAACCAATACTTACACATTTAATGAATATAAAAAATTCTCTCAGGGGGTAATATGAGGAAAATGTAAAATACTATATTTTTATGATTGGTTTTATGGTTAATAATATATATATTTTCTTGATTTAAAATATATATATTGTATATTTAAAAATGGCATTTGTACACAAACATGGAATACATGATAAATTAAATAGAGGAAAAGGTGGTGAAGGAGTTGATGCTGGTGTTTCTGTTAATTATGTAAATAATCATTATGCTAGAAGAGATGGGAAAAGACCAATGATTGGTAATTTAAATATGGGTGGTAATACTATAACTGATGTTGTTGACCCTACAGAAGATAATCATGTGGCTACCAAAAATTATGTTGATAATGTTCAAGGTGGAGGATTTATGGAAAGAAATAATGATGGTAATTATGTTGCTAATGATAATTTAAATATGAATGGGAAAAGAGTTGTAAATGTAAATAATCCTATAGATGATACTGATGCAACTAATAAATTTTATGTTGATACTTTATCTACTGAAACAAAAAGATATAGTCAAGCAATAAGTCCTTTTGTTATTGAATCTGGAAATGGTAATGGAGGAAATAAATATGTTTCTCAAAATAATTTATATATGAGAGATTTCAGATTAAGAGATTTAGGTGAACCTGTTGATGATACTGATAGTGTTACTAAGAAATATGTTGATGATAATAATGCTTTTAGAATTAAAGCAGATGGTACATTTGTTGCTAATGGTCCATTACTTTTGGGTAAAAAAAGAGTTGGAGGAGTTAGAGAGCCGAGAAGTGATGGGGAAATTGTTAATAAGAGGTATGTTGATGATAAAGTAGAAGAATCTACTAATGAATTTATTGAAGGTTTAAAAGATAATCAAGGTAGATTTACATCTACTTTAGATATTAATTTGAATGGTAAAAGAGTTGTTGGTTTACCCACTCCAACTTTATTGGATGAAGCTGCTAATAAAGAGTATGTTGATAGAGTAGGTAATGATGCTAAAGAGTATACAGATAGGACGAGTAAGTTAATAAATGATAGAATAATAAACCTTCCTCAACAAGCTTTTTTAAGAGATAATGGAAGATATGTGCCAACGGCTCCCATAAGTATGGCTGCTCAAAGTTTAAGTGATTTACCTGAACCTAAAGAAAATAATGATGCGGTTACCAAACAATATGTTGATACAATTATTGCTGATAATGTAAAAGATGGAGTTATTCCTGGAGTTGATGATGGTAAAGTATTTTTTAAGGAAAATGGAAATTATCAAGCAAGTGCTAATATTAATATGAATGGTAAAAGAGTTGTTGGTTTACCCACTCCAACTTTATTGGATGAAGCTGCTAATAAAGAGTATGCTGATAGAACAGAAAATAATGCAAAAGAATACACAGATAGAGCTAATGAGATAATGGATTATAAAATAGCAAACCTTCCAAAACCTTTTTTAGTAGATAATGGAATTTTTATGGCAGCAAATCATTTAAGTATGGCTGGTTTAAAATTAAGCGATTTACCTAAACCTATAGATATTAATGATGCGGCTACCAAAGAATATGTTGATACAATTATTTCTGAAAATGTAAAATATGGAGATATTCCAGGAATACCTGAGGGAACCGTATTTTTTAAAGAAAATGGGAATTATCAGGCAACCTTGAATCTTAATATGGGATTTAACAAATTATTAAATTTACCTGAACCAAATAATCCATTTGATGCAGCTACCAAAAAGTATGTGGATGATATTATTTTTAGTGATAAAAATAATATAAGTAGACTTTTTTATGTTACAGCTATCTGGAGTGATTATGCTAATTTTAAAGATGCTTATCCATTTTCTTTTAATGGAGGTAACACAAAAAAGAAATTAGGAGGTTATTGTTTACCAAAAACTGCATACCTTATAGAAATAGATTTTTATCCATCTTTACCTGTTGGTTATATAGAGAGTAAGTTTGAACATAGTCCTAATGTAACACCTCCAGAAACTCAATCAGTTGTACTTAATATACATTATGGTGAGAATAGTCGACCAAAAGTTTATAAAATTATTAAAGATGATTTTACTAGAATAGAAGGAAATATTCTCTTATTTTACAGATTTGCAACTGAAACAAATATTAATTTAAAAGAAAATCCTATTAAAATAACACAAGGAGATTTTATAAATATTGAGCCTACAACAAATTTTTTAGAAAGAGCTACTGTTTTACCAACAGATAAAAAAGAAGCGAGGACAATAGGAGATTTAGCAGTTATTTTAGCTAATGAGAAAAATTATAAAGATATTAAAGATATTGATATACATATGGTTTTAACTTTTGCTGAAGATGTTTTTGAAGAAGCAGATACATAACTTTTTCCATTTAAAAAGTTATATATTTTTAACTAGCTTTTCCCCTACCTTAGCCATTACATTAATATACTTTTTATAATATCTTTTATAATCTTCATCTTGATACATTTTATTTTTCAATAATTCTTCTATATTATTTTCTATAAATGTAACTTTAAAATTATTAATTATATTATCAGATTCTTGTAGTTTTCGAAGCTCTTGTTGAATTTTTATGAAATCATTACTTATAATATCACAATCTTTACAAAGGTCTTTTTCTTTTAATTCTCTAACTAAAGCATCAACTATATCTTTCACCTCTTCTAACTTTTGAGAAACTAAGGTTTTTTCAAGTGTATTAATAATAGTAACAACCTTTTCCTTCATTATTTTTATATTTCTAATATAATAGTCTAATTGATAATATAAATATAATAGTTTAGCTTTTAATATATCTTCCATTTTTATATATATAACTTTTTTTTTAATTTATCTTTTTCCAAAATTTTTTTTGATAATATTTATCTTCTACAAATCTGACATCATCCTTTTCTCTATTATAACATAAAACACATAAACTTATATAACCATAATTAGAAAATAATATATTACACTTATTTTTACCACATAATACACATTTCTCTTCAGAAAATGACTCTATGTTTTTCTTATTTATTAAATAATAATCTTCCTCACAACCTCTTATAAAATATATATTAGTTCTATCTTCATCATCTAACTCATACATTCTATTATATCCATCTCTAATTGTTTGACTAGCTGAAACATTAAGATAATCTTCATAAAAATAGTATTTTACAGGATTATTTCGCAATACTTGGTTTATATCTACTACATCTAATTTTATAATATTTGATATAACATTACGACTGCCACCATAGTTACATTTATATTCTAAAATAATATGATATAAAAATTTAATAAATTCTTTAAAATATTTTTTATTTGTAATATCATGAATATTAAATACAAATTTATAATTATCAATTGATAAACTAATTCCTGAACCAATATTAAATTCAGGATTACAAACAGCGTATGAAACACCTTCAACTTTTATATTCATTATTATTTTAATGTAATTAATATTATTTTCATACATCATTTTACTAGCAATATAATAATAAAAAGATTTATATTTTAATAAAACTTCTTCTAAATTACTAAGATTAATTTCCTCATTATTCTTTATGGTATAACTATCAACACCATTTATTCTTTTGTCGAAATATTTAATATGACTTCTTCTTTTATTTAAAAAATCATTTAAATATATATATTGTGAGTTTATCATTTTAATATATATATAAATAATAATTTAACTTAATTTTAATAAATATATAAATTAAATTAATTTCCTCTTTATATAAAATGAGTAGCTTTTTAATAACATTTTCTGATAAAGATACAGAGTTTTATAGAAGTCTTAACCCACCTATTTATTTGGAAACACCTCATGTTATAGCATTGCAAAGTCTTGAAACATATAACTCAATACCTAATGTTAATAAGACTAATAATATTTTTAGGTATTCAACTGATAGAGGGGTAACATGGAAAAATTATGAAATTCCTGTTGGAGCTTATGATATTGTTGATATTAGTAAAACAATTGGTGAACATTTAAAGGATGAGGGGTTTTATGATGAAGATAATGAAGAGTATCATGTTGATATTACTCCTAATGTTAATACACTTAAGAGCGTAATGACTATAGCTGAAAATATTATTGTAGATATGGGGGTTGAAAATTCAATTGGTGGTATACTTGGGTTTGATAAAAAAGAATATAGGGAAGGAATTCATAATAGTGAGAATAAGGTAGATATTTTAAGTGTTAATTCTATTAATGTGGAAATTAGTATAATACAAGGGAGTTATTTGGATAATAATTTAAGAAATATTATTTATAAGTTCTTTCCTAAGGCTGAACCTGGTTATAAAGTTATTCAAGAACCTCATAATCTTACATATTTAGATATGAAATCAAATATGATACAAGATGTGCATATTAAATTAACTGACCAAACAGGTAAAAAAATAGATTTACAGGGTGAAGAACTTACTATTACTTTCCATGTTAAAGAAAAATATGAAACTGTGTATGTTTTGAATAATGGAGATAATAAATAAATTTAAAAGTTATATAAAATGAGTCAGTCTGAATATGTTATGAGAAATATATATTTAAGTGATGGTCAAAAGAAGAAATTGGCTAGGGATGCTAAGAATAATTGTCAAAGTAGTATAAAATTAACGAATAGGACTATTAATGATGAGGGAGTTGATTTTGCTTTGTCAATACCTCAGGCTAATAAATTAGATGCTGCTAGGAGAAAGAATATTGGTGTACAGTTGAAAGTTCCCAAGAAAGTGTTAAAGTATAATCAGAAATTACAGGAAGGGCAAGAGGGTGGATTTTTACCTTTATTGTTGGGTGCTGCAAGGGCTGCATTACCTTTTTTAGGTAGAAAAGTTGTACCCGCTATAGCAAAAGGAGCATTAGGTGCATTGGGTGGAACCGCGGTTAGTAAGCTATTAGGAGATGGATTGTATTTAAAAAGAGGAGGTGAAGTTGTTCAGATAGAAACTGATGGGGATGGTTTGTTCTTGAGACATTATAAAGGAAATGGATTTAATCAACATGGAGATGGTTTGTTTTTGAGACAAGGAGGTAAAACTTATGATGGTAGTGGTTTAATTTTTGGAGATAGTTCACCTTTTAGTTTTATGAAGAATGTCCCTTTTATAGGACCTGCTTTAAATTTTCTAGCTTAAATAAAAATGAGTGTATTTGATAATGCAAGAAACTTAAAGAAAAAGGTTAAACATCCTAATACTATAATGTGGTTACCAGATAAAAATGTTAGGTTTCCACCAATTAAAAAATCATTAGTTAAATGGGAAGTTATGAATCAGGTAGATATAAAAATAGCAAGTAAAGAGGGTAAAAGATTATCTTTAGGATTTGGATATAAGTTAAGTAAAGGTGTTATTTTAGTTAATGTATCAACTAAATGGAAACTTCATATTGGTGTTATGAATGGAATTCATAGTGATGAAGAATGTAATGATATGGTGATTTACATGTATAATTTTTCTAATCAAAATATTACTATACCAGCGGGTGAAATTATAACTAACATACAATATTTATTATAAAATTTATTCTAACATATATAAAATGGTAGATATTGATGATAAAAGTAATAAAGTTGTGTATCCTAAATTATCGAATGAAATAGAGCCATCTGCTCCATCTATAGAAATGAAGGTAATAAATAATGGACATAATTATAGACTTCAAAAAATTTCAGAATCATTAAATTTTCTCAAGAAGGAAATAAATGAAAGAGAAAGATTAAATAAAAAATATGCTAGGATGGCTAAAGTAGTTGATAATGTTGAAGGTGGTTTAGTTGTTGTTTCATTAGCATTGGGAGGAGCAGGTGTTGTTTTACTTTCAACTGTTGCCGCTGCTCCTGTTGCAGTAGGATTAGAATCTGCGGCTGGTGTAATAGGTTTTGCTTCATTATTAAGTAAAATATTTGTTAGGAAGACTACTACTAAAGCAGAAAAGCATTTAAAGATTCAAACTCTTGCTGCTGCTAAGCTTAATACTATAGAAAATCATGTATCAAAAGCTTTAATGGATAATCATATATCTGATGATGAGTTTAAGTTGATAATGGATGAAATGGGTAAATATGAAGAAATGAAAAGTGAAATAAGAAGTAAGTTTAAGAAGAAGATGACTACTGAAGATAAGGAAAGTTTAATTGAGAAAGGGAGGCAAGAAGCGAGAGATTCCTTTCGGAGGCTCGTTGAAAAGAACCATGGTGGAGAACTTCCCTATTAAGTTACCTAAATTAAATTTTAGATGTAGGTGTCAATGTGAAATAGGGGATAATGAATAAATATATAATATATTTACATGTATATTATGTATTTTTATCTCTAGGATTATTGGGAAATCTCTAGGGAGATAGGAAAAATCTCTAGGGAGATAGGAAAAATCTCTAGGGAGATAGGAAAAATCTCTAGGGAGATAGGAAAAATCTCTAGGGAGATAGGAAAAATCTCTAGGGAGATAGGAAAAATCTCTAGGAATAACATTTATTTATTACTATTTAAAAATGCCATTTTATAAGATAAAAGACCCTGTATTAAGAGCTCAAACTGTAAGTGATTACCTTGCTCTTAAAAAAAGATTAAAAGTTAAAGATGAAAATGAAAGATTAGGTAAACTTGGTTTTGAAAAGGATATTGGTGAATTATTTAAACCTATAACTCAAGAAAGTAAAAAACTACAACAAGAAATTAAAGCTTTACCATTTGAACAACTTAGGCAACAAATTGCTGGTTTACCACCTGCTATTGCTCAGGCTATACCTACATTAGAAACTCCTCCTATCCCTGCTTTACCATTTGCTCCTGAAGGTTTGGAAGATGATGAAGATGATGAAGATGAGGAAAAAATTATACATTATACTGTTTTTAAAGGAGATAGAAGTAAAGAATTAAAAGGAAAAGATGGAGAGTATACTATTGGAGAGGAAAAAATATCTATAAACCCTGAAAAAACTAAGATTAAATTTATGGGAAAAGAGTATGAAAATACTGATAATTTATTTCAACTTATTATGAAAGAAAATCCAAGTAATGAGGCTATAAATGATAAAAAAGCATTAACAGATTATGCACAAATATTAGTTGATTCAGATGTATTATATCAAAATAATGATTTTAAAAATAATAAGCCTAGTGCAGCTATAAAAGGTAAAAATCGTAAAAAATGGGATGATGTTTTAAAAAATATATGGTATAATAGATTTGAATATATGGATGAAGATAAGTTAAATAAGCCCGCTATACAATTACAAATGAGAAATTTATATAAAAAAAAATCAGATTATAAAGATATAAATTTTTCTGTAAGAACAATGAGGCTTCTTCTTGAAGCAGCTAAACAACCTAACCCATCTACTTTAGGTAAAGGGATAAAAGGAGGTAAGTATAATACTATAATCATTCCTGAAAGCATTATGGAATTGGGTAATAGACTTAAAACTTTATGGGCTAGTAAATTAGCTGGTAATACTGGATTAAGAAATGAAATAGTTGCTATATGTGATGCATTGAGAAGAAAAAATGCTATAGAACAACATCATTATACAACTATTATGAATGAATTATAATTATATATTAAAATGATAGTCACTTCAACATATTATGATTATGAACCTAGATATATATATGGTGGAACAAACTTTTTTACACCAATTGTTAGTATTGCAAAAAGTTTATTAGGTAAACTATTTTCATCAGGAAGTAAAAAACTTGCTAAATCAGCTGCTACAAAAATTATACAAGATGTTGGTAAAGGAGCTTTGGAACAAACTAGTAAACATTTAACTGATAAAGTTAAATCTCAAATAGGTAAAATGTTAGCTGGTAGTAAAAAGAGTAAAACTTCACTTCCAATTACTACAACATTGAATGTAGATGTGCCTAATGATAATAATAAATATCCTGCTTTAAGTAGTGGGTTTGGTTTAAAAGTTGTTTAATTATAAAAAATAATATACCCTTATTAAAATATGAGTCAATCACAAAAAATATTAGTTTGGGATTCACAAATTTTAATGGATGAATCAGTTGAACGATATCAATATCGTGAATATGTTCCTCAAATTGGTGCTGGTCAATTAAATGAAACTTCAAGTATTGGTTTTGTAATTGAAAGTCAGGATGTATTTACTCATCCTCATAAAAGTTATTTGTTTGTTAAAGGAAGTTTAGTTAAAAATGATGGTAGTAGATATACTGATAATGACCAAATAACATTAGTAAATAATGCTATAATGCATTTATTTGATAGAATTGATTATGATATTAGCGGGAGAAGAATGGAAAGTGTTAGTTTTCCAGGTCAAGCTACTACAATATTAGGTTTATTGAAATATTCAGATGATTTTGGTAGAAGTAAAGGTTTAAACCAATGTTGGTTGCCAGATGATGGAGCTGGTGATTTCAGTAATAGTAATTCAGGAGGTAAAACAAGAGAATCATTTATTAAAAGTAGTAACAGAAAAGGTGAGTTTTCTTTTTGTATTCCTCTTTTCCATATATTTGGGTTTTGTGAGGATTATGATAAAGTATTATATGGTGTTAGGCATGAACTAACATTAAGTCGTAAAAGTACTAATAATGCTGCTATTTATAAAAGACAAAATGTAAGAGATAATGGAAATGACCGAGACCCTGCTGTAGCGGTTGATGATGGTAAAATAATACTATCTAGAGTTTCTTGGTGGATTCCTCATGTTATGCCTGATGAAGAAATAAAATATACATTATTTCAACAAATTTATGATGGAATAGAAGTAAAAATAGGTTATAAATCTAGACGTTGTGAAAAAATGACAGTGCCACAAACTACTGATTGGACTTGGCAGTTAAGTCAAAAAGCTGCTGATGAAAGACCAAGATTTTTAATTGTAGGATTTCAACCAAATAATTATGGACTTTCCCAAAATTATAATACAAATCTTTTTCAGTGGAAACAAAACTTAGCTGATAATGCTGTACCAATAACAGTAACCAATGCAATTGTTACTTTAAATAGTGATAGATATCCTGAAAGGGATTATAATTTAAATTTTAGAGAAAATAATTTTAGTAGGATAATAGTTGAAGCTCAAGATTTTAAAGCAAATAGTACAGGTGTGCCTGATATATTATCTAATGGAGCTCTTAATCCACCAACTTTTAAAAATCTTTATCCTTTGTTTGTTTTTAATCTTTCTAAACAATCTGCTAAATTGAGAGCTACTATTATTGATGTAGAAGTAAATTTTAAATTTTCTGAAGCGCCAACTGCTAATACTATGGATGCATATGCTGTAATATTATCTGATAAAATAGTACAATTTCAAGGTGATGGTAAAAAGAGTATGAATGTAACTATGTAAATATGTAATATATTATAAAAATATATTATATATTTTTTTTGTTTTTCATTTCACTTATAACATTTATTAATAAATCCATAGAGTCCTTTTGTGGATTTATTAATACATTGTTTTCTTTTATTTGTTTATTTTTTAATTGGGGGCGCCTGCGGAACGCAAAGTTGGAGGACGGTTGGTGGGGGTGAAGGGTGGGTGGATAGGGTGTTAGGATGTTGGGTGGAGTTGGGTAGTCATGGAAGCAAATGGCCGATGCACTGTCAGTAGGGTTGCTAGTTGGGCAGTCATGAGAGCAAATGGCCGATGCACTGTCAGTAGGGTTGCTAGTTGGGCAGTCATGAGAGCAAATGGCCGATGCACTGTCAGTAGGGTTGCTAGTTGGGCAGTCATGGAAGCAAATGGCCGATGCACTGTCAGTAGGGTTGCTAGTTGGGCAGTCATGGGAGCAAATGGCCGATGCACTGTCAGTAGGGTTGCTAGTTGGGCAGTCATGGGAGCAAATGGCCGATGCGTAGGCAGCAGGGGTGAAGGGTGGGTAGACAGGGCGTTAGGATGTTGGGTGGAGCTGGGTTAGTGGTTAGATTGTTGGGGTTGTTGGGAGTGGATTGGATGGCGGGATATGTAGGCTAATGGCTTGGATTTAGATGGGTAATTGGGTTCCTTATTTTGTTCTGCGCCAGAACTCCCCTTCTACCTCTCTCCTACGGACAAACATAACCAAACTTCACCAAATAAAAGTTTGCCTGTGTTTGCAAATAAATGTTTGCTAGTGCAGACGGGCCTTTAGTCTTGGCTTCTCATAAGGTTTTGTTTAAATTATGTGTGTTAAATAGATCTTGAAAAAAAAAAACGTTCAAATTGTCGATTTCGACATCACTTATCCCTTTACCAAACGACAAATATTTGGAGTCGTCCAAATTGAAAGCATTTGCAGACGACGATTTGAATGTTGCTAAACTTTTTGCAATGCAAGAATAGTAAACATTGTGGGAAAAAGAGAAAATGTCGGTTACCAGTATTTTCTCCTTTTCATTCAATATTTTCAAAGGCATTGTATCTCAGGGTCGTTAAAACTGGGGATTGCATGGTTAAGGCGTCGGGAAAAATATCTGTATATCAGAGGATTGTTTTAATGGTTTTTCTTCGAAGCAAAAGTAGCACCTTATTTGTTAGATCCACGACTTTTTGAGTATAAGGCACATAGGCCATGCTCTGGCAAAAGGTGCTCGATGCATTATCGAAATGCATGCTACCAAGCAAGACATCGCATAATATGGGTCAATTCTGCCTAAAACATGGCTGAATCATGACCTAGAACAGTCAATTGACATGTGGAAAATTTAGCAAAAGCAAAATGTTTAGACACCAGTCGGTCTGCCTTGACTGAGTACGCAGGCTGGCATGAATCGATACTTTTTGCAGATGCATTGAACTACCTTTTTTATTGAGCATGGCTTTAATCAACAATTCGCATGTCCAGAGAATGTCATCTTTCAATGAACTCTGAACTCCAGAAAATAAGTAAATTTAAATCATGGCTTGTATGCTATTGAAGGAACAGATGAATCACATCATCGTTTTGTATGGAGGGGAGAATACTCTGAATGGTCAAATAGGAGTTGTAAGCAGGTTATCCCGTGTTCGTTCCTGGCTGTGGAGGAACGCTGTCGAAACAGTCAGGGGCAACGCATTTTTTTATCACTAAGGACTAGTAAATTACAAGGAAAGCATGGATATATGTGGAATAGCCACAAAATTCCTGTAGAAAACGGTTGTATATTCTATAAAATCAAATTTTCTCGCAGAACATGTACAAAAATGCTAATGTCCAGCATTTACCTTTTTACCTTAGTGTTTTCAAAAGTCTCCTTCGGGATCATAAAACACGCCATTTTTTTTGAAAAGGTTTAATATCACTTAAACAAAACAAACAAACAACAACAACAACAACAACAACAACAACAACAAAAAACACTAAAAAGAACAAAGTGGTATTCATAGATCATTCTTTTACCTTTGTTTAATCCAGATTGTCCAAGCGACTGGATTATATTCGATGCTTCCTGCTTTCTCATTGACAACACAGCATATAGAAGTTTCGAAGAGGCAAAGGTAAAGATGTTCTACATTCAGCCTAATTGTTAACTGTAAGGCAAAATCCCAAATCAGATCCTTTCGTAATGCTACATGTAAATATCAATCGTTAAAATATTCACCGTGTCACTCCTTGTATCTAAAAAAAATGGATAGTAGCTTGAATATTATGTACATGACCCATGCTCTATGAAAAGGGAGCTTAATGCATCTGCAAAAAGTATCGGATCCGCGCAGGCTGACCTGAGTCGAAACTTCTTGCTTTTTTGTAATTTCTACCTCAAGGTTCAGCTGTTCGTAAGACAATTGAATTTATGGGTCCATAACTATATGATGACTTGCTTGGTATAATGCATCACGCAGATGCATAAAACAACCTTTTGCCAGAGCATTGCTCAAATATTTATTGGCCATAGGCACGCATACTGTTATAGTCCATTGAATTGAATTGAATTGAATTGAATTGGTAGCAATTTCGAAATCACAGTAGAGCCTAAATTCTTTCCAATGTTCACTAAAGTCATTGCTATAATATGGCTTGTGTGAGAAAGCAACTAGTGACTTGCAAGGGGAATATGGACCGTTCGACGCCAGTTATGTAGTGAAAAGAGATGCAGTAATCACGCCGGAGACCAAAGCTGAACGATAATGTTGTGTCTAGCATTATTACTTTCCTTTAATAAATGCTAATGAGATAGGTTAGGTAAAGTGTTATGGTGCTTGTGTATTTATATCGTCTAAATCTTACCGTCTTCCTAGAAAATATTGACCAGTTCTCATAGGTCAGTAGGTAGAGCGTAGGACTCGTGAACGTCATGTTTCGGGTCACTTGAAGGTGTGCGTTCGATTCCCACCGCTGGTCATCTAAAATTACTCAGTCTTTAGGATGAGACGTTGAACCGAGGTCTCGTAAGACTGTGCTATACACCAAGCACATTAAAGAACCAGGCGTATATTAGTATGGATTTCGTCCTCCATCTGCACTTTCCTCCGTAACAATACTACGGGGGGGGGGGGGTCGCCCATATGGGCAACCGGTGACGACGATAAATAAACTCAAAATCAATCAATCCGTTTCCCTAGAAAGGTCGGATGTCTCATTTTCTGTTTGTGTTTTCTTCATTCCGTGAAAAGTTTGCAGAAAAAAGCATCAAGTCAACAAAAATGCAGACTTTTTATGTATTGGATGGCTGTAATGAATTCGCATGGGATAGGCAAGGCAGAAAGTTGATGTGACCATTTCTAGCATTTGGTTCAAATTTCTGTTTAAAACGTTAAGTCCCTGTGTCATCCTAAAAGAAAAAAAGGCACACACGGTCAAAATATCTTCTAACGATTACCGCGGACGTCATCAAAGACTGTAATTTGCGGTGTTGTTTTCGTTCGTGTGTCACACTAGAAGTTTTCTTCATCTAGCATTAACACTTTACCAACGACAAAATGCTAGAGCTGCCTGCATTTAAAGCATATGCAGACGGCAAATTAAATGTGGCTTAAATGACAGGATATGTATTTTAAAAAAAAACCACAAAACATTGTTGAAAAAGGGAAAAATGCTGGTTTAAATGATTTAAAAAGCTTTCTGTTGATCGCAAAAACACGTTATTGTTTGGGAATAGGTTAAAAAAAATCTCATTAGTAATTTTAACTTTTTTAGAACTTTTGCTCGTCAAAGTCGAGTCACGTTGTACGTATTGAAAGCAGGGCTGAAAACGACTTTCTTCAAAATCTGTTGCTGATTATGGACCTTAACTGTAAGTACTTTTTTTTTCTGATTTCGTTTTCTTAATACTACTCCTAACCATCATCATCATCATCAACACCATCATCATCATCATTATCATCGTGATTATGTTAAAAATAAATTGCATTTTCACTATCGAGAATAATTCTGTTAACTCGTGCTTCAAATCGGTATTAATGTTAATGATTAACACTCGTATTTTACGTTGTCTCGTTGCCGTGTCGCCGTAAACACCGATCGACAGTGTTTAACTCTTTCAGGTGTCCTGCGTTGCACACTAAGTCAAGGACTCGTAACCTGGAGGCCACGGGTTCGAGCCTCACAGGAAGCACTAGGCTTTACGTGGGAGTATCCTTAGTCAGTACACTCCAGAGGCCTAGCCTGGTACTGGTGAAACCCAGGACATACATGAATATGGGAGCCGTCGACTGAAATAATGTTGAAGGCGACATTAAACACCATTAAACAATAACTCTGAAAACAATAAGGCTGAAAATACAATCCACAGAAGCTAGAGAAAGTTTTTAGTCCTGAAGGCTTGTTTAAGCAACCGGACTGGTATATAGATCAAAGATCAGACTACATACAATATACAGGGATTTTCCTTGCTTAACTTCGAAGAGAAATGCATTGATGAAGCATTCAGGAAACCTCTTGTGATCCGTTGACCAAGTCATGGGTGATACTACGATGGGTGATATTTCACATACGCCTCACGTTTCTTCGCCGGAAATATACCGCTTTACCGCTCGTAAAATGATACGATTCCACTTGTAAAGAGAATACAAGAGACACAATATATTTCAATCGAAGTATTTCTAAAAAGGTTTCCATTGACAAATAGTTTGTCCATTCATTTTTACGTGATTTGTCAGTTTCTGTGACAGTTCTCAATGATAGATTGATAAAATGATACGAATAACTTCAGCGTAGTTGTTGTCGTTGTTTATTGCTTTGCATCGGCGCCGCCATGTTTAATATTATGTGGCCGAGCCCAGGTACAGCATCGATAGCATACAGGACTTGAGAACAGGGGATTGCTGCATCTATCCCCAGCTCGGCCAATTTCTTTCCGAGGACTGATGATAGTCTTTGCGACAGGATTCATTCCTCTCTCACCGCTGACCGTTGTTTCGACGATGGTTATATGGGAAAGCAGCCAGTGGCTTGGAGAGAATATTGTGCGGAGTACTAGTAAAAAGAAATGCAGGAAAGATTGGATAGGTGCACTGGCCGGCGCGGTATAACTGAAATAATGTTGAAAACGGCGTTAAACACCATACAATCAAGAAATCAATAAATCAATTTATATCATGTGACTTAACTATTTACCAAACGACATAAGTTTTTACTGGACCGTATTGAAACCATTTGCAGACGACAAATTCAATGTTGCTAAAATTATTATTTCTGTCTGATAGGTAGAAAACATTGCTGGAAAAGGAGAAAATTTTGGTTTCCAGCATTTTTTCTCCTTTTCCCACAATGATTTTTGAAAGGCTCTATTGTCAGGGTCGTTAAAACTCGGGATTGTGTGGTAAATGGTTAAAATATTTCAAAATGGAAACTTTCTTGAAACAAACGAGGTTAGATGCTTTACGGAATCGGCCGTGTTGTGACCAGCGATAAATTAAGTTGATATCAAACTCGCGGCCCCTCGTTATCTGTTAAAATTTATTCATCCATTTATTTTATTTGTGAATTAATCTAACAACTTTATGTCTGTATATCTGATTATACGTATGCATTGAATTGATTTGTATTGTCTGACAATGAGCTGTATGCTTTAAGTCGAAAATAAAATGTTATCTAAAAATTGTTTTAACTGAATGACATTTTACACCGTTTTCAACATTATTTCAGTTATTTACGGCGACAGCTAAAATATTGACGTATGTCCTGGGTTTCATCAGTACTAGGCTGGGGCTCTGAAGTATCTTGCCAAAGGATACCTCGACAAAAACTCAGTGCTTCCAGGGAGGCTTGAATCCGCGCCTCCATATTAGGAGTAATACATTTCACCTCTGAGCCACGAAGGACCCCGTACTATCGTTCTTTTTTAACCGATATGTCAAGAAAAGCGTTGCTATTTTCCTTTAATATTTGTATGTTTCACGTTTGATATCAGCTCAAATGCTGCTAAGCGCGACTCAATACGCTTATGCGGCAAGTGTAGATCAAGAGCAGACTGCGCGTTTCGTGCGGTCTGATCTTGGATCTATACCGTCCGACACGGTGAGTTTTCCAGCGTAAAGAACTCTAAAAATACAATACTTTTGTTTTTTGATATTTTGGCCCGGAAATTATTAGTTTAAAGTCACGATATCATTGGTTTGGTTTAAATCATAGGGAAGCGAGGAGCTCCAATGGGGCATCAAAGCGCCAAATAAATGAGCCATGCTCAGGAAAAAGGGGGTTTAATGCATCCCCGTAATACATTATACGATGCAAGTAGTCATATGGCTTACAACACTCGAAAAAGGGCATTCGGACATTTGCGTAAAGTGTCGTCTCGGATCAGCCTGCGCAGTCCGCGCAGGCTAATCCGAGACGGCACTTTACGACTAAATTAGATTTTGTCCTTCAGAAGACTTGCGCAAAACAGAAAATTACATAAAAACGAAAAGTGTCGTTTCGGATTAGCCTGCGCGGACTGCGCAGGCTGATCCGAGACGACGCTTTACGCAAATGTCCGAATGCCCCTTTTCGCATGTTGCAAGCCATGTAATGATAGATCCATAAAATCCTTTTTGTCTGACAAACGATGAGATCATGAGGTAAAATGGTCCTTAGATACACAGAAAATTGACCAATAGCAAAAAGCTTAGACCCATATCAACCTGCGAGGACTGCACAGGCTGATTTGAGTCGTTACTTTTTACAAATGCATTAAACCCTCTGTTACCGAGAATAACCAAGAAATATACTCTATCAGGGAAACAGACCAAATTTATTTAAATTCGATGGTGTTTAGTCACAATATTTTGCAAAAAATAGCAGACCGTGTATACTATAAATCAGACTGGAAGTTCTGTGCAGTCTGATCTAAATCTACACTCTCGGTAAAATGAAGCCCTACATTGACTTACATTGCATACAAAGACAGTAAAAAATGTTACGTTTGTCCGTCTAAATGTTAACAATACTTCTGCTCGAGCAAACATGAAGACGAAAAATCGAAATAGAATGTGGACCATGCTCCGTGAAAAGTAGGTATCATCTGCAAAAAAAATACCGACCCAGGTCAGTCTGCGCAGTCATCGCAGGCTGACTTGGGTCGATACTTTTTGCTATTGGTCGATATTTCGCATGTCAAAGTACTAGTCTGCCTCATTATTCAGTAGTGTGTTGGACAAAATGATTTATATGGATCAATAATAATGCTAAGACTTGCTTGGTATATTGAATGCATCACGCGGACAGGGGCATTCGGACATCTGCTTAAAGTGTTGTCTCGGATCAGCCTGCGCAGTCCGCGCAGGCTAATCCGAAACGACACTTTCCGTTTTTATGTAATTTTCTGTGTTACACAAGTCTGCTGTAGCACAAAATTTAAGGTAGTCATAAAGTGCCGTCTCGGATTAGCTTGCGCGGACTGCGCAGGCTGATCCGAGACGGCACCTTACGCAAATGTCCGAATGCCCCTTTCCGCGTGTTGCAAGCCATATTGAATGCATCATGGAGATGCAGTAACACCGTTTTGCCAGAGTGTCGCTCATATTTGTGTTAGCTTCGCGGTGTTTACTACTAAATAGGAGTTTTCTTCTCACTGATTTAACGGTTGATGGGTTTATATAGTCAACTCTGACAATCAACTTTTATATTCATTAGCAAACGGCTTCTGGCTCGGCCTAACTGATAGGCACACACACACACAATGGATTTGGGAAGATACACACGAGTTGCCTACCTTCACAGGTGATTTTGCTTTTTGGTTTGTGTTTGTATCTGGTACCGTTTTCAACATAATATCGAAACGGCAAGTGTACCTTTCTATGGTATTCTGCAGTGTCTTTTACAACTACTTCCATCAACATTCTGTCAAGCCACTGGCTGCCTTCACAGACACATACCGCGGCAGTTAGCTGTTTTTGGATGGAGCCGTTTAAGTGGTCGATCGTTCTGCATTATTTTGCTCTAACTGATGATAATTATGATACTACAATGTTCAGTGTAACTTTAAATCTGTATATATTTATTTAAATGTAGAACTTTATTACTTCTATCATCACCGAACTATTATCGTAATTGAGCGGAAGAAGGAAAATTTAACAAATCAGATGTATGTAGATCTATCCATTTTGTGATACTCTACGAGATAAGCAACTTTTGGCCTCGACTTTAGTTCAATGTGAACGCCTTTGCAGATGCTCGAAAAGTGAAATCTGTTTTCGGAAGGGTAAGAAAGCCTTGCAGAAAGAAGAAGAAAATGGTGGTTGTCAGCATTTTCTCCTTTTCCATAATGTTTTCAAAACTCTTTTTCTTTACGGTCGTTCGGCAAAAGGTTAATTTGCAATTTATAAAAGATGATAAACAAAAGTGCTCCTTGGGAACAAGGAGGTGTTAATCGGTGCTAGCTTGATATTCTCTATTCTATTTTCTTTAAAAACATGTACATGTATAATCTGTTTTCATATCATATTCTCAGTCTCATAATCGTCCATAACCGCTTTAAAAATACAGTATTGATTACTTTTTTAAGCCACCACGACATTTGCTGCAATTTCTTTCATAGAAAAGTATTTTATTTACATTCTTTTCCTTTAGTTTTTCCGAATAAAGACTTCAAAGTAACAAATTAATATTTAGCTATCGAGTGATCACCTGAATACATTGGTAATGGATCTTTTTCTATCCGAACTTCTATGTGTCGTCGTTCGAATTTCGAATATAAATAGATCTATTTTAGTAGATCTAGATCTGATATGAAAAATGAGAAACGAGCCATGCTCTGTGAAAAGGGGGCTTAATGTATCTTAATGTATCTGCAAAAAGTATCGATCCAGGTCAACCTGCGCAGGCTGACCTGGACCGAAACATTTTGCTATTAGTTAATTTTCTGCATGTTAAAGGACCAGTGTACCTAATAATTCAGTCGGTTATCATACAAAATGGATTTTATAATACCGTGATAACTTGCTTGTCATGCATCACGGAGAAGTTTTAAGCCCGCTTATCACAGAGCACAGCTCATATGTAACTTTCTTCGAAATATTTTCAGGTTGGGACATATCCCATAATCCTCCCCAGCCTCAAGTCAACGACGAGCACTGTTGTGTTTTACATGCCAATAACGATTACCAATGGCATGACGTACATTGTGACGTCACCGAATATTTTGCTCTTTGTGAACTGTAGTCGAATGTGCAGGAGATTTCAGGCTATTGATGGCGTGAAAAAGTGCGTCGGTCTCTGACGTTTTAGCTTAAACTATTGTCAAATCTTAATGTTTTCTGAAAAAATCAAAAGTTTATGTGGGTCATCGGCATTAGGTTGGTTTCTACCAGAATTAGCATATGAATATTTATTGTAGCGAACGGATTTTATAAATGACGGCTTTTTTTGTTAGCGTGGGTTGTGATTTTACATAAAGATCTATCAAATCAGAGATTTAGGCATAAATTATGATGGCTTTAAAAATTTCCAAAATCACATTTCATTTCAAGAATCTGATATGTTCCGATCGCATTGTCATCCCGAACGGGTATCAGAAAAAAATTTACGATTGTCCAAACTGAAAGCATTTGAAGACAACGGACTAGATATACTCTTAGATGTAAATATGACTGCAATGGTGGGATTTGCGGGCTACAGAGAATCAAAGACTGGGGGAAAAAGGAGAAAATCCTGCCCAACTCAGTTTGTGTTTTTTTTGTATTTTTTTATGTCAAAAATGATCGGTAAGAGGTAATATGCATGTTTAGTTGCAGACCAAGAAGATGTAAGAAACCGTTGATTGGTTGGGTGATTGAACAGCATTTTACGCCGCTTTCAACATTATTTCTGTCAAATCACGGCGACAGCTCACATATTGATTTATGTCCTGGTTTTTACCAGTACTATGCTAGGGTTCTGAAGTATATTGTCCAAGGACACTCCCACGAAAAACCCCATTGCTTCCAGTGAAACTAGAACCCAGGGCCTTCAAGTTACGAGTCCTACACTGTGTTACTGAGCGAGGCAGGACCCCGAGAAAGGTCTTAATCAGAAGCATTTTTTTTTTTAAATTATTTACAGTTCCCTATTTGCAAATAGAGAGGGCTTAATGCATATGCAAAAAGTATCGACCCAGGTCAGCCTGCGCAGTCCGCGACGGCTGACCTGGGCCGAAACTTTTTTGCTATTGGTCTATTATCTTCATGTCAAAGGACCAGTCTACCCCATAATTCAGTCGATTGTTGATAAGTTATGTGAAAATTTCCAGCCAACAATAAAAAAGACGGAATTTTGCAATTTCAAAGTTATTCATTCGCAATAAATATCTTCTAATCAGACATTGTAGATCCAACATCAGAACACATGTTCTGTGCATTCTAATCTTAATGCTCAATGGCCGCAATTTAAGCGCCTTGAGTCGCGCTTAGCAGCCTCTTTACCACACAATCCCGACTTTTAAAACTTTTAACGACCTTGAAAAAGAAGCCTTTTGAAAACATTGTAGGAAAAGGAGAAAATGCTGGCAACCAGCATTTTCTCATTTTCCCACAATGTTTTCTACCCTTCCCAAAACAAATTTCAATTTTTCAGTCACATTTCTTTTGTTGTCTGCAAATGCTTTTAATTTGGATCAGTCTAAAAATTGGTCGTTTGGTAAAGAGTTAAGTAATGACTTGCAAGGTATAAGGAATCACGGTGATGCATTAAGTCCCGTTTGGTCAGAGCATGGCTCGGTTGTATCAATGTGTCGAATTCTAGTGAAGGACGTTAAGGGGTTAACCTTATGAAATGAATCCTTTTAATAATACTGCTACTACTATTAAATCTACTACTACTAGATCTGCTCGTAAAAAAGATAATATCATTATTGGGTATTTTTTTTCTTTTTCTTTATTTTTTTTCTTTTCAGTTTCATCTTTTTGACGTACAATTTTTTCAATTGTAAGGAAACTCAAATCCAATTTGCATCTAGGTCGTAACCCTCAGTGTCTGTAACACTGCAAGATGACTGCAAAACTAGGTGGTCCACTGGCTGCTTTCCCACATTAAAATCGTCGAAACAATATTCAGTGGTGAAAAATAAAGTCTGTTGCGATAACTATGATCGATCCTCGGAAAGCATTTGGCCGAGCTATGGAATCGAACCAGCGACCCTTGGGTATCAGGTCCTATATTTTACCGACTCAGCTACCGGGCTCATCAAAGGAAAAGTAAAACCTAAGCTCTTACTCGGCAGGCCACTATATTTGCCTCGCAAAAGTCGAGGTCTAGTTTAGCCGGGTGAGCGTTATGGCACCAGTATGGTTCTCTTGTCTTTTTCTATGTCTCTTTAAGCGATAAACCAGTTTTTGTTTTGTTCCCGTTTGACCTGATCTTTTGACATGACCTTTGTTTTTCGTAAAAGGACGTCTGGGTCAAAATTTGTAAGGCACAAATCTTATCTTAACCCTCTCCCCCCGCCACACACACACACTAATGTCTTACAAATATGACTTTAAAATATACACCACATGTACTGGCTAGCTTTTGGAAACAATGTAAAAGAAGGAGCAAGTGATTGTAATAAGAACTTGACAAGTGTTCGTTCTGCAGAACGTTTCTTATCTGTGTCAATTGTGGGTCATACATGGTTCAGTGATGTAGGAATCGAAACCTGGACGTCCGGACTCGATCCTCACACGGGGCCCTGAAATTTTCACAGGAGTATCCTAGGGCATGAGACTTTATTGCCCTGGTGTTTTACACCACTTTCAAAATTAAATCAATTATACACAGTCACAAATTGCTTATTCACATGTACCCTGGGTCTTACGGGAACACACATATATATCTAAGTTATTGCCGTGAAATGACTGAAGTAATTTTTTAAAGCGTTGACACCATTGAATCAATCAACCAACGTTCTGTGCCGTCTGATCTTGATCTCTAGACAACAAGAGCACAAAGAGTCGCAAAATGCGGAAGAGGGCACCTAAACGGCTATTATAAATAAGCAGCGCTCTTGGAAAAAAGGTTTAAGGTAGTAGACCTCTAGTGCTTCTAGTGCAATATGAAATAAAATTTCTTGTTAGTTGATAATATAAGGATTTATACTGATATAATACTTTTGCACATTTTTAACCTACCGGAATTTCCTTTGATGTCTATCTTGAAATTATTTGTTGATACTTTTGTTAGTTTCCTGAAAAGGGAGGTAATTATTATCTCCCTTTGTAATGAGAATATAGTGATTTTAGACTTATAAATGACAATTCTAAGAAGGAAAAAAAGGGAAAAGTGGCTCGGTTAAAGCAGTACAATAATACTCACTTTTAATCATAGCAAATTTTCTAGGATAATATCATTGGGGAAATAGTTGTTTTCCTTTAGGGGTCTAATACCTTAATGCATCTCTGTAATGCACTATTCCAAGCAAGTCTTCATATGAAATGGATCCATCTTGCTTAACAACAGGCTACAAAATGGTGTAAAATGGTCCTTTGTTATACAGAAAATTAATCAATAGCAAAAAGTTTCGACCCATGTCAGCCTGCGCAAACTGCGCAGGCTGACATGAGTCGATACTTTTTTGCGTATGCAATAAACCACCTCAGAGGGCATGGCTTAGATGTATTAAGAAACAACACTGTTCATACCCATGTAGTTGGAAGTATTTGAAAACTTTCAGGTAAGCAATACTACCGGAAAACAGCACACACTCATTTTTCATATATATATACAAGTCATGCTATGTGAAAACGAATGAATGTATCTGCACAAAGTATCGACCCAGGTCAGCCTGCGCATCCTGACCTGGGTCCAAACTCTTTGCTATCGCTAAATTCTCTTCATTTCAAAGGACATTCTACCACATGAGTCAGACTGTTGTTATGGACAAAATGGATTTTATGGGTCCATAATTATGTGATGACTTGCTTGGTAGAATGCATCATAATTAAAGATGCATTAAGTCCCCTTCTGCTAGAGCTTGTCTCATATTTTTGCACAACTGAACCCGGTAGCTAAGTCGGTAATGAACAGGGCTAAGAAGAAGGGGATCGCTGGTTCGAATCCCCTAGCTGGGCCAGTGTTTTTCTGGGGATTGATATCATTGGGATAGGATTCACTCCTCGCTCACCACTGATCACTATATCTAGCTTAGACAAGACGCTTTTCAACGCCATTTGACCATTCACCAAGGAATCCCGTGTTTTAACGAACCCAAAACAAGGAGACTATTGAAACCATTGTGGAAACAGGAGAAAAATGGTGGTAATCATTCTCACATTTGGCGCTCTACGGTTTTAACTTTCGTATGTCAATGGAATGAAATCGACGTCTAAAAATAAATTTCCAATACAATTGAACACTTGATTGATTGATTGTATGGTGTTTAACGCTGTTTTCAATATTATTTCAGTAATATCGCGGCGGCCAGTGCACCTATCCATGCTTTCCTGGAGTTTATTTCACCAGTACTCCGCACGAGCCACTGGCTGCTTTCCCACATAACCATCGTCGAAACAATGTTCAGCGGTGAGAGAGGAATGAATCGTGTCGCAATGACCATCATCAATCCTCGGAAAGAAATTGCCCGAGCCGGAGATCGAGCCAGTGACCCCCTGTTCTTGAGTCCTGTTCGTTACCGACTGCGCTACCTTGGCTCGACTTGAATACTTGAGCGGCGCACGAAGAACTCAAAGTTTAATGCATCTCGTGATCTGCATTATAATAGACAAGTCATCACGTGATCATACATCCATAAAATAAATGTTTGCCTGACAACCAATTGAATTATGAGATAAAATGGTCCTTTGATATGTAGAAAATTGGCCAATAGCAAAAAGGTTGGACCCAGATCAGCCTGCGTGGACCCTTTGCATTTACAAATGCAAATGGCAGTTAACGAGTTACTATGAATAAATTAACTGTAAATATCTACCGAATCACAATTTTTAGGAACTTCTTTTTTTTAACTACATAACCTGTACGCAATGAACTACGATGTGTTTAGGTTCAGATGAGGTCAAAGTCGATAAAATAAAAGATAAACCTAATTTCTAGGGCTTTGTTTTGTTTTTAATGACCTATACTTCATACAGTTTAGTTCATATATCCGAAATAACGTTGAAAATACTGAAATTTTCAAATTTCTTCATTTGTCCAAATGTTTTTTCTGGACTTAAACCCTATAGCAGACCCAAACATTTTAGACTTGTTCAGAGTTAAATCTTTCACAGACCACAAATTGAATTTTTCTCGAAAGATTAAATTTGTCTTTAACTCTTTCAGCACCAAATAAATGAACTCGACCTTTCATGACGGCTATAAATACAATCCATTGAAACTTTCAAAGATTTTGATTGTATAGGCTTGACTAAACAAGTGGACGGTATAGATCAAAGATCAGACTGCACGTTCTGTGCAGTCTGATCTTGATCTATGCCGTCCGCAAAAGTCATTATTTTTGCCTGTGGCGCCGAAAGGGTTAAAAGAGATGAAAGCGTTATTGGCAGATGTAATTTATTCTGGGGGTCTTAAGTTCTTTACGAAACGACAAGTTTGAGACTCATTCATATTGAAAACACTTTCTGATGACACTTCAAATATGGTTCAAATGATGAAATAAGCCTTTAATTGGGTATAAAACAACATGGGAAAATAATATATATGGGATCTGACATGAGTTGGCTTTTGAGATAAAATTTTATTAAACGAGTCTATGGAAAATGTTATTGAGCGAGCCTTTGGCGAGCTTAATAACATTTTTTCTTGACGAGTTTAATAAAATTTTATCTCAAACGCAAACGAATATCAGATTCTTTTTATCACATAACGATATTTCACAAATTATTGATCAGAAGATGCGAAACCATTCTATGCACCCGCGGTAGTATCCATAAAACCCATTCACTAGAACTATGAAATACGTACAAAATGACGTCAAAAATGACCTCACATAATTGTGATATTACACGTGTATGAGATAAGAAAATTCATAATGGGTATATTACACTGAAAACAAGGGAGGTTATGTGATAAAATATGGATAATTATGGATCACTAAAATACATATTGTCTAACAACCGGCTGAATCATGGGGTACACTAGTCCTTTGAAATGCAAAAAATTGACCAATAGCAAAAAAGTTTCGAACCAGGGCAGCCTGCATGGACTACTCAGGCTGATCTAGGTCGATACTTTTAGCAGATGCATTAAGATCCCTTTTCAATTAGCATGGTGCATATATACCTGGCTTTACGTCGGGTAGCGCATCTGTACCGTTAGTGAAGTTACGGACAAAGGAATTGAAGATCGAAACACTAGGGCATGTTGTTTGATTGACTGATTTCCGTTTATCTATTGTAGCCACCGGCTACTCATATGGGCAACGCCCAAGAAGGCTTTTAGTTATATTACGGGGGATAGTGCAAGATACAGGAAGAAATCCATCCTACGTGTTCAGTGTGCAGCGCCGCCATACGGGACCTCGGTTAGAAGTCTAATCCTATAGACATTTTCAAAAATTTTTGGTGGCCAGCCGTAGGGGATCGATTCCACACCCTAAAGTAGCCTGAGATTTCACGTTTACAAGTCCCATGCTCTACCGGTTGAGCTATTGAGGCTGGTCAGGGCAAAAGGGTGCTTAATGCATTTCCGTGATCCATGCTACCAAGCAAGCCATCACATAATCATAGATCCATATTATCCACGTTTTTAACAACTTCTGAATCATGAGGTAGAATAGTCCCTGGACATACAGAAAATTGACCAATAGCGAAAAGTTTCGGCCCAGGTCAGCCTGCGCAGTTCGCGCAGGCTGACCTGAGTCTATACTTTTCGCAGATGCATTAATTAAGCCCCCTTTTCACAGAGCATGGCTCATATGTAGGCTGTATAGGTACATGATCATTCGGCATACCTCGGGTGATGGGAGCCATCAAATCCCTCGGCTGTATCTGGTAGCTTGATATGTACCTACACGGTACATTTCATCGCCGGAAATATGCCGGTTTACCGTTCTGAAAATTGTAAGGCTCCTCGTAAAAAAGAAAACTTGAGTCTCAATTTTCTATCGAAATCTTTCTAACTATATTTTAGTTGACAAACAGTTCGTACATTCATTTTTTTTAACGTGGTTTATCAATTGCGATTGAAGTTTTCACCGACAGATAGATAGATAGATGTGAATAACTTCATCGAGGTTGTTTATGTCGTTGTTAAACGACTGACAGTGGCGCCGCCATGTAAAAGATCACGTGATTGGCAGTTCAAATGGAAACGACCGTTATACAGACGAGGTTAGATGTAGGTACGGAATCGGCCGAGTTGTGACGAGTGGGTACATGATAGGTTGATTGAGGGTAGCGCGTGAGCCTTGTGACCGAGTTTATCACTTAATCCTTATCCTGCTGAATAAATAAAAAACGATAAGTTAAAATCGATAAACCAAATAAAATCGATAACCCAAAATAACATAAAATCGATAACCCAAAGTTTTCTATTTCAAAGTTATTTTAGAGGAGAAATATCTCCTTATCGGACAGTGTAGATCAAAGATCAGACTGCACGTTCTGTGCAGTCTGATCTTGATCTACATTGTCCGCAAAAGGTCAGTGAGTCGCGCTTAGCAACCGAAGAGTTAACACTTTACAAGACGACAACAATTTTAGAGTATTGCAGATTGAAAAAAAAAAAGAAACGTTGCAGACGACAATTTGAATGTGGTTCAAATGAGTTGAATTACTTTGAACAAGGTTTGAAAAATTATTGGAAAAGGAGAATCTCCTTTCCCTATAATGTTTTCAAAAGCCTGTTCCCTCGGAGATTGTTTAGTAAGGAGTGAGGGCAATTGAAAGGTAGAAACACTGGATCAGGTCACGACAGTTCCTTGAGGACACACTATGTGGGTGGTGTAAGCGCACCGTTTGACCGAGGTTAGACTTTAAGGTGACTGGAAGAGTAGATAAGCGAGGGCAGGTTGGACTGACCATCGCTGTAAATGTGTCATCTGATTTGTACAAGACCTAGGTTCATGACCAGTCTTGACACATAAATCTTCTTCTTTCAGCATCATCATAATCATCATCATCGTTCTCTTCTTCTGTCGGGCCCGGCCGGGTAGCTCAGTGGTTGGGGTATCCGTGGTGACGTGACCTGTTGGATGCGGGTTCGATACCTGGTTGAGGCAGACTCTCTTTCCGCCGATTTTTCGCCTCTCACCTCTGTGTAGTCAGTGACTTTGAAAGAAAGCTGTGTCATTACTCGTGTGAGAAAGCCAGGAAACACATGCGTAGGTGCACTGACCGCCGTGATATGACCTAGGCTGTTAAAACGACGTAAATCTCTAATACAAGCAAGTCTCCTCTGTCGGCCTCTGTGCAATGGTTAAACAAAAGTCTTTTTCTTTTTGCATTTCTTCAAAGTGGGATTACGTACAATTAGATAAAAAAAAAACAAAGGATTGACTCGGGACATTGAGTGTATGCCAAGGCATTGCCGTGAAAAACAACATACGTGAGTATATGTATATAGGTGCTGATGCTCTATACACTACTGAATAAATAAATTGCATTTTTCTCAAAGGCTATAAATACATTTCCTCTGCAAGATCAAGAGACAGTTCGGTCATAATCTAGAATATAGCAGTGGACAGTGTAGATCAGAGATCAGACTGCACGTTCTTGTTCTACACTGTCCAAAAAAGCTTCTGGTGTCGTCGATGGTATGAAAAGAGATAACCTGCTAAAAAGTGAGGTGAAAGTTTCAAGCCGATTAAAACCCACATTTTGCCGTTTCAAATGCATTTTAAATAAAATATTTCCTTGTCGAACAGTGAAGATCCAATATCATACTGCACGTTCTGTGCAGTCTGATCTTGAGCTACACTGTCCACAACAGGTCCTTGAGTCGCACTTTGCAGCCCTAGGGGTTTAGTGTTGGATCAACCGACGAAATTTTGGACTCGTACACAGTAACAGTATTTGTCGACGACAAAGTCTATGCTATTTTTCTTTCATAACTTAAACAAACATTGTGGGCAAAGAAAAAAAAAAAAGGTGGTTACCAGGAGTTTCTTCTTTTTTCCTTAAATGTTTTGAGAAGAGTTGCTTTCGTGTATCGTTAAAACTTGGGCTTCTTCGTAATGGAATAACCCTTTACCACATAGCCCGGTCGGGTAGCTCAGTGTTTAGCGTGACTCGACTTGACTTTGTAGTTGAGGGTTCGATATCCGGTTGAGGTAAACTTTCTTTCTGGCGATTTTTGCATTTCACCTCTGATGCATGTGAGAAAGGAAGTCAGTGGCTTGGAAAGAAGGTCGTGTCAGTACAGGTGTGAGAAAGCCAGGAAAAACATGCGCAGGTGCACTGACCGCCGTGATATGACCTTAGGTGATAAATAGCCGCTTAACGCTAATACAAACAAACTTTACCACATAACATACTCATCTGAATTGAAAGGAGCTGCACACGAAAAATTCAGTGGATTCAAATCATGTGCTTTGTCCATGAAAGGATAGAAAACATAATGGGAATACAAGAAAATGCTGGTTGCCAACATTTTATCCTTTTCCTACAATGTTTCCAGAAGTTTTTTTGTGGAAAGGTAAAACATGGGCTTTTTTGTTATAAAACAAATGGTATCACGTAAGCAAACACACTTTGTGACGACCTGGGGACGTATTCACAAACCATTCCTAACGCTTAGGCTGCTAAGCCCGACTTAACCTTATACCACACAAGTTGGCTTCTTTACAAAAGAAGCCAGGAGAGGTCAGCATCAATGTTTTCAAATAGTTTATTGGCTTTTAATTTCAATGTATTTTGGTACATGTAAACAAACAAGTAAAAAAACCGCCGCGCAGAAACCTCATATGCTTTACATGACGGTCATTTGACCTTCTTGTCGCGTTTTCAAGTCGCATGATCTTGTCCAGCAGTCTTCTTTCTCTTTTTTAACGAAATTCTTCTTATTTTTTCTTCTGCTTAGATTTATTTGCTTAATGAAAAATTACAATTAATTGAGAGGTCATTTGCAACCATGGCAAATTAATATCACAAATCTTTTCTGAAATTCGTCATATAAAATTCTAACATGACACGTGAATTCGGCTCTATAGATACAGTGCAACGAAAGCGTGGTAAAATCTACGTTATACTATATACAGTGACGTCATTCTGTATAAAGTAAGTTATTCAATGGAATATAATCTGCATCCGCGTTTTTACTCTAAGTATGAACTTGTTTTCCTTTCATTAAGAGTTGGTCATGTTAGAATAGAAATAATCTTCTTTCCATCGTGGTTTATCGTTCAATAAACCACGTTGTGAGTTATGAGGCGCAATGAATAAACCACTCGGGCTATCGCCCTCGTGGATTATTTATTGTGCCTCATAACTCACAACTGTGGTTTATTGAACGATAAACCACGATAGAAAGAAGATTATTTCTTAAATAAACCACGTCTATTTCCTGTTTCGGTTTTTTGATTTCGCTTTATTTACAAAACCATGACGAAACAGACTGTGTATCAGAACAATTTCGCAAGAAAAATGGATTTATACAGCAAATCCTGTGGCAGTCTGCCTTTTAAACTCACCACAGTTGGAGAGGTCTGATGACCTCTCCAATAATGCCGAGTTTTAACGACTCTAGTGGAGAGGGCTTTTGAAAACATTGCGGGAAAAGGAGAAAATGCTGGTAAACAGCATTTTCTCCTTTTCCCACCATGTTCTCTACCATATCAAAGAAAAATTTGCACCATTTGAGCTACATTGAAATTGTCGTCTGCAAGTGCTCTCAATTTGGACAAGGTTAAAATTTTGTCATTTGGTAAAGGGTTAAAGCGCTTTTGCATCCGGTGTAGATCAAGATAAGACTGCACAGAACGGCTGTTTAATTGGATTTGAAGGGTCCCAAGTTTTACCTTTAATAGCGCCTTCGCTGCCAACTAAATGGTGCCAACTTCTCTCGAGGTCTATAAGTATCTTTTTCGTTTTAATTGAACCTGTTTTTGGTTGAAGTTAAGAATCAGATAGCGGACGGTGTAGATCTAAGATCAGACGGCCCATTTTGTGCAGTCTGATCTTGATCTGCACCGCCCGCAAAGGCTATCCAAGGCGACATTGGGAGTGACAGAGTTAAAGAATTAAAAGACACAAGTATACATTAGTGCTTTAGCAGATGGGGAACACTATGATCACACTACATCTGCCATGCATACTGATTCTGAATTTATACTGCCATATTGGTCAAGACCGTCGCGAAAGAAGCTTCATTCATTTATTTCTAAGGGGTTTAACTCCGTTTTTAACATTTTTTTTTCAGAAATATCGCAGCGGTCAATGCACCTATCCATGCTTTCCTGTAGTTTCTTTTACAAATACTTCGCACAATATTCTTTCAAAGCCACTAGATGCTTTCCCTGATAACCATCGTCGAAACAACGATCAGCGGTGAGAGTGGGATGATTCCAGTTGCAATGACTATCATCAAACCTCCAAAGAGAATTAGAAGTGCTTTGGATTCTAACCAGCAGCCTCCGTGTCTCATGCCCTATACGTAACCGACTGAGATACTGGGCTCGGCGCGATAGAAGCAGCTATAGGAATTATTTCAACTTGATTTGACTTCTGTCAGGTGATCTCTGCTTTCTTTTTTTTTTCATCTAGAGGATTTGGTGTAAACAAACAGGGTTAGGTCAAACATGATAAGCCATGCTCTGTTTGAAGGTTTAAAAGGAATCGAAAAACGAGATTTTAAACAAACGGAGTGTCAACGGGCTTCAGACACAATGGGTGAGTTAGCTTGTCTTTATGCCTTAGATAGATAGATAGATAGAAAGAACACTAACTACAACTTATCTTTGCTTTTGCAAAAAAAAAAAAATGCAGATCAAGATCAGACTGCACAGAGCGTGCAGTCTGATCTTAGATCTACACCGCAGGTGTCCTAGTGACGTGTTTTCTCGTTCCAGAGACAATGGGTGAGTCATATGGTATTTAACCGTAAGAGCGCTAAGCAAAACCTATGTTCATTTTGCAAACAGTGTAGATTAAGATCAGAATAGTCAGTCAGATTTTAGATATACACTTTCTGCTTTTTTGTAACATATTTTCCCAGTGTTAGTCGCTGGCATTCAATTTCAAAACTAGTTTAAAACTTGCCAGGTTATTCTGTCTCTTGTTTAGTTTTTTTTTTGCCTATTCTAAGATTAATTTTTCTGTCAGCTACTAATGGGTTTAATGCATCCCCGTGAAGCGTAATACCAAGCAAGACATCATATAATTATTGATCCATCAAATCCATTCATGCATAACAACTGTCTGAATCATGAGGTACACTGGTCCTTTGACATGTAGAAAACTGACCAATAGCAAAAGGTATCGATCAAAGTCAATTACAAAACCGATCATCATTTCATTGCCATAGATATGTGGGTCTATAGATCGTGAAAGGAGACTGTGATAAGGAGTGATCAAATAACTATTAACGCCTGGACCCAGGCTTCCTAGAGCCCAAATAGTTTAGCTCTTATGACACGCTATCGCCGGTTAACTAATAATAGACGTTCTCTGTTTATATACCCTCAGTGACATCACTGTTTCTCTTTATGCATGTTACCATATCGCTTCAGGTTCAAACTTCCTATACATAACGGCACTGTTGTTTGGGTCGCTGGTCACGTGCTTTGCGTCATCAAAAAAAGGCGTGGCCATAAACGGTGGCAACAGTTACCATTGCGGGGACGAGGATGCTCTCAGTAATGTGCACTGGTGGTAAGAACTGTTAATGAGATATTTTGTTTGTTTTGATTTTTTCTTTGCTTGATTTGTAGTTTGTTACTCGTCTTACAATTACTTTGAGCTGCGCGTTGGTGAAAGACAGTTTAATACATCTCCGTGATGCATTATACCAATCAAGTGATTACATAATCATGGATTCATAAAATCCATTTTGTCTAAAACAAACTGAATAGTGAGGTGCAATGGTCCTTGGACATTTAAATAATTTACAAAAAGCAAAAAGTTTTGACCCATGTAAGCCTGCTGGGACTGCGCAGGCTGACCTGGCATTGTTGTAACATAAATGATATCGATGACACTTTTCATTTTATTTGTATCTGCCCCTTCCATCATAGACTAAGAAAGACTTATTAGGGTAAAAGATACTTTGTAAGGCCTTCAGCTTTAAACTTAAATCAACTGGTGTATTGCGAAGGTAGTGAAACAGCTCTCTAGTTTGTAAAGATTGATTGATTGATTGAATGATGTTTTACGCTGCGCTGCTTTAAACATTATTTTAGTCATATCACGGTGACAGCTCGCATATTCATTTATCTAATTCTAGGCTAGGGCTCCCCAAGGACACTCTCATGAAAATCCCAGTGGATCCAGTGAGGCTCGAAATCGGGACCTCCAGGTCACGAGTCCTGCACTTTACCACTGAGCCAAATTTGTCAAGAGCCCTGTGTATTCGTCAAAATGTCTAAAAGTCAAAAAGTCTAAATGTCAACTTATGTTCCTTTTTTTCTCTCTATCCAATAGGCAGCTACATGTTTAGTACTGTCAAGTAAAAGTTAAACTATGTGACGTATTTTATATCTTTGTTGAAAGTACTGCACATACATGTATATGGCACGCTCGCCGTCATACTCACTCAAGATCTCTTAAAATTTCATGTTTATCGTTGCTACTTTTCGTGACTATGCACAACTGTGTACTTGTTTTGAAATAAACTTCCTGAATTTGATAGGTAATCTTGAAAGAATAAGTTGCAACGCTCAATTAATGTAGTGAGTAGCGGTTGGCATCTGTTGACCCAATGGCGTGTTCATTTTGTTTATGTCTGTCTATCGTCGTTGATTCAGTACAGTTTTTCGAAAAAAAAAAAAAACTGAAGAATGTGTTCAACCCTGTGGGCTGCTAAGGGCGAATCAGTGCACTTCAGCAGACAATGTAGATCCAAGATCAGAGTGCACGTCCCGTGCAGACTGGTATTTAATCTGCACAGTCCGATACGGCAAGACTTTTACGTCGTAAAAAGCTTTCAAAATCTTAATATTTAGGTTTTTATTATTGGTTGGCATTATTTAGATTTCATCGGTTAGGCGAATTCAGGGGCAATGGTCTGTCGTAGAATCGAATGTTTAGAAATACGGATCTCGGCCTATGTTATATACATGTAGGAAAGCAGCCACTGACTTATCAAGAAAAGTGTGTGTAGCACGGGTAAAGATAAGTTTAGCAATGCATAGATAGGTGCGCTTGACATTGAAATACCGTTAAAAACGGTATTTAACCCTTTACCAAACAATCTCGTGTTTTAACGACCCAAGGAGGAAAAACTTATTAAACAGTGTTAGAAAAGGAGAAAATTCCACATTGTTTTCTACTCTTTCACACCCCCATCATTCGAAATGCATTCTTCGTCCGCAAATTCATTCGGTTTGGAAAACTCTAAAATTTTGTGGAGTGGTAAATATATAGTTAACACGAAGACAAAAATGTTTGCTTCTTTACAGGTATGACTGGCACTCTACCCCATGGCAACACCACGCAAAAGGCTGTTCAAGTCACGTAAAGTCTGGCTACGTACCCATGGTTTGGGGCTGGAGACAGAACATTGACTACCCCGTCCACCTACAGTCCAATACGCAATACGTGTTGGGATTCAATGAACCCAACTTCAGAGGACAAGCAAACTTATCACCCCAGGACGCTGCCCGTTACTGGCGTGACCTAGAAAGAGCCTCCAATGGCAGGACAATGGTTAGCCCTGCTGTAGCCCCGGGAGGGAACCCCTTGGACCCCGTGAGTTGGTTGGAACAGTTTTTCCAGGCCTGTCATGGCTGCCGTGTTGATCACATTGCCACTCATGCTTACTGGTGCAATGCCGACATCACTATGAACTACCTCCAAGAATTGTGGAATAAATTCCATAAACCAATATGGCTGACGGAATTCGCCTGTCCGCAAAAGAACAGCGTTAATGACCAACTGAATTATATGAAAGCGATCCTTCCGCGACTAGAAGCGGCCCCACACGTGTTCAGATATGCCTGGTTTGTCAGCAGAACGCACGGGGACGGCTGGGTGTTCCCGGCAGCAAGTCTTCTGGAGAACTACGGGCCGCATTTGACCCAGTTGGGTCAATACTATAACAATTTTTGAGCTTGATGTTGAGGAAACAGCAGTAATCGCTCATATAAAAGAAAATCGTCGAAATTTGTTGTAGTTATTAGCTTCTTACACTCGTTGTGTCCTTTAAATGAATGCAAGTATCGGTCTGCTTGATGTTTGTTTATTTATCGTCGCCACCGGTTGCCCAGATGAGCGAAACCCCCTCCCCCCGTAAGGCTTTGTTACTTTGTTATGGGGAATAGTGCAAGATACAGGACAAAACCCATCCAAAGTTATGCCTGGTGTCATGTGCTCGGTGCATAGTACCGTAACACATGACCTAGGTTTAACGTTGACCAGTCCCAATAGCTCAGGTGGTAGAGTATCATGCTTGTAAACGTCAAATCTAGAGTCACTTGGGGGTGTGGGTTCGATCCCCACGGCTGGCCACCTAAATTTACTAACAGTCTTTCGAATGAGACGTTAACAAGCTTAACAAGCAATTTCTCCTTTTCCAACAATATTACAGTGTTGTTTGTATCAACCATTAATTCTTCTGGATTGTTCATTGTAAAGTTTTTGAAAAAGATGCTTTTAATGTAGACATCTGAAAATTCGTTTCAATGTAACATGGCTTAATCCATGTCTACATAATCTCGAGTTTTAAGGGCCCTTGGTAAGGCAGACTTTTGAAGACATCGAGGGAAAAGGAGGAAATGCTGCTTACCAGCATTTTCTCCTTTTCCCATTATCTTTTCTATCCTGATAGTGACAAGTACAATCATTAAGCCACATTTTATCTGTCGACGGCAAATGCTTTCAGTCTGAACTAAACTTAAACTTTTGTCGTCTGGTGAAGAGTTAGTAGGATATAATCGGTTTTGTATGTTTATGTGGTGTTTAACGCCGTTTTCAACATAATATCAGTTATATCGCAGCGGCCAGTGCATCTTTCTATGCTTTCATAGAGTTTTCCTTTACTAGTACTTTGAACAATATTCTTCTCAAACAACTGGTTGCTTTCCCATAAACTATTATCAGCGGTGCGAGAGCAATGAGTCCTGTCGCAATGACTATCATTTATCTTTGGAAAGAAATTGACCGAGCCGGGGTTTCGCACCGATAAAACCCTCGTCAAATGTGTTGTACGCTACCGACAGTGAAATATAAGACTTGGAAAGGTACATAAAAGATCTGACATAAGTTGGTTTGTGAGTTCAAAATTTATCAAACAACTCTGGAAAAAAGTAGGTTTAATCAATCAAGCATATTGTGAGTCTAACGACATTTGGAGACAAGTTTAATAGACTTTACCTAAAAAGCCAAGGACCATCGGATTCCCTGGATTCACATAAAGGTATCTCATGAACAATAGGCATACACGTACATATGGCCTGCAACACGGGAAAAGGGGCATTCGGACATTTGCGTAAAGTGTCGTCTCGGATCAGCCTGCGCAGTCCGCGCAGGCTAATCCGAGACGGCACTTTACGACTACATTAGATTTTGTGCTACAGTAGACTTGCGCAAAACAGAAAATTACATAAAAACGGAAAGTGTCGTTTCGGATTAGCCTGCGCGGATTGCGCAGGCTGATCCGAGACTACACTTTACGCAAAGGTCCGAATGCCCCTTTTCGCGTGTTGCAGGTCATATGTGAATTTTCATTACTTTTTCCTTTGAAGGAATATAAAATGACGTCACATATGACGCTTATCTCAAACGACTTTATAAGAAATTTTGTACTGGCTGTATTACACTGAAACAATGGAGGTTATGTGATAAACGTATGTTCTTCCAGCATTAAATAGTAGTATACATGAGGGGTAAATGCCAGTCCTTGGACACTCACTTCTTATTTCCAATAGTGGAACTCCTCAAGTCAAAGGCGAGGGTAGACCACGTGTTAACAAACATCAATGGTATCATAAACATTTATGGAGTTCAATGAAACGCAGCAATCTGTACTAAACAATGGACATTTCACTGCGACGCAGTGTCTAATAAGTAAATTAAGGCTTTCATTTGTCATTTTCTTTTCTCGTTATCGATAGTTAACAATTTGGCTACGTTAAGGGCACTGTTGAAAGCGGCGTTACATTCCCATTTAATCACAATCAACCTATCCGATTAGCTATAGAGTAGCTGTTATTGCGAGAGAAGACATATTTACATTTTGATCACGGAAGTAAATCGACTGATCCCATGGCTCATTTAATAGAGTCACTGGATTATCATTTTTAAGGTCGCAGGTTGGAATCCCATTCGAGGTAAATGATTTTTGCAGCACGTTCCCCACCCCCCTTCGAAACTAAGAATAAACAGTCACTCCATTATGTTTTAACCTAATAATTTGTCAACTCTCTCCCCTTCTCTCTCCTTTGGGACCCACGGATCTCCCCAGTTGCCGGCTACCGAACAAAGTCCCTGTTTTTCAGTGGAATTATCCATGCTTTCAAAGAGTTTTGTCTACGAGTACTTAAACAACATTCTCTCCAAACCACTGGCTACTTTCTTACATAAACAAAGTTGGAACAATGTTCAGCCGTGAGAGATGAATGAATCCCGTCGCAATGAATGCCACCAATCTTTGGACATAATTTGGTGAAGCCAGGAATCAGATCACTGACCCCCCCAACCCCGGTTTCGAGCCTTTAACCCTTTGCCGCACGATGCCGACTTTTAACGACCCTAGGAAAGAAGCCTTTTAAAAAAAATTTTTGGGAAAAGGAGAAAGTGCTGGTAACCAGCATTTTTCTCCTTTTCCCACCATGTTTTCTACCTTATCAAAGAAAAATTGCACCATTTGAGTCACACTGAAATTGTCGTCTGTAATTGCTTTCAATTTGGACAAGGTTAAAATTTTGTCGTCTGGTAAAAAGTTAAAAACAATGACATAAGTAAACAGTATGGAAATGACACTAGTTTTAAAAAATATACATGTAATTTATTGAACTAACAAGAGCACAGCAATCACTGCTAACGCACGGCTGCAGTTGCTTTTTGAAATAGACTGATTTTCAGTAATAATTATAAGTAGAAAACGGGGCATAACTATGTCAACAAGCAATTTCGTTGAAATGATATCCCCCGCCGAAAAATTTACTTGACCGCGTAACTTAAAATCGCTCCCAGTCGGCCATTTTTCATCGAATCAAAATAAAAAAAGTGTATCGGCGGAATGGGTTTTTGTACACATGTATAAAGTTTCACGAAATTCCGTCCAATGGTATTTGAGATATTCTCCCGGACGGACAGACGGACGGACAGACGGACGGACGGACAACGCTAAAACTATATCCCTCCGCCTTCGGCGGGGGATAAAAATAGCTTGATGGTTACCTGCTCTTTTTGTATTGGTTCCCATTTTGACAGTTAACAATTAGTCCGAAGTAAATACACGACGGCCTTGACAATACATCGGCATTTTTTTCGAAAAAGGTCGAGCTAAAAATAAAGCAATACAAATATCATTATGGCAAATATGTCTTGTAAGTTTGATGTCATGTGAACAATACATGTATTTGGGCCATGCTCTAGCATCTTAGGGGCTTAGTGCATCTCTGTGAATGCATTGTACCAAGTAAGTCTTTAAATAATGATGGATCCATAAAGTCTATTTTGTATAACAACTGACTGGGTCTGAAGGTAAAAATGTCCTTTGACATGTAGAAATTGACCAATACCAAAAGCTTCGACCCAGGTCAGTCTGTACAAACTGTGCAAGCTGACTTGGGTCATTCCTTTTTACAGAGCATGGTTTATATAGTTTGTGTTGGATTCAATACAATATGGAATGAACAAATTGAACTAAAAGTACTTATAAGTGGTATCTCATATTTGAAATTGGTAAACAGTACGACAGGAGCTGTCATCAGACAGCAGAGCGTTCATGAAAAAGCTGTCTGCTGCGGTGGCAATCTATCTGTCTGGAAAACAGGAGCTCTAGAAAAACTTGAAATTCCAAAAATATGTAACCTTGACCTTCAGCTCATGGACATGAGCGGGCAAGGGTATTGCGCTATGAAACTTTGGACCTGTATCTGTCATCAAGCCAAACATAAACCAATTCCATTATTTAGGTTGGAAAGTAGTTTAGTTTGGAAAATATGAGGTCTTAAAAAACTTAGTGCAAACGTAAAATATCAAAGTTTACGACTTGACCTTAGATCATGGGCAAGGGCATAGAATGACTGAAAGCAACTTTGGACCTATACCTATCATATCATACCAAAATAAACAAAATCCATTAAATATTTTAGAAAGATTTGAGCTCTTAAAAAACTAATCATGGGTGCTGGTAGAGTATTGCTAAAAACAAACTGACCTATATACCATCAAACAAAGTATGATGCAAATCCATTATATGGTTTTGGAAATGCGAGCTCTTAAAGACTTTGAGTTTAAACTATGATGTTTAAAAAGTCTATGACTTTGACCCTAAATCATACGTTTAGGTGGTGGCACTGCTGAACCATATCTATCATCATACAAAATATAAACCAATTAAATCGTATGACTGGAAAATATGAGCTCTTAAAATTGTTATACATAACTGTAAAAATATCAAAGTCTACAACCTTGACCTTGAAATCAATAGCGTGGGCATTGCTGAAAGAATGTTTGGACCTATATCTATCATGAACAAATATGAAAAAAAATCCATCACATGGTTTAAAAAACCCGAGATCTTAAAAACCTTAAATGTATAAATATTGAAGTCTACGACCTTCACCTGAAGACCAATGGCTTTTGCTAAAAACAACTTTGGATCTATGTCTGTTAAACTCCAATTCAATTAATCAAATATTGTTGATGATAATGACGACGATGATGACGAGGACGACGATGATGACGATGATGATAGTCTCGAATATGATACTGATGATTTCGTGTAAACGACACATGCATGTTTGTATTTTTTGTTAATCTTTATATGTGTATTATGGGCCGGTGGCCTTTATTTACAATAAACGATTAGATTAGATAAGATTATGCCAAATTTCAGGCAAATCCATTGAACGGTTTGGAAACTGTAAGTTTTTTAGAACTTAAAGGCAAATGTATAAACATCAAAATCTAAAACCTTATGAAAAGGAGATAACACTGGTAACCAGCATATTCTCCTTTTCCCACAATGTTCTCAGAAAGCTTCTTCATCAAGGTTGTTGAAATTTGGCACTTTGTGGGAAAGGGTTCAAGGGTTAAGTAGTTCTCATCACTTCTTCGTAAGATGGTGGTGGGTCTTCAAACCTGGTGTCCATGTACTGATTTTCGTAAGTTCCATTTGTGTCCCTGTTTCCATTCAGATCTGTCGCAAAACGATCCAACCTACCTCCCCTTTCCACTGTATAAACAATATCATTTAATGGCACAAAATACTCTGTTGGCCTTGCGCTATTCCAGTATCGTCTCCTTTCTATCTCTAAATCTGTATCCATTTCTAGTCTCACTTGATTTGAAGATTGCCTAGTGTTCATGGACGCAGTTTGGCCTCGTTCATACCTTAAAGTGAGTCCAAGCTTCCTTGAATTACAACAACAAGTAAAACATATGCAGAGTTCTACAACTATTAGAACTGTGGACACAAGAATTGTCAAAACACATAGCACGATTTTGGTGGTTCTGTTTTCTCTGCAACCTGAAAAGAAAAGTAAATCTAGCAACTGAAACATTTTGTATGAGATAAAATGTTATCATTCTCCTACCAAACAGTCCCAAAATTTAACGGGTCAATGGATTTGTTTGTTTGTATTGGATTTAACGCTGTTAACAGCTTAGGTCATAGCATAGTCAGTCGACCTATGCAGGTCTTTCTGGATTTTTCACTCCAATACTGATACAACTTTCTTTCCAAGCCACTGACTACTTTTCTCACATGTAGTACATGTATTACAGGTCAGAGGTGACCAATCGCCAAACGAGAGAAGGTTTGCCTCAACCCGGTATTGAACCCGCAACACTAGGTCACAAATTAGACACCCCAACCACTGAGCTACCAGGCCGGGCTCACAACAGTGGAAAAAAGGTTTTTGAAAACATTGTGGGAAAAGGAGAATTAACTGGTAACCAGCATTTTCTCCTCTTCCCACAATGTTTTGTATCCTGTCAAAGACAAATACTATTATTTTTTGAAAAATCCAGCTTGTTGCCTGCAAGTGCTCTCAATTTTCGCAGATCTAAAACTTTGTTGTCTGGTTATGGTTTAACTCCTCTATTAAGAACACCCATGGTACTTTTAAAATTTGGTCTTATTAGTGGGGTGGTCTGATTTCTGGGTTTCACTCTCCTACATTTTGAAATAAACCCTGACTCTGAGAAGACTTGTGTAGGTTTAAATGATGTGAATATTAAATGTGTTTCATTTTAGGGAAGCAAAGCACACAAATGAAAATTACAAGAACATTTTCATGTTCACTGAAAAGTTATACGTTTCTTGAATTATTTTTAATAAATCCACCTGTAAATTACCTATTCAAACACTCAGAGTCAGATATGTACATAAATTAACTAAACGGATCTGAAGACTAAAGAATCTAATGTAACTGATAGAACCTGTCATATTCTCACTGCTTGATCTGCTTTTTTATTTTATGTAGTCTCAAGAACTCATATTCCATGTGCTGATTTTCATTTCAGAACAAAGATTTTCGAATACGTGATAATCTTTGAACATCTGACGTCTACAGATAATCTTTTTCCGTTACGCTTTTTAGCTCACCTGAGCACGAAATGCTAGCTGAGGTATTGTGATCCGTCGTTGTCCGGCGTCCATCTGTCCGTCTGTTCACAATTCCTTTAAACATCTTCTCCTTCTAAACCGGTGGGTCAATCATGTTGAAACTTGGCAGGCATGTTCCTTGGGGAAAGCTCTACCAAAGTTGTTAAAAGAATTGAATTAGCCCATTAACTCTGGTTGCCACGGCATCAAAAAAGGGGAAATTTACATCATCTTTAAAAATCTTGTCTAAAACTAGAAAGCCCAGAGCTTTGATATTTGGTATGTAGTATCTTCTAGTAGTCCTCTACCACGTTTGTTCAAATGATGGCCCTGGGGTCAAAACTGGCCCAGCCCCCGGGGTCATAAATTTGGGCAAAATCGTATATAGAGCTAACTTTGAAAATCTTCTTGTCTGAAACTAGAAGGCCTAGACTTTTGGTAATTTGTATGGAGTATCTCCTGGTGAACCTCTAATAAGTTTGTTCAAATGATGCCCCTGGGGTCAATATTGGCCCCGCCATCGGGGTCATAAAGTAGGAGAAACGTATATCGAAGAATTTTACAAATCTTCTTGTCTGAAACTAGAAGGCCTAGAGCTTTGATATTTGATATGTAGCATCTCCAAATGGGCCTCTACCAAGTTTGTTTAAGTGATGTCCCTGGGGTAAAAAAGGGCCCTGCCCCGGGGGTCACAAAGTAGGACATAAAGGTATATAGAGTGAACTTAAAAAATCCTCTTGTCTGAAACTAGAAGGCCTAGAGCTTTAATATTTGGTATGTAGTATCTCCTAGTGCTTCTCTACCAAGTTTGTTCAATAATGGCCCTGGGTTCAAAACTGGCCCCGCCCCAGGGGTCACAATTTTGGGCCAAATCTTTTTAGAGCAAACTTTAAAAGTTTTCTTGTCTGAAACTAAAAGGCCTAGAGCTTTGATATTTGGTATGTGTCATCTCCTAGTGGACTTCTACCAAGTTTGTTCAAATGATGCCCCATAACATAAAGGTATATTGAGCGAACTTTAAAAATGTTCTTGTTTCACAATGTTTTCTACCCAATCAAAGACAGAAATCATCATTTTAACTACATTTAATTTGTCGTCTACAAATTAATGATTTCAATGTGGTAGAGGGTTAAACGTTGGCAAATAGATGAGCCTTGTCTTTAAATTGTAGAAAGCATTTCAGGAAAAAGGATACACTGTTGACCAGTACAGGGTGTCCCAAAATATATGTCCCAGTAATGATGAAAAATTTTGTGATTTTAAGAAAAGAAATTTGCTAAGTCCTGCATACCACTTTAAAGCTGACAATCTAAATTTTTATGTAGAGTACACAAATACGTTATAAAGCGTCGTGGTAACGTTGTATGACGCTATTAATGACGTCATAGGATACGTTGTTTATTCAACGATGGCTGAAGATGCTGAATTTTTAGACTCGTCTATGAGCTTGGAAATTAGCCTACTTAAGTGAAAAGGCACTTAAGAAAGCATTACATGAGTAAAACAGTGCAGTCCAGAAAACAAATACGATGTTTAGTTTACAAATTTCATGTGTTTGGAACAGTAACAGACAGGCAAATGAAAATGAAGGACGTCCCAAGACAGCCCAGTCTGATGAAAGTGTTGCTAAGGTCACCTCTGATCACTACCCTGATATTTAAAAAAAAAAGTTTGGACCTGAACTTCTGAAAACATTTTTCTCACTAAATGATTGTTGGTTTTAACAAGATGGAACAGCACCCCATTCAAGTAGAGCTGTTTTTAACTTTCTGACCGATACTTGTGGAAGGAGGCTGATTTCGTTGAAGACCACAGTAGAATGGCCACCTCACTCGCCCAATTTAAACCTGTTAGTTTTTTTTCTTTGAGGACTCATCAAAGACAAGATGTATGATTATACACCAGCATATTTAACTCAACTCAGCACTGCTATATTCGTACGAAAATACGGAAGATTACATAGGGCACCAGCCAAAACGTCGTCAACAATTTTTAACGTCGTGTCAGACGCATACAGCAGAAAATGAGTGGACATGTAGAGCATGTGTTATGAGAAATTGAAGGCAACCTAGTCCCTTAAACTTTTGTCAAAACAAAATTTTAGATGTTTTTAATGATACTACAAAGAGCTATCTAGTTATGCTGAATATTTACTAGCAAAATTGGGGTTTGAAACTGGGACATATATTCTGTGACACCCTGTATTTTCTCCTGTTTGCACAATGTCTTCAAAAAGCATTCTTCCCCAGGTTAGTTACAGCATGGGATTATTTGGTCATAGGTTGAGAATTCTCATTTAGTGGCACCATACATTAAAGGCCCAATAACGGCAAAAACAATGTGGTTGTTAAACTTTTATTAGCTCACCAAAGCACGAAGTGCTCAAGGGGAGCTTTTGTGATCGAGCTGTGTCCTGCGTCCGTCGCGCGTCATCCGTTGTCAACTTTTACCTTGTGTACGCTCTAGTGGCCACATTTTCATGAAATTTGGTTAGAATGTTTGCCTTGATGATATCTCGGACGAGTTTGAAAATGGGTGTCATGTAAGGTCAAAAACTAGGTCACTAGGTCAAATCTTAGAAAAACCTTGTGTACTCTCTAGAGGCCACATTTTCAGTCCAATACTCTTAAAAGATGGTCAGAATGTTTGTTTTGATGATATCTCGGACGAGTTCGAAAATGGGTCATGTTGGGTCAAAAACTAGGTCGCTAGATCAAATCTTCGAAAAACCTTCTGTATGCTCTAGAGGCCACATTTTCAGTCCAATACTCTTGAAAGTTAGTCTGAATGTTTGTCTTGATAAGATCTCAGACGAGTTTGAAATGGGTCATGTTGGGTCAAAAACTAGGTCACTATGTCAAATCTTAGAAAAACCTTGTGTACTCTCTAGAGGCCACATTTTCAGTCCAATACTCTTGAAAGTTGGTCTGAATGTTTGTCTTGATGATATCTTGGTCAGGTGTGAAAATGAGTCACATTGGGTCGAAAACTAGGTCACTAGGTCAAATCTTAGAAAAACCTTGTGTACACTCTAGAGGCCATATTTTCTGTCCGATACTCATGAAACGTAGTCAGAATGTTTTTCTTGATGATATCTTGGACAAGTTCGAAAATGGATCATGTTGGATCAAAAACTATGTCAAACCTTGTGTATCCTCTAGAAGCCACATTTTCAGTTAAATACTCTTGAACGTTGGTAGGAATATTTATCTTGATGATAGCTTTGACGAGTTTGGAAATGGGTCACAATGGGTCGAAAACTAGGTCACTAGGTCAAATCTTTGAAAAACCTTGTGTTAGCTCTAGACGCTGCATTTTTAGTCTGATAATCTTGAAAATTGGATAGAATGTTGTCATGGTGATAATTTTGATGAGTTTGAATATGGGTCATGTCGGGTCAAAAATTAGGTCACTAGGTCAAATCTTGGATAAACCTTATGTACACTCTAGAGGCAATATTTTAACTTCATCACTAATGAAAGTTTGTCAGAATGTTTGTCATTATATCCTGGAAGAGATTAGAAATGGGTCATGTTTGGTCAAAAGGCTCAGGTGAGCGACTTCAGGGCCATCATGGCCCTCTTTTTTTTTTTCATTTTGATCGGAGTTGAATGTTCGAACAGTCCTGCTAAACGTCGATCTCACAGTCGTCATGTTCACTGGTTTACAATCGCAGATTCATTACGGTATAATTATGTAATTAGCCAAAAACAAATGATAATCCTATCTCGATCACTTCTAAACCAAAGCGTCTTAAATTACATCAGCTGGCTATAAACAATAAATCGTGATCACCGGGATATTGACATGTTTGTCATCCGGGTCAGCGATGTGTAATAAACGCTTGATTACCGCGTACAAGCCAAATCAATTCTTTAAAATATCAATTCACAGGTCGTTTGATTATGTTACGTAACATTCTGATAAAAAAAATACAATCATGTTACAATCAATGGACGATAGACAAACAAAAGACAGATAATTGATTGGCAATTCCATCGGACCCATGAATATTCGTACATGTGGCACAGTCTGTGGTTTGCGATTACGTACGCGTGAAAATTAGCAGGTCGTAAGAAGTTATGGAAATGGTGGTCGTAATTTTGGAATAGCGGGGTGCTCGTGTTTCCAGGTTCGTTATCATTGATCTTTAAGAAGGAAAAAATCCGTTCTGACTAAATTCGTTCGGGTTGCTCGTATTGTCGGGGCGGTCTTGAGGAGAGGTTTTGTTGCGGTTACTTTCATGGGATTAGTTTAAGCATTTGTTGAGATTATCATGAGGATTTATTAATATTTATCTGAGCCTTAATTGAGGTTATTTCAGCCTTTGCTGAGGTAAATTCAAGCACTTGTGGAGGTTAATTTGAGCAGTTGTTGAGACTAATTTGGGTATTTGTTGATGTAAATTAGAGCATTTGTTGATATTAATTTTACCATTTGTAAAAGTATGTGTGACTATTTGTTGAGTTTGAGTCTTTGTTGAGGTTAATGTGATCATTAGTTGAGATGAATTTGAGCACTTATTAAAGTTAATTTGAGCCTTTGTTGTTGATTTCACATTTGAGTGTTTGTTAAATTTGAAGATAAGCCTTTGTTAAGGTTGATTTGAGCCCTTGTGAGTAATTTGGAGCTTTTGTTGAGGTTGATTTGAGCCTTTGTTGAAACTTTATTTGACTATTTGTTGATGTTAATTTTGGCCTCTGTTGGGATTAATTTGAGCCTTTTCGGGGGTTAAAATGAGCATTTATTGAGTGCATATTTGAATTTGGATGTATCCACAGACAACAATTGTGAATTATTTAACTCTTTACCAGACAACAGTTATAGACTGGCTTACACTGAAAATATGTGAAACGAAAAATCAAATGTGGCTCAAATGAAGGGATCTATTTTTGAAATAGTAGAAATCATTATAGGAAAAGAAGAAAATGCTCGTAAGCATTTTCGTCCTTTCATACAATGTTCAATGAATGGACATTAGATAGTTTGGTTAAAAATTAATCTCTGCACTGTCAATTTTTGTTTTTGATTTTCTTTCCTTTCTTCAAGGTATCTTACCAAATATGGAACAGAAAGGATCAAAAGATTAGACTAAGTTTTCATTCTAGGTCCCCAAAAAGCATGTTCTTTCTCTGTCCCGAACAGCACATTCCTTCTGTGTCCCCAACTGCACATTCTTTCTCTGCCCCCAAAAGCAATTTCCTCCAGTGTACCAAAAGGCACATTCTTTCTTACGAAGGTTGTTTATTTGGTTGCTAGAGAACTCGTACCCTGGAGAACTCGTACCCTGGGTACGAATTCTTCAGAGAACTCGTACCCTACAGATGTTTCTGGGGATAGATTTATATATATCATTCAGGTTTTGGTGAATTGGTGATTTCCTTTTTACCTCTTTTGAAATGAATAAAATATACATTAATCAAGCATTGATAACTTACGGTATTTGTAGTAAAATATCAGTTTTGTCACCAGATGTTTGGTAGATTTAAATGGAAAGGAAGGTAAGGTAAATGGGCAGGTAAATTTTAGAAAATGAAATTATGATGTAGATCTACATTATAATCTGGATACATTGAATGTTTCGAAGATATGATTTTTTAAGTAGCTTTTTTAGATATTTATGGTTCGTTAATGGAATATGCCAATTTATTCTTGTCAAAGGTGTCGGGTACAATAAAGTCATATATATCAGGTGTGATAAACACCGTTGTACACACTGACCAGCCCGCATAGCTCAGTTGGTAGAGCGTAGGACTCGTGATCATGAGGGTGTGGGTTCGATTCCCACGGCTGGCCATCTAAAATTACTGACAGTCTTTCGGATGAGACGTTAAACCGAGGTCCCGTGTGACGGTGCTATACACCGAGCACGTTAAAGAACCAGGCCTAACTTAGGATGGGTTTCGTCCTGTATCTTGCACTATTCCCCGTAACAATACTAACAGCCTTCAGGGGGCGTCTCCCATATGGGAAACCGGTGGCGACGATAAATAAACGCAAAGTTAATCAATCAACCGTTGTACACACTTGCCATTTACCAGCACTTTAAACCGGTATCGTATGTTAAAAGCACTTTAATCCTTTACCAAACAATCACATTTTAACGAAGAAAAAGACTTTTAAAAGCATTGTTGGAATAGGAAAAAACGAGTATAACCGTTTTTTATGTAACATTAAAAGAACAAATCTAGCTCTTTGAATCTTTACGGATCATTATTTTACCCTTTACTAAACAGTCCTGTGTTGTTAAATACTACCCTGTGGGAGATACCTTTTGAAAAGATTTTTGAGAGGGGAAAAAACGCTTAAAACCAGTATTTTCTCATTTTCCCACAATGTTTTCCACCCTTTCAGAGAACTAAAGTTTATTTGTACCAAATATGAATTTGTCGCCTGCAGATGTATAGAATTTTGAAGAGACTAAAATGTGAATTCATATAGGGCAATATCTGCATTTTTCACTCTGCTCTCTGTCTCTCATTTTCATTGTACAGACTTCCTCGATGTTTTCTGAGCCGTTTACTGCACGATCTCGAGTTTCAATCACCCCGAAAAAGCTTTCGTAAGCATTGTGGGAAAAGGTGCAAAATCAGATAACCAACAAGGTCTCCTTTTTCCACTCGTGTTCTCACTTTTCAAACATAAAGTATAGCATTTCATTCAATCAGCAGATATTATGAATAAATCTTTCAATGAAATTAACAGCAAAAAATTATATTAATAATCTTTCATTTTCGTGACAAAAATATCTCCACTTGGTCAGTCATAATACCGTACTTGGTAATTTATCTCTCTTTTTTTTTTCAATATGTAGATATAATAAAAGATTCCCATTACTTTTCTCGAACAAGTTTACCACTATCTCTAACATCCGACCAAATTTTAAATTCGTCCATTTTGAAAGCCTTCGCAGACGGCTAATATGAAATTTTCCAATTTACAAGCGATTCTGTAGTGGCATTTTTGAAAGGTTTGGCTAAAAGAGTTAAGGGTTCGATATTGAATATTGTCAAGTATGTTATGGTAATTTGATTACTCTATTGTGAAAATCACATCTTTCTCACTTTGTTTAAGAAATTTGCCTTTTTAACTAGGTGTGAAAATTTGATTATGTGTTAATTTTACACACTCCTTCCATTTAACAAATATCTAATCCAACCAAATATCAACATCAATCATCAATTCAAAACTTCAATGCAAGTGAAGGTTACCCGAAGGATTTGAAATAGTAAAAACTGATACTATTTACTTGATTGTTTCAGTAGAATACAATTTACTTACCCTTCATTTATGTTCTTCCTTACGATGTTTACATCAAATACAACAAACACTGCATGAGAAAACACACAGATTTCTTTAATTTATCTATTTATGTCTTTTCAATACATTTACAAAAAAGAAAAACATTTTTCATCAAATCTATACCAGAATAAAGGCATACTGTACGAATTTTGTTTGAAACAAAAACAATGTTAGTCTAGTCACTTTTGAAAAATACAACTAGACTATATGGTGGTAAACTATCATTATATATATTATATAGACTGGCTTACACTGAAAATATGTGAAACGAAAAATCAAATGTGGCTCAAATGAAGGGATCTATTTTTGAAATAGTAGAAATCATTATAGGAAAAGAAGAAAATGCTCGTAAGCATTTTCGTCCTTTCATACAATGTTCAATGAATGGACATTAGATAGTTTGGTTAAAAATTAATCTCTGCACTGTCAATTTTTGTTTTTGATTTTCTTTCCTTTCTTCAAGGTATCTTACCAAATATGGAACAGAAAGGATCAAAAGATTAGACTAAGTTTTCATTCTAGGTCCCCAAAAAGCATGTTCTTTCTCTGTCCCGAACAGCACATTCCTTCTGTGTCCCCAACTGCACATTCTTTCTCTGCCCCCAAAAGCAATTTCCTCCAGTGTACCAAAAGGCACATTCTTTCTTACGAAGGTTGTTTATTTGGTTGCTAGAGAACTCGTACCCTGGAGAACTCGTACCCTGGGTACGAATTCTTCAGAGAACTCGTACCCTACAGATGTTTCTGGGGATAGATTTATATATATCATTCAGGTTTTGGTGAATTGGTGATTTCCTTTTTACCTCTTTTGAAATGAATAAAATATACATTAATCAAGCATTGATAACTTACGGTATTTGTAGTAAAATATCAGTTTTGTCACCAGATGTTTGGTAGATTTAAATGGAAAGGAAGGTAAGGTAAATGGGCAGGTAAATTTTAGAAAATGAAATTATGATGTAGATCTACATTATAATCTGGATACATTGAATGTTTCGAAGATATGATTTTTTAAGTAGCTTTTTTAGATATTTATGGTTCGTTAATGGAATATGCCAATTTATTCTTGTCAAAGGTGTCGGGTACAATAAAGTCATATATATCAGGTGTTATAAACACCGTTGTACACACTGACCAGCCCGCATAGCTCAGTTGGTAGAGCGTAGGACTCGTGATCATGAGGGTGTGGGTTCGATTCCCCGGGTACGACTTCTCTGGAGAACTCGTACCCTTGAGATTGGGGTACGAGTTCTCCAGGGTACAAGTTCTCCTGATACCGTTTATTTAATTGTTTCACCAATACGCCTCCATACCACATGACCATATGTATCACATGGAAATAACACTTTTTTCACGAGCAAGTTGTTTTGAATACTGGCACGAAATTTTTTGTGATAGGTTCATTCTTTCAAAAGTTATTGATAGTTAAAGTAGGTGCAGTCATATACACTAGCTATATTACTGAATGTACAATGAACCCAAAAGCAAAGCTTAAAATTAGGGCCTATATTAAAAGTCACGTTAGTCTATTTATTTCAGCTTCACAAATATTTAGTAATTTATGTCAGATACATCGGGCTTCTGCAGTATCAAAACAGTCGGTTTTCAGATGGTATAATAAATTTAAAGATGGTAGAACTTACTTAAAAGATGCCCCCCGTCCTGGTCAACCGAAAACTGCACCTTCCAAGGAAAATGTTGTTGATGTGGCAGATTTAATTAAGCAGGATGCCAGGCTTACAATGAAAGATATAGCTAAGAGAGTTGGCATATCATCGGGGTCAGTTCATAAGATTTTGACTAAGAAGTTAAAACTTCGTAAGATTTGTGCTCGATGGGTCCCCCACCTCTTGACAGATGAACAAAAGGCTACTCGTGTAAAAATGGCCAAAATTCTTCTTAAAAAGTATAAAAATTGTGACAAACGCAGAATACCAGAACCTCCACAGGTGATGAAACCTGGATTTATTATTGTGAGCCCCAGAGACGCGTCAATAATAAACAGTGGCTGCGCAAAGACCAAGCTAGGCTGATCATAGCAAAAAGAATAAAAAGCGTGGGAAAAGTTTTATATGCCATATTTTTTAATTGCTCAAATTCCTGTACCAAACGGCCGAACGGTTACAGGAGAGTGAAGAAATGAAAAACGGAGACCTAGAGCCGGATTAAGGCGCCTGTGCCTTATTCGTGACAATGGAGCTGCTCATAAGTCTGCAATTGTTCAGAATTTCCTGGAAACAGAAAAGGTGGTACAGCCTCCCCCATCCACCCTATACTCCCGACTTCAGCCCATGTGACCTTTTTCTCTTTCCTTTATTGAAGAAACTGTCTCTGGACGTTGATGTGGTTCTAAAAGCGCCTTGGGAAGCGCGATTTTTCAGTGTCTGGTGGGTATTCCAAGAAAAGCCTATTTTGCAGCCTTCACAGACTGGATTTCCGGACTTGAAAAAATGTATTTCTGTCAAGGGAGAATATTTTGAAGGGATGAAATGAACGAAATATATGCATTTAATACAATGCGTCTCATAGACACCCAGTGACACAATTAAATGAACGACCCTCGTATTCCCAAAAAGCTACAAATGTGGCCCAATGCGGTAAGAGTTAACTCTTTACCAAGACACAACCTTTAACAGATTACAAATTAGACTTGTCCATATTGAAAGTGCATGTAGCTGACTAATAAAATGTGGTTCAAATGAAGAGATGTGCCTCTAAAAGTGCAGAAAACATCGTGGGAAACAGAGAAAATTATGGTAACCAGCATTTTCATCTTTTCCCATAATGTTTTCAAATGCCCTTTCCATCAGGGTCGTTAAGATTTGGGTTTGCATGATGAAGGGTTCAGAACCTACCTATTCCTACCCCGGGCCTGCTGGTGCAAGCTTCTAGTCCTCGTGCTCCGTATATCCATATGGAAACTGGTAAAAATAGGACAGCAACACTTAACCAAAACACCATACACCATAACTGAAAATTGAAGAATAAATACACGTTTAAATTACATTCCTAGTGCTTGTATTCGCTTCGTAAGTAGTCATGTAAAAAAAAAAATGATGTTAACTGAGACTGAAGGTTAAGAGAGATGTCAAAATTGTTCTTATGCGGGGAGAGGCAATTACAAGCACCAGGAAAGCTACTACAACATAATATGCTTATATTAATACATGTACCTACAAATTTCATTTGGGAAATGTTGTAATTATTTACAAATTCATTCGAAAACGGTCTATCAAGATATACTGGCTGAAGGGAAGTAACTTCTTTGTTTTAATGAATGGCAGATGAGCATTATAGCCTAACATTTTGACCAATCAAATGAAAAACCAGTATGTACATATTCTGCGCATTTGACACTGTGTAGATACAGATTTTTTTTTTTTCAGTCGTATGTGACTTTACCCATGGGTGATGCACGTATTGAAGCCCAAATATTTAAAGGTATATTTTTACGATATTCATTTAGTACCACATAATTTTCTGGTTCAAATATGTGCATCACATGTGAATAAAATCAAGTAGAAAAAAATCTATTTTTACATACATGTAATAACAGGTACGGTCCCAAATATGTTAGGATGATATAACCTACATTTGGATAGTAGGCCTGTTTTTTAATTTGATTGGTCAAAATGTTACATCAACTTTATTATTCATCTTCCATTCATGAAAAAAAGCAAACACCAACAAAACAGATAATTTTTCTCATTCATCACAAGTTTTTTTGTTTTTTTTTTAAATTGAGAGATTAATAATTGCAATGTTTTGTTATTAAAATCTGTTGGTATATAAGAAGAAAAATATCATATTGTGGTAGCTTTCCCAGAGCTTTTATTCCCTTTGTACTGCTTAGAAAATTTTGACATCTTGCGGCACCACAGAGATATTAAATCTTCCCATGGAGCTTGAAGCAAATAGAAGTATCTGCAATGCTAGTACACCATGATATTTTGTATTTGAGTCACTCTCTGGGAAACGGTGGTTTGATGCATATCCTTGATGCATTATATCAACAAAGACATCAAATAAATATGGATTCATTAAATCATTTTTATCACACAACCGAATGAATCCAGAGGTAGAATGACCCTTTGACTAACAGAAAACTGATCAAAAGTGAAAAGTTTTGGCCCTGGTCAGCCCATGTACAGGCTAACCTGGGTCGAAACTTTTTTGCATATGCATTAAGCCCCCTTTTCACAGAGCATGGTTGGTATATAAGGTTATTCTGGTACGTTTCTCTATCCTTTGGTGTTAAATCCTTCACTAGACAATACCATGTTTCAACCAACCGAAGGAAGAAAGCTTTTTGAAAATTTGCGGAAAAAGAAGAAAATGCTATAACTGGTTTTTTCTCTTTTGCTCAGAGTAATTCCTACCCTTCTTAAGACAAATCTGAACAGTTTAGTCAGATCTAATTTATAGACTGCAAACCTTCATTTCAAACTAATCCACTATTTCAGTTTTATCAGAGAGACCAGTTCACCTATCTATGCTTTTCCAGGAGTTTCTTTATACCAGTACTTTGCAAGCATTTTTTCCAGGCAACTTGCTGCTTTCCCATGTAAACATTGTCGAAAAATGTTCCATGGTGAAAAAGGAATTAATCATAATGCAGCCCCTATCTTACATCAATCTTTGAAAGAGTTTGTCTGATCTATGAATCAAACATGTCCTCTCTGGATAAAAAGCCCTGAACATTACTGACTGAGCACTTCAGCTCTGCTCTCACTGTCCCAGATACCCAGAAAACTAATTCCAGGGGTGAGATCTAAAAGGTTAAAAAGAAAGGACAGGAGAGGCAGTGAGGGAAGGGAGAAGGGAATGGAAGATTACTTACACAGCACCAAACTGTTTCTTGGTGGTGGTGAAGGAGGGGGAAGGAGTATTATAGGATTACTTTCACAGCAATAAACCTTGTTGTAGGCACTATAATAATATTACTTACAAAGCAATAAACTTTGTTGTGTGTGTGTTTGTGTGTGGGAGGATATCATAGAATTACCTCAACAACAGCCATAAACCTTCTTGTTGGCAGTATGATAAATATCAGTTAAACACAAATAAACTTTGTTGTGTGTGTAGGGGGGGATATTATAGGGTACATCCACAGCCATAAACCTTGTTGTAGGCAGTATAATAATATTACTTACACAGCAATAAACTTTGTTGTGGGGGGGGGAGGATATCATAGAATTACCTCCACAGCATAAACCTTCTTGTTAGCAGTATGATAAACATTAGTTGCAACTAAACTTTGTTCTGTGTGTGTGTGTGTGTGTGTGTGTGTGTGTGTGTGTGTGTGTGTAAAGGGTGGGGGGGAAGATGTTATATAGTTACCTCCATAGCCATAAACCTTGTTGTAGGCAGTATAATAGTATTACTTACACTGCAATAAACATTGTTGTGTGTGTGGAAGGATATCATAGAATTTGTGTGTGTGTGTGGGGGGGGAATATTATAGGATACATCCAGACATGAACCTTGTTTTAGGCAGTATAATAATATTACTTGCACAGCAATAAACTTTGTTGTGGGCAGGGGAGATATCACAGAATTGCTTCACAGGCTTAAACATTTTTCTAGGTGGTGTAATAACATCACTTACACAACAAAACACTGGTTGTGTGTGTGTTGGTGTGGGGGGGGGGGGAAGAGTATAAGATTACTCCCACAGCAACCAACTTCATCCATCCATCTTTTGGGGTAGTGTAGTAAGATCACTTGCAAAACAAAAAATTTTGTTGTGTGTATGTGATGAAGGGGCATCATAAGATTTCTTACACAGCCATTAACTTTGGCATAAGTGGTGTGGTAAGATTACTTCCTAAGCAATAACTTTTGTTGTGTGTGTGTGTGTGTGTGATAGAAGGGCATCATAAGATTACTTGCACAGCCATTAACTTTGGCATAAGTGGTGTGGTAAGATTACTTCCAAAGCAATAAATTTTGTTGTGTGTGTGTGATGGGAGGGCATCATAAGATTACTTGCACAGCCATTAACTTTAGTCTGTGTGCTATGGTAAGATTACTTCCAAAGCAGTCAATTTTGTTGTGTGTGTGTATTTGAGGAGGATCATAAGATTTCTTGCACAACTATCAGGTAATTATAGGATTTCTTTCGCAGCCATAGACTTGGTTGTGTGTGAGTGTGTGGGGGGGGGCTTATCATACGAGCCATGCTCTTGCAAAAGGGGATCTAAGGCATCTTTGTGATGCATTATACCAAACAAGTCGTCATATAATCATGGATTTATAAAATCCATTTTGTCTAAGATACAATGGTCCTTGGACATGTGGAAAGTTTTTCAAAAGCAAAACAATTTGATACAGGTCAGCCTGTGCGGACTGCACAAGCTGACATAAGTTGGTACTTTTTGCAGATGTATCGAAACCCTTTTTCACAGAGCATAGCTCATGATTCAAGATTACTTACACAGGATTGCAAGTCTTTACTGTTGTTATACTTGTACTTGCAATACATGAAACATGGACAGGAGAACAGCACTATACCCTGAAAGAAAACAAAAAAGAATGAAAAAAAAAAAAAAAAAACCCACAAAAGAGCACCACATGTGGGTGCCAACGCTCGGCTATGAGTGCTTGATTTTCTGTGAAAATTCTTTGTCCAAACAGGGACATAACTGTGTCATGAATATTTTGATGGTTACCTGCGCCTGTTGTATGAGTTCCCCTTTTGATAGTTAACAACTTATCTAAGTTTGAAGTAAATATCTTCAGTTATTACTGAGATATTACAAAATGTCGAACTTTTTGCATGACAATGATGGCCCAGACAACGCCACCACTTGTGCTGGGGCTACGACAATAACTCATCATTTTCTTGGAAAACAACAGAGCTAAAAATGAAAAAGAAGTACTTTTTAAAACACAGATATATAGGATCTGACATGAGCTGACATTTGAAATAAATTTAATTTTTCAACTAATTGAATATTCTTGCAGTAGCACCTATGCGATATTTACTTTCGATAAACAATGGCTATTTATAGAACATCAATGAATTTCTGTGGGTAAACGTTATGGCTTAGTCAACACCATTCATGCCATCGTTGTTACAGCTAATCCATACCTACATAATCTGCAAGTACAACTAAATTTGTTTTGTTTTTTGTTAGAAATAATAAACACTAACAAATCAGACGTTAAAAGATAAATAAAATATGTACATAGTGTTGTCATATATCAAAAATATCTAACTTTGTTGTGAGAATTTATAATTGTCTTGCCAAAGCTTGATATCTATCAATTCTCCCTACTTTGTTAGATATTTTTAATACTAGTATATGATAACACCATGTGTGTATTAAATATTTAAATGAGTCTAGAAAAATGTTATTAGCCTCTGGCGAGCTTAAGAACAATTTTGTGGACCAATTGAATAAATCTTTTATCTCAAAAGCCAACAAATATGAGACTCTCTTTATCATATAACAATATTTCACAAATTTTGGAACAGAACTATGCAAAACCATGAACATGTGGTAAAGGGCCTTCAGAAAATTTAAAACAACCATGGGAGATCACTCAAAAATAGTTAGACTTGTCTTCTTGTAGGTGACATACCATTTTCATAACCTTTAACCTGCGACCCTGACCTTTAAGCTGGTGACTCAGTTGTTGCATGCAATACATCTTCTATCTATGGTGATCATTTGTGCCAAATCATTTTAGTATATGACCATACATCTGGATGGTATTGGCCAGACACAACTAGAGCTGTCACTGAATGTGACTTAATACCCCCGCCAGCGCTTTGACAGAAACAGGCAATTATTTGTACACAGACGGACACACGGACAGACACTTGGACGGACACACGGACAGACACACGGATGGACAAACGGACGGACACACGGACAGACAGGCTGATTCCAGTATACCCCCGAAAACATTTGTTTTGCGGGGGGTATAAAAACTGAACTCACATACAGAGAGAGAGGGGGGGGGAAGGAAACAATTAATTTCCATCATCATTTCATGGCGGCGGCATAAAAATGTAGGTTATCAGCATTTTCTCTTTTTCCACTTTTCTCTTGTTCCATTTTTTCAAAAGGCTTAATCCCCAGGGTAATTAAAACTTTGATTTGTTTAGTCCAGGGTTAAATAATCTGCAAATAAATGATGGTCGAATATTGATCAATTAAACTACTGCTTTACGAACTTAAGAATTCAAACAAACAAAGATACCACAGTGGGAGGGGGAGGCTGTGTGTATGTGAGAGCAAGACAGGCAGGCAAGAGAGAGAGACAGAGGCAGGCGGAAAAGAGAAGGGGAGAGAGAGAGTGAAAAGAGAAGGAAAGGAGAGAAGTCAGACTACACATTTAGTGAAAAGCTCTACAAAGGCTTTTCATGTCGTCGATGGTAAGGAAAGAATTAAACAGTGGTAATTTGATCCATTTGACGCTGTTTTCTGTTGGTATTAGATCTAGGAGTGTACAGATCTTTAGGAATCAACACAAGGTAGTGACAAGAGCGACATTGGGTTGTACTATCTTAATCTGTAAGTAGAATGGGTAGAGCACAAGCATGTATGACAGTCTTTGGCACTTGTCACCACTCGGGAAATTCTGTACCTACATCTAGCCTCGTTTGTATCAAGGGGCTTTCCAATGCACAGTCAATCGCATGATTTTAAACATGGCGGCACCCAGGTAAATCATTAGCAACTACATCAATGACCACACTGAAGTTATTTGCATCAATCAATCCATCGGTGAAAAGTGCCAATGAAATTGATCGACCACTTTAAGAACTGAATGTAAAAACTGCTTGTCAACAGAAATGTATTTAGAAAGACTCAAAAAAATTGTGACTCATGTTTTCTTTTTTTAAGTGGTGCTGTACAAATCAAAGAACAGTAAAATGGTTTATTTCACACCTACAATTCAACGTCCAATGAAATCGCTTTAATACTACCACATGAGTACAGAATATCTTAGTCCATATTGGACGCTGTAGAGTCCAATATAGATTTTCAGAACGAGACAAGGGTCCAATATGGATTTTCAAAACGAGGCTAGAGTCCAGAATATCGATATTTGACCGGAAGAGTGGTCTACCGAAGTCCGTTATCAAAAAAAGCAATTTCAGAACCGTCTTTTGATATGTTTTGATTGTTTTTTATTTAAATTGAAATGGCCCTATACTTATAATAATAATAATTACTTTGTTTTAAGAGGGTGAAAAAACTCATTTAGCTGTTAAACTAATCTCCCATGAGGCCCTCTGAAAAAAAAAAACTTAATAATGTTTATATTGTACAGTTAAAATAGGGATCAAAATATCCATCGTAATAAAAAACAAGAGCAGCAAATTGTCGCAAGATACGCCCGTCCCACCGCCAGTTGTCAAGGGGATATAATAATCGTAAAGGGCAGGTAATGCAACAAACATGTTTACCAAGTCTCAAGTCAATTTGACTTGAGGTGACAAAGTTCTGTTCCAGACAAGCAAGAAATACTGTAAAAATGAAGATCAAAGTGGAATTACTCGAAATCCCCACAAGGTAGAGTTATTGTTCTTGCGCACTGTACTCCGTAATATTGCAACAAACATGCATACCAAGTTTCAAGTCAATTGGACTGGAGATGACAAAATTATGCTCCAGACAAGCAGAAAATGCTGTAAAAATGACGACCAAAGGGAAATAACTCAAAGACAGCATGAGGTAGAGTTATGGTTCTTTTGCACTGCAATCCGTATTATTGCAACAAACACACATGCCAAGTTTCAAGTCAATCGGACTGGAGATGACAAAGTTATGCTCCAGACAAGCAGAAAATGCTGTAAAAATGACGATCAAAGGGAAATAACTCAAAGACAGCACGAGGTAGAGTTATGGCTCTTTTGCACTGCACTCCGTATTATTGCATCAAACACACATGCCAGTTTCAAGTCAATTAGACTGGAGATGACACAGTTATGCTCCAGACAAGCAGAAAATGCTGTAAAAATGACGATCAAAGGGAAATAACTGAAAGACAGCACGAGGCAGAGTTATGGTTCTTTTGCACTGCACTCCGTATTATTGCAACAAACACACATGCCAAGTTTCAAGTCAATCAGACTGGAGATGACAAAGTTATGCTCCGGACAAGCAGAAAATGCTGTAAAAATGACGATCAAAGGGAAATAACTCAAAGACAGCACGAGGAAGAGTTATGGTTCTTTCGCACTGCACTCCCCCTTAATGAGATCTATCCACCCATGAAGTTTCATAACCGTAGCTAGCATAGTTTTGGAGATATGCTTTGGACAAAATTCAAGTATGAATATAAACAAAGGGAAATAACTCAAAAATTAAGTAAGCAAGAGTTATGATTCCTGTGCACTGCACTCCCCCTTGATAAGATCTATCCACCCATGAAGTTTCATAACCTTAGCTAGTATAGTCTTGGAGATATGCTCCGGACAAAATTCAAGTATGAAAAACAACAAAGAGCAATAACTCAAAAATTAAGTAAGCAAGAGTTATGATTCCTGTGCACTGCACTCCCCCTTGATGAGATCTATCCACCCATGAAGTTTCATAACCTTAGCTAGTATAGTCTTGGAGATATGCTCCCGACAAAATTCAAGTATGAAAAACAACAAAGGGCAATAACTCAAAAATTAAGGAAGCGAGAGTTATGATTCCTGTGCACTGCACTCCCCCTTGATGAGATCTATCACCCATGAAGTTTCATAACCGTAGCTAGTATAGTCTTGGAGATATGCTCCGGACAAAATTCAAGTATGAAAAACAACAAAGGGCAATAACTCAAAAATTAAGGAAGCGAGAGTTATGATTCTTGTGCACTGCACTCCGCCTTGATGAGATCTATCCACCCATGAAATTTCATAACCGTAGCTAGTATAGTTTTGGAGATATGCTCCGGACAAAATTCAAGTATGAAAAACAACAAAGGGCAATAACTTATAAATTAAGCAAGCGAGAGTTTTGATTCCTGTGCACTGCATTCCACCTTGATGAGATCTATCCACCCATGAAATTTCATAACCGTAGCTAGCATAGTTTGTGAGATATGCTCCGGACAAAGAATGGGGACGCCACCCGCCCGTCCGCCCGCCCGCCACAGGTGATCCCATAATACGTCCCGTCTTCGACGGGCGTATAAAAAAAGGTAGGTATTAAGTTGTGGTACCTATAACTTGGAGATAAAATGCTGGTAGCATTTGTCTTTGAATGTGTTCAGGGAATCTAGTGTTTTGATGTTGAGAGGTAGGGTATTCCAAACAGTTGCCCCAGAATATGCAAAAGACCGTTTCCATGCATTTGTTCGAGGTTTACCTAACTTAAGATTTAAATTAGACGTAGATCTTAAGTAATAATTTGAATTTTCATCATATTCTTGGGTGAACTTACCGGTTATGTAATTTGGGGTCATAAGGTTTTGTGCTTTCTAAATCATGACACATCTTAGGTACTGTACTCTTTTATCAAAGGGAAGCCAATTAAGTTGTTTGAACATATCAACTGATGGTGTCATTAATTTTGCATCTAATATAATCCGGGCTGCCCTTTTTTGAAGTTTAACTAAGGTTTCAATGTTATTTCTTGAGCAAGATCCCCATATAGTACAACAATAGTCCAGTAGAGGTGATATACAGGAACAATAAAAGAGCTTCCTAGCATGTAGTGGAAGATAAATTCGGAGTCTCTGCATCAGGTTAAGGCGAGATGCAACAAGTTTACAGATATAATCCACATGTGTGTTCCATGTTAGTTTTTTGTCAGCGTGGATACCTAGTAATTTATGACTCTCTACACTGACAATAATGTCTTCATTTATTGATAAATGTAAATTGCTATGATGGCAAAGTTTAGGGGCAGTACCTAGTAGCATTGTCTTTGTTTTAGATGTGTTAATGTACATTCCATTGTGTAGGCACCATTGATTGATGTTTTCTAAGTCAGTTTGAATATGATTTTCAATATTTTTTGAATCAGTACTAGTTGTGTGGAAAGTTGCATAATCAGCATACATATCTGTCCTTGTTTTATCTACATAGAGTGGAAGGTCATTAGCATATAAAGGGAACAAGATAGGGCCTAGGATAGATCCTTGTGGAACACCATATTTAATAATTGCTGGCGAGGATGTTGTACAGTTAAATTGTACTTGTTGAGTTCTATTGCTTAAGTAGGACTGAACCCATGTGACCGTTTCATCATGAAAGTTATAAAGTACAAGTTTATCACGTAGAATGTTATGGTCGACAAAGTCGAATGCTTTCTTCATATCTAGAAATACAGCTCCCACAAAGTTTCCTTTATCAATGGCAAAAAGCCATTCATCAATTAGTTTTATAAGGGCAGACTGGCAAGAATGAAATTGTCTAAAACCTGATTGATGTTGGTGGAGAAGATGATTTTCCTGTAAATATTTACTAATTTGTTTGGCAACATGTTTTTCAATAATTTTAGAGATGACAGGTAAAATTGAAATAGGTCTGTAATTTTCTGGAAGTTCCTTGTCACCTGATTTGAAGAAAGGTCAAACCCTTGCTGCTTTTAGAGTATTTGGGAACACACTGTGCTTCAGACTTAGATTTATTATGTGTGATAGGGATGAACTAATTTCTGTTTCTTGTTGTTTACTTTAAAAATCAATATGGAAGTGTGAAATAAAGAGGTCATTTAACATGCTCGGGTACAATACTAAATTCAATTGGATGAGTACACTGCAGAACCAGTCTATATTTTGGACGAGGCTGTCGCCTCGTCCAAAATATAGACTGGTTCTGCAGTGTACTCATCCAACAGAATTCAGTATACATGGATCCATGGCGGTAAGATAAACCGACTTCCTTGTTTACTGTTGCTATAGGCTCCCAAACAAACGTGGTATACACGTATATAGTATAGCTGATAGACTACATAACTTCTGCTGTCATGACTGTTTCTCTCGATAAAATCATGGAAAAAATGTTCCAATCATGTTTGTCTGCGGTTGATGAATTTTCGGTATGAAATTTAGAGAGATGACAGAACTAGATCTAATTTACAAAAGAATATGCACACAAAATACAAATTTTGGGGGGCTATGGACAATGAAATACTTGTTTTAACAAAATTTTAGACTTCATTGAGAAAGAATGAAATACCTCAAAAACTCCAGCTTTTATTGTAGAATAATAGAATTCAAAATTTTTTTTTTGTTTTAATTATGCTATTATAGTTGTCTGAACATCATATTCGATAATAGTTTACTCTGAATTTCAAGCATTTCGAAATACTTATACACTGTCTGATTCAACAGTGAGCTGTAAGTCTAAAACAGTTTCTTTTTCAGATTAAGGGGTAAATGGTTGTTTGTTAACTATGATATGGGTTAAGTGTGCTGCCAATTAACAAACTTGTTAATATCACTGTCGGTAGATGGTTGATTGTTTAATCTTATGATATATTGTAGATAACGGATGGTCAACTGGATAAGAGCGGCTATTTAAATTGTCATCAAAGACACATCCTAACAATTAACAGTATACTGACACACCCTTAGATGTACTAATCTGTTTCAAAATGACACTGTCAGATTTGATTTAATTCAAAAAGTTGCATTTGGAGCTGCATGTACTTCTTACCCAGTAAAGAACAGCAGATGTTGCGTGATTGAAATCTACATTAATTCTTTCACTGCCAATGTCGCCTTGAACATTTTTTCGGACGTCATAGATCAAGATTAGACTGCTCAAGACTTGCAGTCTGATCTTGGTTCTACACCGTCCACTGCCTGATGCTAGTCTTTGACCAACATTAGGTCCAAATGCTTTGAAGCCGCGAGAAAAGCTGAATCCATTTCGTTGGCAACGAAAGACTTAAATAAGGAATAAAAGCTATTTTAATGTACTTAAAAGTTTTGTTTTCAACACTGTATTGGTCAGAATTTTAATTTAAGTTCCAGATAGTTTGAATCCAAGATTAATCTACACATTCAGCATATTCTTCAGGTACCAAGTGTAAAGGTTAATGTGGAAATGAAACTGATGACAATTATTATATGTAAAAGGTTGTGCAGAGGTTAACAAGGTTAGATGTTTAAGTGAACATACATTCTTTTTATTAGTATTTCATGTATTTTTTACCTTTTTCACCCACTATGGTGTTAAAAATTTTACATATCTTTCCAAGCAAAACCTAGAATTGATTAATCCTTTTTGAAGAGTGATCAAAACTCTTTGCACAGGTCCCATTGTCTGTCATTAGTATAATGCAAACTTTTAGTCCTGTACATATCTCACGTTAGCGCTATATGTTTGCAAATCACGATTTAACCTTTTTTTTTTTTTAATTACGAACGTTTAAAACACAAAATAAACAGAAACTATCGCAGCTCTTCAACGTTAAAAGTGGTTAAGTTGGAAGCCAAAATGGTAGACAGCTAGACTGCGTGTCGGGCAAAATAAATGCGACAACCCGATTGGTCAAATATCAGTTTCCACCGATCCATGTATTGTGCCCAAGCATGTTAAATAACCTCATAGTATTCCGGTAGAGAAATGTACTGTGTAGGTGCATATCAGGCTATGTGATACAGCTGAGGGACTTGATCAATGGGTCACCCGAAGTTTGCCATTGAGTATTTGGTTCTGGTCAGACTGATCACAGTAAGCAGCTCTGCTAAAAATGGTACCTACCATTACACTTGCAATGATTCCACTCCCTGTAGTAAACCATGACTCATCATCGGAGAATTCCAAAGAGACAATGCAAATAACTAGAGATATGACTGAGATGATTAAATTCACCACGCCAAGAATAAGTAATCGTCTAAATAGCTGAGGTCTTGGATCTGAAAAACATTTGTTTGTCATTCTGTATTAACGCTTTAACAACATTTTAGATTTGTCTTAATTTAAAGCATTTGCAGACTACAAATCAAATGAGGCTCAAATCATGGAACTTGTTCGTAAAAGGGTAGAAAACATTGTTGGAAAAGGAGAAAATGCTGGTAACCAGCATTATTTTCCTTTTCCCACAATATTTTCAAAAGCCTTATTTCTTAGGGTCATTAAAACTCAGTATTTCAATGTCAAGGGTTAACCGTTTGCCACAAAATCTGCATTAATCCTGGCTGAGAAAGCATTTGAAAATGTTGTCGGAAAAAGAAAAAATGCTTGTAACCAGCATTTCCCCTTTTCCCACGTTGTTTTCTACTCTTTCACATCTCACCATTTGAGTGGCATTTGATCTGTCAATTTCACACTGTTTCAGTTATATCAAGGCACCTATCTTTGCTGGATTTCCTTTACCCGATACTAGGCACAATTTTCTTCCCAAGCAACTGGCTACTTTCCCACATAACCATCTTTGAAACAATGATCAATGGCGAAAGAGGACTGAATCCTGTTGCATTGACTGTCATCAGTCCTTAGAAAAAAAGAATGGACAAGCTGTGAATTCAAAGCTATCTGACTCAGTATTACTATAGAGGCATGGGATATATCTCAGTATCAGTCTCTTTATTAACCCTTTACCAAACAATCCCTGGTTTTTACGACCCAGAGGAAGAAGCCTTCTGAAAACATTGTGGAAAAAGGAGAAAATGCCGGGAACCAGCATTTTCTCCTTTTCCCACAATGTTTTTCTACTCTTCCAAAGTCAAGTTTCTATTTTTGAGTCACGTTTATTTTGTCGTCTGCTAATGCTTTCAATTTGGAACAGTCTAAAATTTTGTCGTTTGGTAAAGGGTTAACCCCTAGAGTGCCAAATAAAGCTCAAAGAACAGAAATTGATTTTGGAAGGGTAAAAAAAGAAACATTGCAGGAAGAAGAGAAAATGCTTTTCCCAAAATGGTTTCAAAAGTTTTCTTCCCTAGGGTTGTTAAAAGGATTGTGAGGTAAAGGGTTAATGCAAGAGATTGCTTAATACAGGTACATTTCAAGATATTTGCCTTCATATGGAACTCAAAATATTCTTACTTAAAGGCCCAATAGCAGTCAAAAGTAAACGATGCAGATGTTAAACGTTAGTTACTAAAAAAAAACTTTTATAGAACTACCTCTTGGTAAAAAATTTGCCAAGGTGTACTATCTTTTGTTTACTTTCCACCTGGTTTTAGCATTTTTGACCAACGATACAATGAGAGATTGTAATCATCACAATGATTTCCATACTTTGAAATAGTCTAATTTAAATTTAAATGCATTTCCAGATCTGCATCAAGGGCTTAGTGCTCATTACGCACAATACGCATGTACATATAAAAAAAATCTGCAACCAAGGTTGTAAATCACAATACTAGATACATGTGTTTATTTTTCTCTTGATCTAAGCGCCTTTTCAAACTAAATAGATAAATTAATGACGTGATGACTAGGGAATTCCCATATGCTATACCCCCTCCTGCTTCCTCCCCCATCAGCACTCCATGCCTCACTGTGCGTATAAATATTTTAGTTCTGGCTATGCCTATGCGCATCGTTTACTTTTGGCTATCACTGGGCCTTTTATACATGCTGCTTGCTTACAGGCACACTAGCAGCCAAATGTAAACAATATTGGGAGTCAAAATGCTGACAATTTTTTATTTATACATGTACCATTAAATTTTAAAAGTATCAATGGTATTATGGGTCTTATACCGTGTTACTGTGCAATCTGTCAAGTTCCAAACATTTTTTCCTGGTGCTACAGTACATATTTCTGCCAGCAGTTGGATTGCAAATAATTTGACGATGTTTAACTCTTTACAAACAACAAAATTGTTGAGACTCCTCCGAATTCAAAGCATCTACAGATGTCGGGTACACGTAAATGTGACCCTAAAACTTAAATTTGTTTTGAGAAGGGCATAGATAGATTGATTGTATAGCGTTTGACATCGTTTTCAACATCATTTCAGTTACATTGCAGCTGCCAGTGCACCTATCCATGCATCTGCACTCTTGTGTTCTAAGCCCTTTATGTCTCAACGCTTGATTGATTGTATGGTGTTTATCACTGTTTTCAACATCATTTCAGTTATGTTGTGGCGGCCAGTTCACCTATCCATGCTTTCCTGGATTTATTTTTACCAGTACTCCACACAATATTCCTTTTCAAGCTGCCTTCCCACATAACCATCGTCAAAACAATGGCTAGTGGTGAGAGAGGAATAAATCCCGTCGCAATGACTATTTGTCATATCAACCCCAAACATCTCGGCCCAAAAGAAAGCTTATTGATGATGTAATTAACATTTTACCAAACAGTTTTTACTCGTCCTAATTCAAAGCATTTGCTGACGACAAATAAAATGTAGCTCAAATGACGATTTTTGTCTTTGATAGAGAAGAAAAACATTGTGGGAAACGGAGAACATGCTGGTTACCCTCTTTCTTAAGGTCGATAAAAGTCGGCATTGTGAGGTAAAGGTTTAACTAAAAAAAAATAATTACCAAATAAAGATATACCAGAATGTGTGATTATCTGTACATAGCTCTTCTCATACAAATTATCAAGCAGATTTCACGGAAAGGGCATTCTGATCTTGATCTGTCTGCAATGTCCTGCACCTTCAGCTAAACTGGCATGCGCTATACCTCCTTTATACACCTCCCTCCACCCCATCCACACACATACACCCACCCACACCCACATACACACGTGCATGCAAACTGACCCTTCGGTCCAATAATTGGGCCGTTATGGGAGATGCAACTGATTCTAGTTTACACCTGTAGCAAAATGATGGAAACTTTCAGACCAATCAGATCTCAAAACAGGGATCAAAATAAATAGACAAGGAAAGAACACGGGTAGTCCCCAAGATCAGGGATTACCATGGCAGTCACCCTGCAAAATTGATTAGCCTTAATATGTTGAAAAGTTAGTCACCACATAGATATCAAACACAAGAAATACCTTTCTATCTTAATTTCTTTTTCAATTTCAAAAATTAAAATTAAAAAAAAAAAAATAGATATGACAGAATTATAACAACTTTACATCATGTATACATGGGTGTTCTAAAACACATCAACAAAGTAATGCGCGAAACATGAGTTTGGCGAATTTGAGATTTTGCGAAACCTGTCGTTACGAATAATTTTATATAATGTACTTCCTGCTTAATGCAATCAGTACTTTCTCCTTTACTCATAATGTTTCCCAGCCATATATTAACCGACAAATTTCAACATTTTAGCTAGTGCTTACAAAGTATAGTCTTTTTTTCTGTTGGGTAAAGGGCTAACGAATTGCACAATAACTTAATAGGCCTATATTTAACCAGGGATCTTATATACATGTGTATATACGATCCCTGATTTAACCCTTAGGCTGCTAAGCACTACTCACTGACGTCTAGAGGACAGTGTAGATCAAGATCAGACTGTACAGAACGTGCAGTCTGATCTTGGATCTACGCTTTCCGACAAGGAGATATTTTTTGGAATAGCATTTATTATTCGGGTTTTACTATCGGTTTGAAAATTTCATTCAACTTACTCAGTAGGATGAGAGTTTAAAGTAGATCTATACCTGAATCAGTTGCAGTGCTTCGTTCATTCTCGTGGTGCGTTCCTGTCCGTGATTGGGATCGTTGGCCCCGATCTAGTACTAACATGTCAATCCCGATTATTGACCACAAAGAGTAACTTCGAAAAAAAAATATATAGCTGACCGGTTCTTTCCATTACAGGATCCGCCATTAAATTAGTAAGTGTAACTGAGGTAGTATTACCGTCTATTGAAAACACCCCAAAAATCTACGGTGGCACAAAAGTGACATGGAAGATATATTTTATACTACGTGCGCACGCAGTAGCTAATACGTGCGCACGTAATAAGTAATACGTGCGCACGCAGTAGTATTACGTGCGCACGCAGTAGCTAATACGTGCGCACGTAATAACTAATACGTGCGCACGTAATACTATTGCGTGCGCACGTATTAGCTAATACGTGCGCACATAATAGTTATTACGTGCGCACGCAGTAGCTAGTACGTGCGCACGCAGTAGCTAATACGTGCGCACGTATTAACTATTACGTGCGCACGTAATAACTATTACGTGTGCACGTAATAATCGACCAATCAGTTTATAAGGAACAAAAGCCATATTGTTGCGAGGGAGGTTCATGATTCTGATTGGTGGATTATTACGTGTGCACGTAATATGTAATACGTGCGCACGTATTAGCTACTGCGTGCGCACGCAGTAGCTATTACGTGCGCACATATTAGTTATTACGTGCGCACATAATAACTAATACGTGCACACGTAATACTACTGCGTGCGCACGTATTACTTATTACGTGCGCACGTATTAGCTACTGCGTGCGCACGTAATAGCTAAGACGTGCGCACGTATTAGCTACTGCGTGCGCACGTAGTATAAAATATATCTTCCATGTCACTTTTGTGCTACCGTAAAAATCCCAGGTACAACAAGACAAATTTATGATGCATAGCATCATAGAAGCCGCAAACTTTTGGTGGACAATTTCAGAAATACTTCAACTCTCTTGAAAGAGTATTATTCATTTTTGTATCTGTTTTTTTCCCCTCAAACGGAAAATCTTGAAAAATGGTACTAAGGTGCAGGGAAAAAAATAACCAGAATTTAGGTAATCTAATTCTAAAAAGAAGTGTAGACTATGATTAAGAGAGGAATCTTAAATCATCTTATATCATTATTATTTACTGATAATGTTTATATGAAAAAACATAAAAAAAAAAAAAACGCATTGGAATTTCTAAATTTCTACTCGAAATTTGAAAATGGCGAAATTGCGCATTCACTTACACCATTTTCCATTTGTTACAATGATTTTAAAAAGCAAATTTCTGTAGGGGCATCAAAGGCGATACTACAGAGTTTTATAAGTTAGTAATTATTCAAAGTGATATTTAGATCGCTATTCACGCACACACATGTATTTACAATTTTTATCAGTGGTCTTTTATTTTTGAGTTATATCTTTTAAAAAGAAAAAAACAAAAAAAAAAAAAAAATCCAACAACTTTCTTCTAAAACATGAACTTCCTGCTTATCAAAAAGTATCTTAGCCTGCTTGTAACCAAGTATATCTTTACATTTCAACTCCAGAATCAGAGACGTTTGCATGGCATCTCCTAAATTCTTCTAATCATAGCCTTCACAGTTGGCACAAACAAAAAAAAAAAATATTTTTTAAGTCTTTAAGGATCTGGATTTATTTAACCACATCATAATAACTATTACTATACATATTTCGTGTAATGAAAAGTATTTCTCTGCATAGGCCTTGTACAAATCTATAAAACTTATAATGTAAATTTCAAGTGCCATTCCAAACCTGTATGACCAGCAGCAACGTCAAAAGTTGTATGTGCACAATAATAGGTTCGGTAATAACCGTTTAACCCTTCGACTACACAATGAAATTAATATACTGAGTAAAGAAAAAGAAACATGAAATTTTTACGCTTACGAAATTTTATAAAAGATTTAAAAATTTTACACAGGCTGTGTGCCGTCTGATCTTGATCTATTTCTGTCATTTTCGAGCAGTATCAACCCTTAGAGCACTAGGCACCACTTTGGTAATTTTTGTAGACAATGTACATCACGATCCATACATTTTTCAAGGGTATTGTAGATCAGGACTATACTGTATAGAACGTGCAGTCTGATTATAACAGCTTCGACACACACTACATTAAACGCTTAATTTTACAGGGCTCGTAAGGTAGATCTTCCATGTAACAAAATCCCTTCAGCTAAAGTGTCGACGAAGGGGAAAAAAAGGGTTATCTTTTCACAAGTATTCTATAAATAGCTGATGTCAGCTCTTACTATCTAAAGAGGTAACCAGTCTATCCCTTGATCAAAGGTTAACCGCCCTTTTATCTTTACGGATTAAAATTGCACGAAAAACTTGTACATAAAACTGCTTCTGATGATCATATTCTAAGATGCTCTCCATTTCATAATCATCATTAGTTAGTTTTGCAAAAAAGTAGACAAATGCGAAAACCGTTGAGAGGTGGGAAGGCCTATGATAAACGGAAAACATTACAATTTAATTTGGGAACACGGAAGGAATCCTATAAGTCGGAAAAATTCGGGGGACTAGCCAATAAAATGGAAGTTTATCGTTCTGTATTTTTATTGTAATTTGGCAATGAACTTATTTTGCAAGAAAAACAGACTTGATTTTCATGTAGGTCTGATTGAATATTTAAGAAAGAGTCATGTGGAATATTTTTGCAACACGAACACGACATTATTAAAAAAATTTCAAAAAATAAAAACCAATCGAACAATTACTGATCATCTACATGGTAAATAGTTTAGGTACATTCCTACTGGAAGCCGCTTTCGAACGGCTTCCAACTAGATACCCGAAAAGTTATCCAAAAGACTTCACATTTTAAGATTTCAGATTAAATCCTTACCAAATGACAAAATTCTACACGTGTCCATATTGAAAGCATTTGCAGACGACAAACTGATTATTAATCGGATCGTACGATTTGTCTGTGATAGGATGGAAAACATTGTGGGAAAAAGGAGAAAATTCGGGTTAACAGTGTTTTCTCATTTTCCCACAATGTTTTCTTTGGGCTTCATCTTAGGGGTCGTTAAAACTCGGGATTGTGTGGTAAAGGGATAATTATTTAAAGACAGTCTATTCGGTTACGATATCATATCAGGCGCTTAGCTCGGAAGCCCATGCTTCAAGATGAAATATCAACGCATCGAACAAACGAAATGCGCTTTCTCAATATCATCTCAATCTCGTGTTTGCTCCTTAATGAAACCCGCTTCTACCTATCAATTTCACTTGGTCCTGGCCCAGATGTCTCATTTACATGCCCTGTAGCTGCCAAAAATAAACGATAAGATGGTGAAATGCATTTAGATTTAAATAGTACCATTTAAAAGTATGGGAATTATTGTGAATATGATATTGTGTTATTGTACGGTTGGTCCAAGTGTTAGTCGCTAGCAGAAAAATTAATTTTCATATCTGGTAAAAGTAAACAAAAGATAGAGCGACCTGGAAAATTTTAACCTAGTTTTAGATTGCAATTTTCTACAAGCGACTAACAAATGGACCGACCATTCAATGACAAATTTTCATCTTTACAATAATTTGCACACCTTTTTATTGTATACATATGATTTAAGTCTAAATGCATTTTAACAATCTCACTGTTTACTTTTGGCAGCTATAGGGCCTTAAGTCCACATCGGGGTTTGCCTATAGGACACAACGCTCTTTGCCGCAATGTTATAAAAAGTGAACCAGTTGCAAGACATGCAAGTCATCAGCCCTGGTGTAATTAGATTGAACCGTGATACATTTGAGTAATGTTCAGTGAAAAGGGGGTTTAGTTTATCTGCAAAAGTATCGACCCAGGTCAGCCTGCGCAGTCCGCGCAGGCTGACCTGGATGGAAACGTTTTGCTATTTGTCAATTTTCTGTGTATCAAACGACCGTTTCATCTCATTGCTCAGTCGGTTGTTAGACAAGATGGATTGCTTGGTATAATGCATCACGGATATGCATTAAATCCCCTTTTGCCAGAGCGCCGTTCATTATTATCAAGATGAGTTGAGGAATGATAAGGCCCGTCTACACTAGCAAGCATTTGTTTGCAAACACCACCGAACGACATTTTTGCTGATGTTTGCAAACAAAAGTTTGCTAGTGTCGACCAGTGTTTGGTGATGTTTGGACATGTTCATTTTTGTTTGCTCTGTTTGTTGATGTTCGGTAGTGTCTTAGTATACTGACCAGTCAGGGGCTGTCTTTTTATCATGTGATGGATGCATCACATTATCTTCAAATGTCATCAAACATTGTTTGCATTCGTTTGTTGTAGTGTAGACACCCTACGGACAAACATGAACAAACATCGTAAGACAACGTAAGGCAACACATGGCAACACATGACCAAACAACTCGAAATAAAAGTTTGGTGCTGTTTTCAAAGACATGTTTGCTATTGTAGACGGGCCTGTACCTGGGTTTACCTGAGACATTATTTCTGCCGATCATGGAGAGATTGCCCTCGCTCTCGATCTCATTCTTTGCAACAATGCGCCAAAATGGTCCTCATTTCAGCATCTATCGGTTTCATTTTCAGATGTAAGTACGATCCAAGTATGCTGAAATTGCATTAGATGTACTGGAAAGGTAGGGGAGAGACATTGAACAACAATGGACTTTGTTTGACCTGACTCCTTCCCCATTGACATGGTCATCTGACGAAGAACTTGGAGACGGCAAAACACTTGAGGAATTAAAGACGGGATTTTCCTTTTGGAAATGTAGAAACAGTGTGGAAAATGAGGTGCTGATTACCAGCATTTCCTCTTCTTTTATAGAATTTTGTTTGACCTTAAACCTCTCCTTCTGACATGGTCATCTGACAAAGCAATTGTTTCAGCAGTTATAATACCCTACTTATGTATTTTTCCAAACAATTCAATATCAGCATTGTCGTATAAGACTTCATAGTAGACTTATTTTCTTGGACCCTATACAACCCAACGAAAATTCAGAATTGTCCAAATCGAAGGCATTTTCCGACGAAGTTTTAAATGTGGACAGACTTATGGAAAGGATAGATAACATTGTGGTAAAAAAAGACGAAAATGCTGGTTACCAGCATTTTCATCTTTTCCCCCACAAAATTTTTACAAAGGTTTCCGTGTCAGACTCACTAACACTCGGGGTTGTGTGATAAAGGGTAAAAGTTATGCGTTTGAATAAAAAGAAGGAATCATTTAGGTTACGAAATCTCTCGAGACGAAAACCGCGATTACGATATAATTAATTAGATGGATTACCTCCCTTCGAAAAATATCCGCCATTTGCAGGTCAAGGCGGTGTCTGAGCCAGTCTTTGTTCATGATTCAGCGAATCTTTCTCAATTTGTCGACTTGTTTTATCACCATTTTGACCCATCCAAGTTACACATGCAGATAATCGGTTAGAGTATCGTATAGCGGTCTGTAAACTAACCTACCAGCTTGCAAGGATGTGAGTGCCATATTTTATTTGCATAAATTGGAATCCTGGCTAGTCCAATGTTTATCTAGTCCTATTTATAAGATCCTACGTACCTTATTTTACATTTTGACATTCATCGTGTACGTAGGGTCTTATCGGTTCCTTCATAGGTTTCTTTAGCAAACTCTGACATATAATTTTGTCGCTGTTTGAGCGACAAATTTGGACACTTAAAATACAAAGTGCTCAATAAAACATACCGGTAACAAGATAAATCAATATTGAACTGATTTTAAAGACTTGGTTGCAAAAAACTGAAGTTTTATGAGTTAAATCTGCATCTATTTCACACTACCCTATTTTTGAAGTGAAACCGGTGTGTAAGAGTGTAGTTAATGCAAATAAAAGATTTTTTTTTAAATGAAATTCCTGTACCTACAATAAAGTGTTACAGAATGGGGCAACCCACATTCACAAACATAACTTTGTCTAGAAAGAAGTACTGGATTGTCTAATGGTCTATAACAGGCGGTCATCGAGTTTTAAGACTAATGGCGTAATAAAAAAAAAAAAAAAGTTTGTTTCGGGTAACCCGACCCTACCTGGAGATTTTGCCCCGACCCTATTTTTTTTTGTCTTCCGATCAAAAAAAAATCCAGCCTTTTATTTTACCGTATCATAGGACGCCTGTTTCGGCAAATATTGCACATTATATTATAGGTCTACAATCATGTACTACTACATACATAATTATACATGAAAATTCCTACGCCTTTACAAAAGCTACTGTGTATCGGAGTATATTGAACCAACCTTAAACACAGATTATCAAACGCAATAACGTGGGTTTTCCTTTTCTAAAAATACATACAGGCAAGTGGAGAGATCGGGCTTTTTCTCTAACTCCGCACACTTCTGTTTATTGAACGTTCGTATCCTATCGCACGGTTACAGAAGACAAACGGGTACCAGTTTTATCTTCTACAATGAATCACGCCCGAAATACTGAGTACAGACTGTGTAACGAACTTTTACATGTGATTTTCGCTTTTCTTCGCGTAAAACATAGACAGGATCCCGTCATCTCTGTTGTGATCACCGCATTTCCGGTTCTGTAGTGCATTGTCGCTACTTTCGGTTCGCTAGATTTCAGATTGAACAAGTTCTGTTAAACATCATTTGGCAAAAGTGCTAGCATGCACCAGAACTACGAACAAATAAGGTGTTCAATGCAGATATAACATTCGAAAATTTTAATGGCGGTTTCTCTTGCAACTTATCTGACGGGACGGACTGTGGACTAAACTAGACGACGGCAACGATAGAAGTTTAGATTTGTATCAAGCGTCGATAGGTCTTCTTATTGATCAGGTATTTTCGTATTTATTATTTTCTATCTTTGTCACAATGAGGCAACAATGATTTCTTTAGGATAATATAAATCTACCCAAACTTGCCTTGTTCTCGCTCAGCTTAAATTACCCTACCTGGTCTTAGAGAAAATACTGAAACTGCCTAGGCTAGGAGCTGCTATGAAAAAATTTTCCAAGGCTTTCTAATCTGTCCTACACTTCTGGCAAGTGATGCCACTTTAGTTTCCAGGTAAAATGTGTCTGATCTATATGAAATTGAGGAGCAGCAGCATTTCTTTGAAATAAAAATGAGGTTTTAGCCCCTAAACTGTTGAGTAAACTAAACAAAAATTTCCACTCTAAGTCAAAAACCAAACATTGCAATTACAAAGTTGATTTCGGCGAAAAGAAAATATAATATTGAACAGGGTAGATCAAAGATCAGACTGCACAGTTTGTGCAGTCTGATCTTCATCTACGCTGTCCGCAAAAGCACTTTCTTTCCAAGTGAATGACTATTTGTCTTACATGCATCAGAGGTGAGAGGTGAAAAAGCGCCAAAAAGGAAGTTTGCTGCAACTGGATGTCAAACCTGCAACCACCAGGTCACGAATCAGATATGCTAACCATTCAATGATTGAGCTACCTGGCCGGGCAGTAACAGTTCAAAATTAAGATATTATTGTGTAGCAATGTTTTCCTGTTGGTTTTATGTCCATTAAGACAACTTTTTGGACTCTTTTATGTGTTCTACTTTTCCTGGACAAGTTTACCGTGGAAACATTTATATTCTGAATTTAAGCAATGCTTGCGCTGCCAATCGACATTATCGATTAATTAATTCAGCTGTCGATTAATTTTTCCGGTTGTCAATAAAAATTGTCAATTAATTTACTCCCAAAAAAGTCGGGTAAAATTGCCTTTACTTGCCTTGATCACGAGCTAATTTGCACCGGAAATGTGTGGTAATCGCTTGTTTCACACCTCAGCGGACGCAACCTTAGGTAATCGACAGGTCACAGTTGGCTTGTATATTCCACAATGCATGTCATGTTACCAGTTGTTATTCTAATCCGTTAATTGGAGAACAGTTGGCGGTTATTGTTTATTTCACGTTAAATTTTGATTGACTATTTTAATCGACGCAGTGATAGAATGTCTTCGATTTCGATACCGCCAGAAACGGCGCGGCGACTAATGGAAACCAATTAGATATCATAAACCAGCGCTGTTTAAATGTCGGCGAACAAAAAGAAAACAACAATTCATAATTTAATTTAATTGACATGTTGACATTATTCAAATAAATCTCGTTCTTGTACCCCAAAATCTTGTCATTCTTCACTTACACGTCAATATCGGTCGTCCTAAATGAAAACTATCGCCGATAAAAAAAGATAACAAACTAAGGAAAATTAAACTGCATTTACAGTATTGGATTTAGCAGTGGTTACCAGTGAATAGCATTATGAAAATTCAAATGAAATTTAAAGGCTTAGGTTGATAACCTTCGTCCACTTCACTGTTTAGGTACTATAGAGTGAATGACTTTATTTAAGACATCTTACCCTCCTCATTGACCTTATTTGAAAATAATTAAGGTCAACAGATAATAAAGGGAGGTAATTCGTCATGTAATAGAAAATTTTCTCCTTTACTTGTGCACATCATTTATTACAATACAAAGAAAATTGTTGTTTGGTAAAGAAGTAACCATTCATCAAAAGAAACTAGGACTTAATTGTCTGTATGCTTTTCTGCAAATAATGTGGGAAAAGAAGCACTATCCTTAGGAAATGTTGTAGAACAAATTTTCCTTTTCCTACAATGTAAGATTAAAATAAAATTTTGTCTTTTGGTAAGGAGTAATCATTCATCAAAAGAAACTAGGACCTTAAAGCCTTTATGCTTTTATGTAAATATTGTGGGAAAAGGGGCACTATCCCAGGAAATGGTATAGAGCAAATTCTCTTTTCCCACAATATTTTCTACAAGGTAAGATTAAATATATATGACAATTTTTTTCTTTTGTTCATTATTGTAGTGGAAATGACTGTGAATGAAAGTTTGAAACTATGAGTAAAAAATAAAGTTAATGCTACATGTGCATGTCTTTTCTTTTAAACCAAACTTCGCGCGCTTAATTTGTCTATTATTTTTTTCAAGAAAAAGTTGTTGGCCATTATTTTACTTGGGCCAGAGCTAGCACTGTTTAAGTGTGTTTAAGCAGCCTACTAGTGTATATCTCTTTATTCCTTTTTGCTTGAATACCATGCATAATGAAACAAAATAAGGCCAATAAACACTTTTCAAGTATAGTTTGGATTGTAGATCAAGATTACACTGAACAGAAAATTCAGTCTGATCGTTAACCCTTTACCACACGGCAAAATTTAAGACCTATCCAAATTGAAAGCATTTGCAGACGACAATTTCATAGTGGTTCAAATGACGCAACTTTTCTTTGATAGGGTAGAAAACTGTGTGGGAAAAGGAGAAAATGCTGGTTACCAGCATTTTCTCCTTTTCCGACAATGTTTTCAAAAGGCCTCTTTTTTAGGGGCGTCAAAAGGCGTCATTGTGTGGTAAAGGGTTAATCTGTCCAGTGTAGTTAGATTATCTGGACAAAAAGAATTTTGAATCAATAATTTGCAGTTTAATGATATTGCCTCATTTTTTTTCACTTTATAACTCAGAAGGACAACAAAAGTGGATACTTGTAATATCAAATTTGTGTCAAGAATGTGTGTTCTAGATAAAAAAAACAAACAACATGCACATCCTTCGTAAATCCAATTTTTCTACAGATAAAATGTTTACTTTAAATCAGTATGTTATCTAGTCCTCTGAAGTGTTCTGGGTGGTATTAAACATAAAAACAACGAAACATTCTAGTATTTTTTCAGTTTATTTAGAAACTTGCAAATAAATGTTTTTCAATTTTCAGCTGTTTTAGCTCTTTACCACACAATCCACAGTTTTAACAATCCTTTAAAAAAACTTTTGAAAACATTGTGGGAAAATTGTGGGAAAAGGAGAAAATGCTATAAATCAACATTTTCTTTGTTTCCCATAATGTTTTCTACCCTTCCCAAAACAAATTTCAATTTGTGAGTCACATTTGTTTTGTCGTCTGCAAATATTTTTAATTTGGACAAGTCTAAAAAATTTCACTTCAGGAAAGAGTTAAACAAAAGTGAACAGCATTCAATGGGGAAAAAAGATGCAAATATAGAAGTATAGTTTAGATAGAATTTGACCATTTACCACACAATCAGAAAGTTGGTGACAGTGAGATAGAGGTCTTCTGAACACATAATGAGAAAAGGACTCAGAGCTGGTAGCCACCATTTTTTCCTTTTTCCTCAAGTTTTTTTCCATTTTCAAAAGCAAATACCACCATTTGATCCATATTAAATTTGTTGTCTACAAATGCTTTAGGTTTGGACAAGTTTATATTTTTTCACGCGGTAAAGAGTTCAAGCTCTTTCAAATGCTTTGCGGAAAAAAAAAATATTAAAAAAAAAAAATTCGACCCAACCCTACCTAACATTTTTGAAGACGTTACCTTAAACTAACTTTTTTTTTTTGTAGGCCTTATAAGGAAAAGAAACACCGAGAGAATGTCCTAGTAATTCGTCCCAAAACTGGTTCGTTCCCATGTATTCTGAACCGTCTGGCTTGATTGCCCCGGATTCCTTGACTCGCATGAGTTTCTGAAACTTTCGGGAGTTTGTGTGTTAAATAAAGAGTGATAACTATTTTGAATGATTGTAACTTACTTAATACATCCACAGATGTTTTATGTGCATGGCTTTAATTATGCAGATAAAGACATGAACATAAATGAACGTACGGCAGTAAGGCTCCAAGTATATATGTAAACTACAACTTTGGCAAATATTGAAAAGCTTCATTTCATGAAAGAGGAATTAGATCTATCGTCGATCAACATGTTTTCAAGGGGTGCCTGTTTTCGAACCCGAAATGCATCCGAGTTTTCTTGCATACTGTGAAGTGAAAGACGTCACCTTTTTGTATGAACCGCTTATTTGAATGCAAACGATAGTTTCACTGCTGTTAATTTATAAACTGCAGCCAAAACAAGACAGTATGCATGTTTCTAAAGGAAAGATCGGTTTTAGTGGCAATTTTTATGACCTTCTTGAATCAGAGTTTTCTGTGAACTATTTCGTTTGATCACGTACGACGGAAAAACTTTTCTATACCACTCGCTGTTACTGAGAGTAAATGTTTCTAACCATTTTATTACGACACTGAATATTTTCCAATTATTTATGATAAAGTAGTGTTGAAAAAAATTCCTAGTCTTTCTTCACAGCTGCAAATAAATTGATAGAAGGAACGAAAATCGGTGTTTCCGCTAGTTTTTTTTTTTTATATTTCAAGGGTACACTTACCCCATGAGCTGTAAATCTGGGGGTAAGATTTCATAATAGAGGGTATGACAATAATGGTTCTCAACTAAAGTTAAAGCAATGCATATTGATGATTTGCAGGAAAAAAGTCTGTTATATCAAGATATTTGTGGAAATTTTTTGCTTAAAGTCATTAAAAATCTGAAAAGATGGTGTGAAGTGACTCTGATTGGACTGTGTCTAATGGAACATTCTGTTGTGTCATGGGTTTCTGCGTTTTTTGCACCGATCAATTTTTCATGTCTGTTAATTTATGGATAGGTATTTCCACATGATTTGACAAAAAAAATTACAAGTAACTGCAAAACTGTTATTTTACACACGATAAGCGGATAATGGCTTTTTTAAACTTTTTTTCTTGCTTGAGGTCGCGAGTGAAGCCAAATTTTTTTACATGAATTTCAATTCCATAACTTGATTTACGCAATAATTTGCTTGAGCGGAAACACTGCAAAATGCATTAATTTCCTATTTTCTGGTATTCTAGTGCTGCTGTCAAGAAAGGGCCAATGGGCACTGTTACATTCATCCATACCGTTCATCGTGCTTCAAAAACTGAAGATAATTGACTTAGAACTGTTCACTTATAATAACCAAAACAGTTACTTCTAGTGATAGGAAACATTTTACTTTAGTAGAGGTATACATGATGTTTTTCAGTTCTCAATTCATGAACTGTTCAATGGATATTTAGAGCCACGCAATAAGGTCAGGTTTTCCCATGTCCAAATTCAGCTTCTGGCACAAGACCGAAGGCTGAATATGTTGTTATCATTGAATATACATGATTCAAGTAGGGACTATGGTTATTCTTACGAACAAAGTCCGTAACAAAGAAACAAATGAATAAATGCATGGCTGAAATACAAACTGCACCTGGTGGGATTCGAACCCATGGCGGACAAGATCCTCATTTTCTGAGGTTTAAAAGACCAATACTTTAACCACTGAGCTAAAGAGATATCTCCCTAACGCAACTGTCAGGTATTGTATTTAATCGGGACGAAGCCATGCATGAAGGAGTGGTCTCCCGTAACACACCCCCTCTTAAAGTCATCATTTGTTGATGACTCAAAGCCTTATTAGGCAGAAAGTCTGTTTTTGGACAACAAATGGGATTAATGGCTCAATGGCCAATCCAGGACGAACCCCCATCTTACGAACAAAGTCCGTAACAAAGAAACAAATGAATAAATGCATGGCTGAAATACAAACAGCACCTAGTGGGATTCGAACCCACGGCGGACAAGATCCTCGTTTTCCGAGGTTTAAAAGATCAATACCTTAACCACTGAGCTAAAGAGATATCTCCCTAACGCAGCTGTCAGGTATTGTATTTAAATTGGGAAGAAGCCATGCATGAAGGAGTGGTCTGCCGTAACAGGTCTCCCGTAACATTATACAGGCATTTCAAATTGATTTTTGTGGGGGTTATAAAATAAGTTTGGTAAACAGAACTTCATTTAAATATGCATGAAGTAAAATTCTCAATTAAGCCCTTCGAAAACAGGTTGGTCTGACACTTATTGATAATCTTAAATGCATAATGGCCACAGGAAATTGTGCAAAAATACCGGTCTTTATGCAATTGACAGAGCCTATGAATTCATCATCGTTACTCAATGCAGTTCAAGATATTTAAAAAGTTTAAAAAATATTGGTTGACAAAACCAGTGTTACAATCCGGTCAGTGGTGGGGCGGGGGTGGGGGGGGGGGGGGGGGGAACCTGATTTCGTTAAAAAATCGTTCAGAATGTCAGTTCTTTATTTAACCCAAAATATACTTGTAAAGATGGCGGCAATTGTGTTGAAAAAGTCACATGATAGAATTCTAGATGAATATAATGAATGTGGCCCTTGTTCAGTGAGAAAAAGGTAAATTCATATCCAGTTATCTTTCATGTTAGGTCCAGTGCTTTTTCAATATTACCAGTATCTCGAGATTTTAGGAAATCAAATTTGCTACATAGAACTAAATGGGGCCCGTTTAGACGTAACATGCAAAAGAAAAGTAAAATGTGAAATGTCCAATAGATAAATGTTGAACGGTAAACAAGCTTGTATACGTCTAAATATTTGGACTAATGTTTATCTAACATAAATATTGTAATGGTTGGGCTTGTTTAGTTTTTACCAGACACCACAATTTTACTAGGCCAAAGTGATAGCATTTGCAGCTGACAAAAGTAATGTAGCTCAGTCAATGATTTCTGGGCATAATCAGGGCAAACCCCTTACGATGGATTTTGTAAAGGATTTTTTGTGAGAGGAAGGCTTCCAAAAATGTTGTGTGCAAGGAAGGAAATGCTGGTAATAAGCGTTTTTCTTTACACCACAACAGTTTCTGTCTTTACAAAGACAAATCCCATCATTTCAGTCACATTTCATTTTTTGTCTGCAAATCAAATGCGTCTTCCTTTGATAAATCTATCCTTTTACCGGCTAGTAAAGAGTTAACCCTGTACAATTAAGTCTGGGGTTCTGTAGAGCCTGAAAAAGGAGACTTTCGGAATGATTGTGAGAAAAGGATAGAATGCTGCAAACTAGTATTTTTTCCTTTTCCCACATTGTTTTCTGTCCAAAAGATAAAAATCGGCATAATCCCAGGAACTTCCCACCATGGATTCTTCTTGGCAATTTTGTGGATAACGTAAGATATGTGTGTACAGAATAAATGTTGAAATGGTGAATATGCAAATTCTGCATATTTAGCATTTCAAAATTTATTACATACATTTCTTGCATTATTCCCCAAAAATGTGGATTGGGGTTAAAAGGGCCCACTTCCAAAACAGTCTGGTACCAAAACTGTACAGTGCTGAAACGGCCCATTTTAATTACCAAACAGGCCCACTATTTGTCTGAAAAAACCTATGGACCACAAAATTAGTTTTGATAATTTCATTACTCCTGATGAACTTTGATCATATGAATTAAGACTGAATGTCTCATATGAGGTTATGGAGACATATTTATCTGTTTTTGTTTGTACACACAAAAAAAGTCCATAATTGTCTGGTCATATTTGCAGGATTTGTGTGACCTGCTCCCAACTTTTTCAAATGTACAATAGATAATTGATGCGGAGGAGCAGGATGATGATCTGCTGGCTCATGATGTAGTCATGCTGCAAAACAAAGCATACAAAAAGCTGATGAATCTAATGTAGTCAATAAAAATCAAATGAAATAATAAAAAAACAAGTTGATCAATTAAAACTTACTCTTTTTTGTAACTAAGGAGGAATCCCTGACAATCAGGAGAGCATCCAGATAAATAAAGTCAGGAATTCCTGCTGGATCCCAAATAAAAAGAAATTCGAACCCTTTGTAAAAGCAACTGTTGACAATTATTTAAATAAACTTCAAATGATGGTGTTTAACCTGATTTTATTGTAGAAAATATTGTGGGAAAAGGAGAAATTGCTTTATGCTATTGCCTGGGATAGTTATCCTTTTATGATGATTTTTAACCTTATATTGTAGACAATATTGTGGGAAAAGGAGAAATTGTTTTATGCCATAGCCTGGGATAGTTATCCTTTTCCCATGATATATGCATCAAGGTATTTCTGTCATGTGTTTAAGTCATGCATGATACCAAGCAAGTCATCACATTAATATCAATCCATAAAATCTGTTTTGTCTTACACTTAACTGAATCGTGAGGTACACTGGTCCTTTGACATTCAGGAATTTTACCAAAAGCAAATTTTATGACACAGGTGAGCCTGCATGGACTAAGCAGGTTGGCCTGAATCAATAGTTATTGCAGATGCTTTAAACACCCTTCTCACAGAGTATGGCTATGACATATGGCTTGCAATACGCGAAAATGGACATTCGGACATTTGCGTAAAGTGTCGTCTCGGATCAGCCTGCGCAGGCTAATCCGAGACGGCACTTTCCATTTTTATGTAATTTTCTGTTTTGCGCAAGTCTACTGTGGCACAAAATCTAATGTAGTCGTAAAGTGCCGTCTCGGATTAGCCCGCGCTCTGCGCAGGCTGATCCGAGACGACACTTTACGCAAATGTCCGAATGCCCCTTTTTGCGTGTTGCAAGCCATATAGATATACTGTGGTGTCCAGGAAGTTTTGGTGATGTTTCTGTAAATTCTTTAAACAGTATTTTTGGGGTAAAAAAAAAGTTAGATTCTATCTTATTACCAAGCATGAAAAATAAAAGAGGACAGACCCGATACATCTATACTGGTTTTCAGCCAGTTTTTAACCCATTTCATCCTTATTTTATGAAACTACGATCATTTTTGTATCTTCTTGCCAAATGTTGCCCCTGATGGCTACAAGGTTGCATAGATTACGACGGATAGAAAATGCATTTCATGTTTTAAGGCCAATTTACACGACTTGCTTTTACAAATGTTTTGCAACAGAAGTGCTAGATCATACCGTGTAAACCCTTTTTAATGGGGGATTTGCTAGCAAAATTGTAAAGCAGAGAAAATAGGACTTGCTCTATTTTCACTGCTTTTACATAAAGAACGGACCAATCAGTATTCAGTACGGTGGATTCCAGCCTTTATCTTGATATTAATTGTACCTGCCAGGGTCTGTTTGTCGTCTGGTGTAGAGTTACCCTTCATCAAACAATCTGAGTTTTACATGACCCTGAAAAGGCCAGGCTTCTGAAAACGTAGGAAGAGGAGAAAATGCTGGTTACAAGCATATCTCATTTTCCCATAATGTTTTTTTTATTTTCAAAAACAAATTGCTGAATTATAGCATTTATCATTGCGTCATTAATAATGCTTTGAATTTGGGCATGTGTAAAGAATTGTCGTCTTGTGAAAGGTTAAACATCAAATTACATGTGGTTATTATTCTCCACTGAAGAGATAAACTAGATTAAATGAAGCAGATCTAGTGAACATACAGTGTAAACAGGAAAAACATAAGTACTATAAATAAAACCTGCCTTATCAATCCTGAAAAAACATACCGTGTAAATTAGCCTTTAGAGGCCTTCAAAGCATTCGCTGTTGTCAATTCTGGTTAAAAATATGGAAAAATCCCTTGGTTTTTTTTTTATCTCTTACACCATCTAATTGGTAATTAACTTTCAAGTTTGAACAGCGTTTTTTTTCTCTCTAGCTGTAAGGATGTATCTTAAACAGGACATGAGTCGGAAGTTGACAAGTAAACAGGTATCATATCAGTGCTAAGGGTGTAAGATTTATGACACTTATAATGATAACTGTGACAATCAGATTAACAATCCTGGAGTCCCCCACACTGTTTAGTAGGCAAGAAATCTCTGCACTGTTTGGTTCGCAACAAACCCCTACATTTTTTAGTTGGCAACAAACCCCTACACTGTTTAGTTAGCAACAAACCTCCACACTGTGTAGTTGGCTACAAATTCCCAAACTGTCTAGTCAGCTGTCAGCTATAACCCCCACCCCCTCCCTTTTTTTTTTTTTTTTTAGCCAGCTACCACTGGCTGACCTGGGCCGAAACTTTGCTATCGGTCAATTTACTGTACATCCAAGGACCAGTCTATCTCATGCATTAAGCCCCCTTTTGCCAGAGCATGGCTCATTTGCATTTTTTATCAAACAACCCAGGGCTCTGACAACACTGAGAAGTACATGTAATTCTATGAAAACAGGAATGGAAAAGGAGAAAACACTGTTAGGTAGCAACTTTTCCTCTATAATTATAATTTCTCTATTATTTCTGTAGATATTTACTTAAAACTTGGACTAATTATAATCAAAACGGGAAACTGTATAAGGGCATGTAGCCATCAAGGTTTTTTCTGACACAGATATGCCCCTTTTTTGACTTTGAATTTTCACTGAAAATCAAACAATCACAGTCGAGTGTTGGTACATTTGGTACTCTTGTTTGTATGTGGCCTCAAAATGCTTTCAGAATGGACAGTGCCAATTTTGTGTTTCATTCTCTGGACACAATGACGACTTTTATGCTACATCACATCAACTTTGTTTCATAAAAAGACAAGTCATGCTTACGGCATAAATGCAAACTCTGATGGAAAAGTGTAAAATTTTGTAAAGAGATAAATGATAAAATAATAACCCATTTTTTATTTTGTTTATCTTTAAGGGATACCATGGATTCATTAACCAAAGCAAGTATTCAAGAATACATACGATCGTTTCGACCGCTGTACAATGCATTCAGCAGGGCACGTAATGCACAAGATAACAGATTCAAAGATCATGAAAATCAGTGTGACAGAACGGAAGGTATGGATGATTGGCAAACAATTAGGCCAGGTAACCATATGCACAAAGATCATGAACATAAATCAGATAGATATGAAGGTATGGATTACAGGGAAACAAAAAGGCCAGGTAACCAGACGCACAAAGCATACCGAGAAGACAGCATGCATCCATTTCAAAAGATGCACACATCTGGGTCAGATAACGAAATGCCTGAATCATACCTGGAAGAAAGCACAAAGCCACTTCAAAAGATGCATGAGTCATATGACGGTGAGATAAGTAACTCATCGGTACAAGATGAAGGAGAACCTGAAGAACCTGCGGAGAAGCAAGAATTTAAACATAATCCTAGGGATATGTGGCCTCTTGATAAGATTTCCTCATTGCTTTTTTGTGAGGTTTGTAATGTACCTTTTACCACGAAAGAATATCTGGAGGAACATTCCAAGATTCATATTGAGAAATCAGAGGAGGGGGAGAAATCCACAGAAGAAATGGAATCAAATGGGGAAATCTGTTTTGACGAGTCAAATGAGAGCTTTACTGAAGAAGTAAAGCCAAATAAGAAAAATTCAAAAAAGTTTGTGTGTGAGTTTTGCGATAAAAAATTTAAAACTATAGATGAACTCTCTGAGCATTCTACTAAGCATGCTAGAGAAAGAACAAAATTCATAAGGATGTTCGACAGTGAGCTTCCAAAACCTTTTGTGTGTCAGATATGCGGGGCTTCGTTTGCCAAAGTTTATTACCTGACAAAACATGAAAAACTTCATCAGGAGAAACAGTTTCAGTGTGACATATGTCAAGCAAAATTTGTCAGAAAGTATACATTACAGATTCATAGGTTGATCCATTCAGATGAAAAACCATATAAATGTAAAATTTGTGAAGCGGCTTTCACACGTAAAGGAAACTTGGTACAGCATAGTGCAGTACATGCCGGGGAAAAACCCTTTAAATGTACCTATTGTGAAGGTGCTTTTTCAAATAAGAATAAATTGCAAGCTCACATTAAAATGCATACAGGTAATAATCTGTTTAAATGTGATGAGTGTGATGCTACTTTTGAACTAAGAGCAAAGCTAGCTAAACATAAACAACTTCACAGTGGAGTCAGACCATATTCCTGTAATATCTGTAATGCCTCTTTTATCTATGAGGCCAGTTTAAGAAAACACATAAAAAAAGGAGTACATGATCCAAACAAACTGTTTCAATGTCACTACTGTGATCAGGAATTGACATCGAAGCTTCGACTTGAAAACCATCTTAAAATACATACGGATGACAAACCATACAAATGTAGTTATTGTAGTGCTGCTTACGCGATGAAATGTACACTGCAAGTTCACCAGCGTATTCATACAGGAGAGAGGACCTTTAAGTGTGAAACTTGTAATGCTGTGTTTGCCCAGAAACATTCTTTAATTGTGCATAGGAGAATACACACTGGTGAAAAACCATTTAAATGTCATATTTGTAATGCTGCATACATGCAGAAAGCTTGTTTGTCAATTCATCTGAAACTTCACTCTACTTCTTTAGATGATGAGGCTTTGGCTTCAGAGCCAAACATGACACAGTCAGGCACCCAGATCAACAACTCGGCTAATGATTTTGGAGGACAACATATGGCAGAAGAACAAAACCAGATAGATGAAACAGACAACAAGCTTGATTCCAAAGATATAAGTGAGGGTAAAATGTATAAAAAATCTGCTAAAATGAACACAATATGCCAAAAAATAATGGATGAAATGCAAGACCAGGCACATACCTATGAGAAGATGAAAAGAATACAGAATAATATGACAGGGGGAACTACTATTTTTGAAAATACTGATGGATATTCTGAACAACACAGTAAAGGTTACAGAGAAGATGGTCCACAGAAAAGTACCTCTGCAAACTCAGACAGAAAAATAAGTCCCAACATGGCTGGCAAAGGTCGTAAAAATAAAAACATTAATAAAGTTTCTAAAACTGTGAAATTGCACCCTAAAAAAGATCTGCAGAAATACTATAAAGATCATTCTGACACAAATACGAACATGACAGCACAACACTACGGTGCTGATGCATTTGAACGGAAGATTGATCATAGTGGTGAGTATAAACATTTCACCGAGACAAACACAGACATGGATGAAAGTTATAATGAGGGTGAGGATGTCAGTCGTGTTAAAAATGACTATGACCACATGGATGATGCTGCACAGCGTGTGAGAAATTGGATTCTTCAAGGTCGCAACAAATATTTGAATGACAGTGCTGAAATGAAATCCCTCCCAAGTCAAAGTGAGTCTAGTAAAGATGATACTGAATGATAAATTGATTATTATCTTGACTTAGAAAACAAGGAATCCTTCTAAATTATTAGATGCCCAGCAGTTTTTAAACTTTTACCACATGACAGTTATTTTTTTTACTTTTCTGTATTCAAACAAATTATAGATGACAAAATTAATTTGGCTTAACTCTTCACCAATACGACAAAATTTTGTATTCAGCCAAATTGAAGGCATTTGCCAACGACAAATTATTGGTAACGCAGATGATGATTTTTGTGTTTGACAGTGCAGAAAACATTGAGGGAAAAGGAGAGAATGCTGGTTATGGGCATTTTCTCCTGATCCCACATGGTTTTCTCCATCACAGTTAAATTGTTTGGTAAAGTGTTAACTCTAAACAACACAAATTTCCAAGTTTTAACTATCTTAATGAAGACAACTTATGAAAACATTGTGGGAAAAGGAGAAAAATTCTGGTGATCAGTATTTTCTCCGTTCCCACTACATTTTGTACCCTTTCAAGACAATCTCCAACATAATTATTTGTAGCGATATTTACTTTTATTTTTAGCTCACCTGAGCACAAAGTGCTCATGGTGAGCTATTGTGATCTTGCTGTGTCTGTCGTCATGTGTCTGTCGTGTGTCCGTCATTCGTCGTGCGTCCGTCGTCAACTTTTTACCTTGTGTACGCTCTAGAGGCCACATTTTCAGTCCGATACTCATGAAACTTGCTCGGAATGTTTGCCTCGATATCTCGTTCGAAAATGGGTCATGTCGGGTCAAAAACTAGGTCACTAGGTCAAATCTTTGAAAAACCTTGTGTACACTCTAGAGGCAACATTTTCAGTCCAATACTCGTGAAAGTTGGTCAGAATGTTTGCCTTGATGATATCTCGGACGAGTTGGAAAATGGGTCATGTCGGATCAAAAACTAGGTCACCAGGTAAAATCTTAGGCAACCTTGTGTACGCTGTAGAGGCCACATTTTCAGTCTGATACTTGTGAAACTTGTTCAGAGTGTTTGCCTTGATGATATCTCGGATGAATTCGATAATGGGTCGTGTTGGGTAAAAACTAGGTCACTAGGTCAAATCTTAGAAAAACCTTGTGTACGCTCTAGAGGCCACATTTTCAGTCCAAAACTCTTGAAAGTTTGTCAGAATGTTTGTCTCGATAATATCTCAGACGAGTTTGAAAATAGGTTATGTGGGGTCAAAAACTCGGTCATTAGGTCAAATCTTAGAAAAACCTTGTGTACGCTTTAGAGACATTTTCTGTCATATACTCCTGAAAGTTGGTCAGAATGTTTGCCTTGATGATATCTCGGACGAGTTCGAAAATGGGTCATGTCGGGTCAAAAACTAGGTCACTAGGTCAAATCTTAGAAAAACCTTTTGTACCCTCTAGTGGCCACATTTTGATCCGAAAACTCCTGAAAATTGGTCAGAATGTTTGTCTTGATGATATCTCAGACAAGTTCGATAATGTCGGGTCAAAAACTAGGTCACTAGGTCAAATCTTAGAAAAACCTTGTGTACGCTCTGGAGGACACATTTTCAGTCCAATACTCCTGAAACTTGGTCAGAATGTTTGTCTTGATGCAGGGTTCAATCTAGGCTGCATTTTTGCGCCAATGGCGCGATTTTAAAGTCCTTGGCCCATTTTTGAAACTCCAGTGCGCCGGATCGGCGCAAAATCCAATGCATCGGCGCTTTTCCGATTCCGTTGTGCGCCACCATTAACTTTTTTTTTAGTATAGTTTTTAGCGAGTCAGTGTTAGAAGACGCTTTCCGTAGTATTGAATTTTGACTGCAAAGCGTCACAGCAACGCGGAGAGCGTTACTGGTATTCGGATATTCACGGCACATGAACGAGCGCGATGGAAACCAACTTTTGAAAACATGTCGGCAACGCAAACACAGAAACGAATCGGTGATTTCTTTTCTGGCGGAAATTCCGCCAAACAAGCAAAAACGCAGCAATCGGGTGAAACTAATGGTGAAAAACAATCAGCTGATTGAAAAGCTGGGAAATCGTATTCAAAAAAAATTTCAAACTGAGTGGCTACAAAAGCCTCAATTTCACTGGCTTCGTTACGACGATGCAAAAAAAATTGTAATACAAGTCACTTGTATAATACAGCAATCATTTAAAACAAATGATTTTTTGTGTTGTTACATAATTTGACCTCTTAACAACTCAATCACTATCCCCATACACAATTAAGCAGTAAATTATCTGGATTTACTTCCTTTATATGGTAAGTCAGTAATAATTGAGCTTTTAAAATGCCAAGATCCTGGTTATTTGGTTGTTAAAAAGTGCTGGCCCATCTCAAAATACTGGTGGCCCCTTTTTAAAATATTGATGGGCCACTGGCCCATTCTGACAAAATTCTAGATGGAACCCTGTTGATGATACCTTGGATGAGTTTCAAAATGGGTCATATCGGGTCAAAAACTAGGTCACTGGGTCAAAAATTAGAAAAACCTTGTGTACGCTCTAGAGGCCACATTTTCAGTCTGATACTCTTGAAACTTGGTCAGAATGTTTGTTTTGGCGATATCTCAAAAGAGTTTGATAATGGGTAATGTCGGGTCAAAAACTAGGTCACTTGGTCAAATCGTAGAAAAACTTTGTGTATGCTCTAGAGACAACATTTTCAGTCCGATACTCATGAAACTTGGTCAGAATGTTTGTCTTGGTGATATCTCACAAGTATTTGATAATGGGTAATGTCTGGTCAAAAACTAGGTCACTAGGTCAAATCTTAGAAAAACCTTGTGTATGCACTAGAGGCCACATTTTTAGTCCAAAACTCTTGAAGTTGGTCAGAATGTTTGTCTTGATAATATGTTTGAAGAGTTCGAAAATGGGTAATGTCGGATCTAAAACTAGGTCACTAGGTTAAATCTTCGAAAACCTTGTGTACTTTCTAGAGGCCTCATTTTTAATGCAATACTCATGAAAATTGGTCAGAATGTTGGTCTTGCACCAGTTTGCAAGTGGGTCATTTCGGGTCAATAACTCATGACAATCTTGGTAGAATGTTTGTCATAATATCTCAAAAGAGATTGAAAATGGGTCATGTTTGGTCAAAAGACTCAGGTGAGCGACTTCAGGGCCATCATGGCCCTCTTGTTCCCTTAATGTTTTCTACCCTTCCAAAAACAAATGTCACTTTCTGAGACACAATTAAGTTTGCGCCAGCAAATTATTTCAATGCAAATGAGAGAAATCTAAAATTTTGTTGTTTATTAAAATTTATAATACCATACAACAAAATTTTAAGGTTTTTCCAACTGCAAGCATTTGCATAAAACAAAATAAATGTGACTTGAAAACTGAAAGTTGTATTTGGGAGGGTAGAAAACATCATCGCATTGGAGAAAATACTGGTTACTAGCATTTTTCTTCTTTTCCCATAATGTTTTCAAATGCCTTCCTGCTCAGGGTCGTTAATATTCAGGATTGTGCGGTAATGGATTAATAGATCTGGACCTGTATTCACCAACCATTCTTAAGAACATTCTCGGTCGTGTTCCCCAAGTTTTTCCAAATTTGAAAGTAACACAACTTTTGATTGGCTAAACCATTTGGCTAAACCAAATGGTTTAGCCAATCAGAAGTTTTGTAACTTTCAAATATAAGACAAAGAATGCTCTTAAGAATGGATGGTGAATACGGACCCGCATGTTTGGGATTTTCTTACTGAATATCAAAGGATTCAATTATCTCTCAACCATTTGCCCAACAATCCTGACTTTTAAGAACCCTGAAAGATAAGGTTTTTAAAAACATTGTAGGAAAAGGAGGAACTGCTGTTAACCAGTATTTTCTCCTTTTTCCACAATGTTTTCTACCCTATCAAAGCCAGAAACCATGATTTTATCAACATTTGTTGTCTGCAAAGGCTCCCCATTTTTTATAATTTTGTATAACTGCCTTTTATCATGGTGGTTTTTTTACCCTTCTTCAGACAATTTTTTATCAATTTTGAGCCGAATTTATCTTCTTCAACCCTTCACTGCACAAAGGCAAACAGGCATTTTTTGATGTCGAAAAAGGGTCCAAATCAATTGCCCCCATATGACCTGGTGTGTAGGTAAAATATACCTTACTGTAGCTGAAATTTACATAGGCAGATATCTTCGTGATTTTCGTCAATATGCAAAAGTCACAAATATTTCCATGTCATGAACATTACCGGTTTTACAGTAGTTTTCAAAAGCCTTCTCCTTCATGGTCGTTAAAAGTGGGGATTGTGTGGTAAAGGGTTAAGTTTAAAATATGAAAGACTTTTTAACCCTTTACCACACAACCCCGAGTTTTAATGACCCTGAGGAAGAAGCCTTTTGAAAACATTGCAGGGAAAGGAGAAAATGCTGGTAACCAGCATTTTCTTCTTTTCTCGCAATGTTTTCTCTTCCATAACAGTCAAATTTTGTGTTTCAAGTTACCTTTATTTGTTGGAATGAATATTGATCAAAGTACTGGTAAAAGAAACTCCAGGAAAGCATTCCTCTCCCACCACTGACTATTGTCTCGACAATGATTATGTGGGAAAGCAGCCAGTGGCTTGGAAAGAAAAATAGTGCTGAGTACTGGTAAAAGAGACTCCAGGAAAGCATGGATAGGTGCACTGGCTGCCATGATATAACTGAAATAATGTTGAAAATGGTGTTAAACACCATTCAATCATTGTCTTATTCTCCAAGATTTTCAAAATTTGAAAGTAACACCACTTGTGGTTGGCTAAACCAAACTTGGTTTAGCCAATCAGAGGTTGTGTTACTTTCAAATTTAGAAAATTCTGGAAAATAAGACTGAGAATGTTTTTAAGAAAGGTTGGTGAATAAGGTCCCAGACTGCACAGATTGTGTAGTCTGATCTAAGATCTACTCTGTTCGTTGTTTTGTGATATATTAGAGATGGCAAAATCACCAATGAAATTGCTAGGAATTTGTATATTTTCATAATGGAGAAATTCCTTGTCGTTTATTTAGCACAGTAAGTAAGTATACTTTTATCCTGCTAAATAAATGTAATGAAACTTTCAAACTTATAGTAAAAACCCAAATTCTGCTATTTCAAAGGCATTTCTGGAGAAAGATATCTTCTCATCGGACAGTGTAGATCCAAGATCAGACTGCACATTCTGTGCAGTCTGATCTTGATCTACACTGTCCGCATAAGGCACTTAATTTGCGCTAAGTAGCCTAAGGTATAATATTTAGTTTTACCACAGCTACCAATACCAAAGGATCCTGTGTTTTAATCACCTTTTCAAAGAAGACTTGTTTATACATTGTTAAGAAAAGAAGAAAATGCTTGTAGCCAGCAATTTCTCCTTTTTCCACAATGTTTTCTGTCTTTCCCAAGACAAACCCTCATTTAACCCTTTACGACACAATCCCCAGTTTTAACAACAGTGCAGAAGAAGGCTTTTACAAACATTGTTGCAAAAGGAGAAAATGCTGGTAACTATTTGTTCACAATGTTTCCTACCCTTTTAAAGACAGAAATCGTCATTTAAGCTATACTTATTTTGTCGTCTGCACATGCTTTCAATTTGGCCAAGTCTAAAATTTTGTTGTTTGGTAAAAAGTTAAATGAGTTTTATACTTTCTCAAATGCTTCCAAATGGACTAGTCCAGAATTTTTATGGTAAAGAGTTTCAAGTTCGTTTTTAGCTCCACTGGCGGAAAGCCAGCAGGCTTATGTCATGGCCCTTTGTGCGTCCGTCCCTGTTGCCGTCCATCTGTCCGTGCGTTAACTTTTGTTTCAAACATCTTCTTCTCTGAAACTACCCATCCAATTTTGATGAAACTTCACAGAAATGATCCTGCCATTGTCCTCTTCAGAATTTCTTGAAAGAATTTGATTCCTTCAAAAACTCTGGTTGCCATGGCAACAAAACTTAAAAATATTGGAAATCTTTGAAAATCTTCTTGTCTGAAACCGTAAGGCCTAGGGCTACCAAATTTGGCATGTAGCTTTGTCTGGTGGGCCTCTATCAAGTTTGTTCAAATTATAGCCCTGGGGTCAAATTTGACCCCGCCCCGGGGGTCACAAGTTTTACATGGGCTTATATAGGGAAAACTTTAGAAATCTCCCTGTACCTAGCCATAAGGCCTAGGGCTACCGAATTTTGCATGTGGCTTTATCTAGAGGGCCTCTACCAAGAGTGCCCAAATTAAAGCCCTTGGGTCAAATTTGACCCCACACCGGGGGTCACAAGTTTTACAAGGGCTTATTTAGGGAAAACTTTAGAAATCTCCCAGTACCTAGCCATAAGACCTAGGGCTACCAAATTTTGCATGTGGCTTTATCTAGTGGGCCTCTACCAAGAGTGCCCAAATTATAGCCCTGGGGTCAAAATTGGCCCTGCCCCGGGGGTCACAAGTTTTACATGGGCTTATATAGAGAAAACTTAAGAAATCTCCCTGTACTTATTCATAAAGCGTAGGGCTACCAAATTTTGCATGTAGCTATATCTAGAGGGCCTTCACCAAGAGTGCGTAAATTATAGCCCTAGGGTGGAATTTGATTCATCCCGAGGGGTCAGAAGTTTTACATGGGCTTATATAGTGAAATCTTTAGAAATCTTCTTGTTACTAACCATATGAACTAGGGCTACCAAGTTTAGTCCAGTCTCAGGGGTCTTATGTTCAAAACCAATTGGCCAAGTATTGTAATGTTTGGCATGTAGGGATTTTACATATTAGCCAGTGGAGCGATACAGGGCCATCAAGGCCCTCTTGTTTTTTTAATTCTTTCCAAAAATCAAATTATGTTTTTATGAAAAATAATGAATTAAGGATAATTTTATCAAAATGTATTTTCATGAAAAATGATTTATTAATGATATTCAATCAAATTGTATTTTTATGAAAAGGGATAGATTAATGGCATTTTAATGAAATTGTATTTTCATGAAAAATAATTAACTAATGAAATGTTTTAGGAACTGCATTGAAGTCATATAGAATGATAATACAATGTACTATGAAATAGAGCTATATATTTATGTGATAGAAAACACCTTGTACAGTTACAGTAATCTTGATAGGAGTGGAGAGGGAGGGGGTAGGAGAGAGAGAAAGAGAGAGAGAGGATGTATTATCCAATAGTGTCATTTGTTAGACTCATTATGTACATAAATTATAGTAAGTTAATGTGCATAATTATGATTGTGTGTGAGAGTGTGTGTGTGAGAGAGAGAGTTTTGTTAAAAAAATACATTTGTAAAGCTTATAAATTTGTTCTTAAATGTTGTATTGTTGTATATACATGTAAAAAAGTTTGTCACTTGTTGTTCACTGGTTTTTTTCCATTTCTGATAAAAAATAACTTTCATTATTGTATATACATTTTAGATTTTTTAACCTCACAAATTTGGGTCAATGCATTGGTTCTGATATTGAATGAAATATTCTGATCTCCTGGGCTTGGTCCTTACCAGGGGCACTGATATTTTCTGTGAGTGCCCTTGGGCAAGACACTTCAGGGCCTGAGTTTAGTAATGGTGAAACAGAGGAAACACATGGGCTGTTGCTTTAACATGACTGAAATAATAATGAAAACGGTTTGAAATCACTATTTAACTTTCTACCCAAACTTTTAGACTAGTCGAATTGAAAACATTTGCAGACCACAAAATAAATTAATGTCACTTAAAAATTAAAATATGTTTTGGGAGGGTAGAAAACATTGTGGGAAAAGGAGAAAATGCTGGTTACCAGCATTTTCTCCTTTTCCTACAATGTTTTCAAAAGACTTCTTTCTCAAAGTCATTAAAAGTTGGGTTTGTGAGGTAAAAGATAATCAGCAAGTACCCCACAAAGTGAATGTAAGTCAAGACAGTGGTGTAGTGCCAGAGAATGGGCGTCTCTCATAAAAGGTTTCCAGGTTTGAATCTTTCGATGGAACCACCCACAGATGGCATGAGTGCTGGTTCACCCTTTAGCATATGATTAAATTTGGGACATATCCAAGTTGAAAGTTTTTGCAGATAACTAGGTAAATGTGATTGTCTTTGGAGGGGTAGAAAACATTGTGGGAAAAGGAGAAAATACTGGTTACCAGTATGTTCTCCTTTTCCCACAATGTTTTCAAAAGCCTCTTTGGTCAGAGTCATTAAAAGTCAGGATTGTGTGATAAAGGGTTCAGGTTTCCTGGAAGCAACCACCAGGGAATGATGAATTGTTTGATTGAATTCCGTTTTGCTCATTATCCTAGTCACAACACAATAATACCTTACAACTATTTGTGTATCACGAGTTTCATCAGTACTAAGCCAGGGCCTTGAAGTATATTGCCCAAGGACAATCCAGAATTATTTGTCACAAATTGTCCTCAAAATTTCTGTTATTGTATTAAAACTGCATACAATTATTCATCCATTAGCAAACAATTCCATTTTTATTTGCAATCCTTGGATGAGGGGTGGAGGCTCCGGCAAACATTGAGGGGAAAAAGTGAAAATGCTGGGAAGCAGCATTTTCTCTTTTCCCTGACTGTTTCCTACCCAATCAAAGACAGATCTCATAATTAATGTCATATTTATGTCTTATCTTACCGATTTTTGTTATGATTTGCAGAAAGTGAAGACCAAGATCAGCCTGCACAAACGTGCAGTCTGATCTTGCTCTACATTCTCCGCTGTTCGGTCATTAGTTTCCGTCATATAAACCGCATTCAATGCCACTAAACTGATTGAAAACTTGTATAACGGTCAACAGTTTAAATTGGGCAGGATGACGGTTAATGTTTCCTTTGAAGTGTGCAGTATGAATAAGTCTACAATTTTGTCCTCTCGGGAAGAGTAAATCCTTTACCAGACGTTAAAAAAGGAGGTCAAATGCTTAGATTTATCTTTAGGATAAAAAGCATTGTTGAAAAAGGACAAACTGCTGGTCATCAGCATTTTCTCTGTTTTCCTCATTGCATTCCAAAAGCTTTTTTCCCTAGGATTGTTGAAACACTTGACTGTTAGATAAAGGGCTAAGTAAAATTTGTAGATGTGCAAGAGTCAGTTCAAGATGTTGGTTTTTAAAGCGTTGTTGTTGATTTATCTCCCTTTAAATAGGACTTGTCTTTTTTTATCGTATTTCTCGTCCTTGCTCCATATTCACCAACCATATTTTAGAATGTTCTTAGTCTTATTTTCCAGAATTTTCTAAGTCTGAAAGTAGCACAATTTCCGATTGGCTAAACTAAATGGTTTAACCAATCAAAACTTCTGTTACTTTCAAATTTAGAAACTCCTGAAGAATAAGACTACGAACATTGTGAAGAATGGTAGGTGAATGCAAACCGTATTTGCACACAAGCCTCTCTAGCAAAGTGGGGTTGTTAACCATCAGGTTGAATAGTGTGATTGAGGCACCTTTTGCAGAGTAGGTCAAGATAAGACTGCACAGAATGTGTGGTCTGATCTTGGATGCATTGTGTTGAACACTGAGAGTTTACCGACGAAAAATTTTTAACTCGTAAGGATTTTTAACTGTTTCGGTTGAAACCTTCCTTTAATTTGTTAGTCGTTTTTACTATTTAAAAACTTATTCTTTACAGTTGCAGCCAGTGTAGATCTAGATGAAGATCTGATAGCACAAAATGTGCAGTCTGATCTTTGATCTATATTAAGTGCTTTGCAGAGATATTCTGGACAATGGCAGCTTTGAAATTGAGCCATGCTCTGTGAAAAAGGGGCTCAGTGCATCTGCAAAAAGTATTGATTCAGGTCAGCCTGTACAGTCCGCGTAGGCTGACCTGGGCCGAAACTTTTTGCTATTGGTCATTCTTCTGAATGTCAAAGGACCAGCCAACCTCATGATTTAGTCGGTTGTTGAACAAAATGGATTTTATGGATCCATAATTAAATGACGACTTGCCTGGTATCATGGATCATGCAGATGCATTAAGCACTGCTTTGCCAGAGTATGGCTTAATTGTATCTACATGTATTTGGGTATTATTTCTAGGCTGACAATGTTCATAGTGTTTGGAAGGTTAGAGACCCAAGTTATTTTTTGTGTTAAATACATGTAGTTGTAGGTTTTTTTCCCATTCGCTTTTATCGTAAATGATGTAGGAGACATGTATATACACATTTAACTTTGTTGTGGGCAGTCTTAGAAAAACAACAAAAAGGCTTTTTTCTTCGCTCTCTTTCTGTATAACAGTATTTATGACTGTGAAGTTAACATAGTTATTAAAAGAAAATTGCACAAAAAATGCCTTTGCCTTATTTACCCATTTATCAGTCACACTGTCTTGTGTTCAAATGACTCGGAGGATTATAGCCTCTGAGCCCACAACAGCTGTGGGGTATAGCAACCAAGGAAAAGTATAGGTGAGCCTTCGATGTGGTATAACCGGCGTTAAACCCCCATTCAATCAATTTACGTTAATTTTAGACACTGCTAAATTCTTAGAGCTACACATGTATTTGCTGACGAACTATTATTATGACATTTGGGACGACCAAGTATATGGATTATAGCTTTGGTGTTCAACGTTCACTTTAACTTCATCTCGGTTATTTCGCGGCGGCTAATGCACCTATATATACTTGCCAGGAATTTCTTTTTTACCAGTTCTTGGCATACCATTCTTTCCGAGCCACTGGCCTGCTTTCCAATATAAACATCGTCGAAACAATGTTCATTGGTCAAAGAGAAATGAATCCTGTCGCAATGACTACCACCAATCCCCGGAGTGAAATTGGGTCAGGTAGGGATCAAACCAGTGACCCCAGGTTTCGATTCCTGAAGGTTACTGAGTTACCGGGCTTGGTCATTGGATGACTTCAAGTTGAGATAAAGAAAAGAGAAAATAAAGTCAGTCAGTTTAAAGATACCCAAAGAACTTTTTTCAACGTTTATTGACTTCCCAACCACCTCGTATAAATACATATGAGCCATGCTCTGGCAAAAGGGGGCTTAATGCATCTCTGTAATCCATCATACCGAGCAAGACATCACATACTTATGGATCCATAACCGCCACTTTTTTTAACAGCCGACTTAATCATGGGGTAGACTGGTCCTTGGACATACACAAAATTGACCAATAGCGAAAAGTTTCGGCCCAGGTCAGCCTGTGCGGATTGCGCAGGTTGACCTGGGACGAAACTTTTCGCAGATGCATTAAGCCCCCTTTTCACAGAGCATGGCTCATATAAATGAGTCAAGCTCTGGCAAAAGAAGGCTTAATGGATCCTCGTGATGCGTTATACAAAGCAAGTCATTACATTATTATGGATCCATAAAATTCATTTTGTCTTAAACTGGCTGAATCCAGAGGTAGAATGGTTGTTTGACATGCAGAATATTTACAAATAGCAAAAAGTTTCGATCCATGTCAGCCTGCGTGAAGTGCGCAGGCTGACATGGGTCGATACTTTTTGAAGATGCATTAAACCCTCTTTTCACAGAGCATGGCTCAAAAACAGTTAACTGTAAATTAAATTCATAAAACCCTGTACAAAATAAATAGAAGCTGCGATACATACTATAAAAAAATTAATTAAACACCTGTACCAAACAAAAGTCTGTGTTTACGACCCTGAGGAAGAAAGCTTTTGAACTAAAAAACAGAGTAAATGCTGGTTATCAGAATTTTCCCTTTTTCTCACGTTTTCTGCTCTTTGAAATACTTATCTAGTAATTTGAACCAAAATCAATTTATCGGTTGTAAATGCTTCTGGTATGGGAAAGTCTATACATGTATTGTCTGGGGAAAGCTTATACGTATAATCAGAAAGCTTCTGTAGCATTACTGTTCCCCACATAATACAAGACTGAGCCGACCAATGTCGGACTGTAGGTAATTATTTAATGGTACAGTTTCATCTTGATCTTCACCAAAGATAAAATCAATTGCCTTCCGGCACCGTAGGCGATAAAATTTAAGACATGTCCATATTGAAAGCAGTTGGAAAAAAAAAAAAAAAAAATGAAAATGCGATTTGAAACTTTTATCGTCTGGTAAAATGTTAATTCCATCTAGAAACAAAATGCTGAAGGGTTCTTGGGCCTTTACCATTCATCAAACACACTGTTAGAATAGTCGTCACGACTCGTCCGACTCCGTAACTACATCTAACTTTGTCCGTATCAAGAAGATTTCCATTTTAAAGCCCTGTAAGCCAAATGATCTTAGACATGGCGGCAACCCTGTAAATCGATTAGCGCAGACATCAACAATCACAGTGAAGTTATTCTCATCAATATGAATCTATCGATGAAAACTGTCAACGGAATTGATAGACCAAGTTAAAAATTGAATGAACACACTCTTTTCAACGGAAATGTATTAAGAAAGATTTCGATTTCGGAAAAAGACCCCTTTAGCGGTCTTAATATTGTAAGTTTCCAGGTAAAGAAAAATAAAACGTGAGTCACAATTTTCCATCGAAATCTTCCTAATTAATATTCCGTCGACAAACAGTTTGTAAAGTCATTTTTAACATGTTTAATCAAATTTGTCGACAGTTTACAGCAATAGATTGATAAACTTGAATAACTTCACAATTATTGTTGATGTCCTTGATAATAGTTTTTGATGGTCGCCGCTATGTTTTCGTCCATGTGACAAGTGATTTAAACGGAAACCTCGTTGATACAGAGGAGGTTCGATGTAGATACCGAACAGACCGAGTTGTGACGAGTGACATCGTAATACAGCCAAGGGATATGATCAACGGTTTATCCAAGGTTTGCCGAATGACTCTTAGGACCAACATGTCGAAACAAATGGCCGATGTGACAAGCCAGAGAAATACGGCGAAGGCTCTTAGCTGGAACACTTAAACACTTAAAGGTTAATTAAGTTAATAAAAATTTCAAGCCGACAGTAAAACCCAAATGATGTTATTTCAAACTTACTTTTTGGAGAAAAATATCTCCTTATCGAACAGTGTATATCCAAGATCAGACTGCACGTTCTGTGCAGTCTGATCTTTAATCTACACTGTCCGCAAAAGGTCAGTGAGTCGCGCTTAGCAGCTTCCGAGTTAACTCTACCGGACGACAAAATTTTGGACACATCAACATTCAATGTATTTGTAGACTACAAATAAAATGTGGATCAAATGATAAAAAATATGTCTTGGTTAGGTCGGACAACATTATGGAAAATAGAAAATGCTGGTTACCTACATTTTCTCCGTTTTCCACAATGTTTTCAACAGGCTCCTTCCCTAAGGGCCGTAAGAAATCGGAATTATGTGGTAGAGAGTTAAATATGTTGCAAACAAACATACAGAGGCATTTGACATTTCAATAAATTTGTGTAAGCCTCATTATATATATACTCACACAAGCGCTACAGCTCTTCGCCTTGCCTATATCATTTGCACTCAGTAAAGGGAGGTAATAATTTTAACATAGCAGTACAAATACAGGTTTTTGTACAGTGCAAGCTAGAGCTTTCATAAAGTATGCAAAGGTGTTATAAAAAAATGTTTTATCGAAACGAAAGAAAAACAAATTTTCATGATATCACTTCATTTTATCCCTTTACAAAAGGTTTAACGACCCTAAGGAAGCTTTTTAGAAAAATGTGACAAAAGGAAAAAATGCTTGGTTCCATATTTTTTTCATCATGTTCCCAAATATATTTTCAGACGCACTCTTTAATAGGGTCATAAAACAAAAGATTGCTTTGTGAAGGGTTTGAAAACAGCTGAAAATTAAATTATGAGTGTCAATATTTAAATAGAGCAGATAAGAAAGAAACTTGTTTCTTTATACATTTATGCGTTAGTATCGCCTCTGAAATAATTCGTCCAATTTGCTAAACTCAATTTTTTCCCAGTTTTCAAAGTTGTGATTATACGTATATTTTGGTATATTATACCAATTGGTAGTGATTATACGTATATTTGGTAACAGTCTGATAAATATATGGCGAAAAAATTAGATAGTTGATATTCTGTGGGGGGAGGGATCTGGAATTGGTGTGTAATTCGTAATGCTTTCAACCTGGACCGGTTGGTCCAGGAACTTATCGTTTGCTATAACCAAATGTTTTAACCATGTTTCTGTTGCACTTTGGTCAAAGCAGTCTGTAAGGCAGATGCAATTGTTGAGGGATTAACCGCTGCTTTCCCTGAACTCGCTACAGCAGTTCCTGATGATGTTGCAGCTACTTTTTGAACTCCTGAAAAAGAGGCAGTAGCGGATGAGGCTGCTGAAGCTTTCTGTGCCGTTGCTGCGGCCCCTGGAAGAGTGCCTGGGATAGGAGGTGCGCCTGGTAGACCCATCATGGGGCGTCCGTCTGGTCGGTCGGGATCAAAATATATATCTTCCATGGTATCATAGGACATCATAGGCATTCCAGGCATAGCTCCACCCATCATTGGCATAGCTCCGCCCATCATTGGCATAGCTCCACCCATCATTGGATTCATTCCCATCATCGGGTTCATTGCCATCATAGGGTTCATTGCCATTGGGTGTGGCATACCCATATGCATTGGACTCTGAGGTACTGCCGCTGGTTGTACCGGGGCTGGTTTTGGTGCTGCTGGCGCGACTGGAGCTTGAGCTACTTGCTGAACTTGTCGAACTGGTTGGACTACTTGGGTTTGAGCAGTCTGAATTGTTTGGACTGGTTGGCGTACCACTTGAAATCGTTGTATGGTTTGTGGCTGTGACTGGACAATCGGTCTTTGTGCAAGCTGCGCAACACCATTGTTATTATCGAAGTTATTAGAAAATGTAGCAAGTCTATTTGAACGGATTCTGATTGGTTGACTCCAACTACTTCCGGTTCCGGTTGTCAATCGCTGGGATGAGGCGCTTCCAAAAGAATCTGAACGAATGAAAAAAAAAATGATGAAAAATTTTCAAACTGAATCAGCAGACTTCCACCTTTTTCCAACAAAAATAGAATTTTGAATAAATAGTTATCTTGAGACAATTTATCAAGTTTTATAGCGAATAGTCAACGAAAGTTTAACTAATAAGCCCACGCATGCCAAACAATAATGACCGATATTTTCACAAAAATCATGACGGATTTTGTCTTATTCTAACTCTTTACCACACAACAAGATTATTGCCTTTTCCAAATTCAAAGCATTTGCAGACGAACAATTAAGTGTGGCTCAAATAATGGGATGTTTTGCAACGGTAGAAACCAGTAACCGTGAATGTGCGTTTGTTGTTTGGTTGTATTGGGGTTTAACGCCACTTTAAAAGATAAGGTCATATCATGGCGGTCGGTGACGCACATGTGTTTTTTGGCTTTCTCACACCAGTACTAACACAACTTTCTTTCCAAAGCCACCGACTACTTTTCTCACATGCTTCAGCAGAGGTGAGAGGCGAAAATACGCCGGAAAGAAAGTTCGCCTCAACCGGGTATCGAAATCACAACCACCAGGTCATGAGTCCGACACGCTCACGACTGAGCCGCCCGGGCGGGGCTCGTGAATGTGGGAAAAGGTGGAAAAAATGGTGGCATTTTCTCCTCTTCTCGTATTGTTTTCAAAAGCCCTATTCCTCGTGGTTCTTAAAACTTTGGATTGTTTTTCACCCCTTCAGCCTATAATACGTTCGCTTGTTAAAAGAGGGATGGGTGGATGAAAAATAAGATTACTTAACCGTCAGTTTTGTACATACCTGATAAAGAAAAGCTTGAGGGAAATCTTCTACCTACTCTAACAACCTGTATAAAGAAAATACATGAAACGATTCATTTATACTATTTCCTAACACTTTACCTAACCACAAAAATTTAAGACTTATCAATATCAATATGGATTTCGATATTGATACTGAGAAGTGAATGACAGTGTAGGCAAGAATTTAGATTTGAGCCGTGCTCCGGCAAAAGGGGATTTAATGTATCTCCTAGATGCAATACACCGAGCAAGTCATCATATAATTATGGATCCATAGAATCCATTTTGTCTAACAACCGACTGAATCATGAGGTAGACTCGTTCTTTGACATGCATAAAAATTACCAAAAAAATCAAAAAAGTTTCGGCCCAGGTAAGCCTGCGTGGACTGCGCAGGCTAACCTGGGTCGATTCTTTTTGCATATGCTTTAAGCTCTTTTTTCGTTGAGTATTTTCTTTTTTTCAAGTTGGAGAAATTGGTGAAGTTTTAGGCCTGTGTTCTACCCAACCATTCATAATTCAATCTACCATCTACACCTCACAGGTTTTCTTAGTTAAAGAGAAACACAATTTTTTATTGGCCTAACTTAATTGTTCAGCCAATCAGGGATTGAGAATTGGGCATAAATGTTCAATCCTCTACTACACAACCCCGAGTCTGAGAAAGGCTTCTGAAGACATTGTTGGAAAAGAAAAAAAAAAATGCTTTTCTTTTTTTCCCACAATATTGTCTATCCTATCAGACATATTTTCTATTCTATCAAAGAAAGAAATCATCAGTTTAACTACAATTATTTTGTGTTCTGCAACTGCTCTCAATTTGGTCGAGTCCATTCGGTAAAGAAGTAAGCAATGGTTGGTGAGTATAGGCTCAGATTTAATATTGGGTCATACATGTAAGTTAACCGTTGCCGTGCTAAATTATGAAAATGAAATTCTCAGTTCTATAGTAAAAACCAAGATATTGATCTTTCAAAGTTATGTTCTGAGGAATAATATCTTCTTATCGGACAGTGTAGATCAAAGATCAGACAGCACGTTCTGAGCAGTCTGATCTTGATCTATACTGTCCACAAAAGGTCATTGAGTCGCGCTTAGCAGCCTTTGGGTTATTCTAATGAGAGATGGTCAACAAAATGAAATTAAAGCCTAATTACTTCCTGTAAGCGTAAGACGCTCCAAGAAGCGTTTTGAATGTTTGACCTAAACAGACTAGGTGGGGTGGGGAGTCGATTTAAAATTCAACGTACATGAAAGGATAGTAAACCTTTACATATTTAGCATAGATTTGTTTATTTAACCCTTTTCAACACAATCCAGTTTTAACGACCCATAACGGAAAATTGCTTGTGAGAACATTGTGGGTAAAAGAGAAAATGCTGGTAACCAGCATTTTCTCCTTTTTCCACAATGTTTTCTACTCTTTCAAAGACAAATTAGTAATTTATGCAAGATTTACTTTGTCTCCTGCAAATCCTTTCAATTTGGCCTGGTCTTAAATTCTGTAATTTGGTAAAGAGTTAAGGGACCATTCTAAATTTCATTCTCACTCCAAGACTAGCCATCCAATTGGCTGAGACAGAATATGTTGAAATTCAGTGGGTTCGATATGGGGTTATTAAGAGAAGTGACAAATATAATTATACATGTGTGTGTGTGTGGTTTTTTTTTTTTCAATAAAGTATAAACAAGAAAAATCATTAAAAAAAGGATACATGGCATAAATGTTCCCGCAGACAGGACTGCAGTCAGAATAAATAATGAAAGATATGTATATTTTTGACCAATCGCAAATTTCTATTAATTCATTCGAATCTATTAATTCTAAGAAGTGGGTTTAAAAGTCAACACATTCTGCTACGCCGGAAAACAAACGAACATAACTTAACTTACCCGTCTTGATAGCTGACCATAGCTCAGATACACCGAAACGAGGAGCACAAAAATGATTCCAAACTTTGTACCCATGTCTGTCTGCCTTGTTTGGTGGTCAATTATAGTTTGAACAAATTGACCCTTTCCAACGTTATCTGGTACCCGTCATTGACGATAAGTATTCAACTATTGAAGAATGTACGAAATTAGACAAAGAACCAGTGATAAGTCATTTTCAGTCATCCATCACTGTCACGTAACCGTTTGTAAGATACGTCATTATTTGACATCATATTTATGAGACGCTTATGTAACATCAAAGCGTATTTCGATGGTATTTATTGTTGCATGTCTGTCTAAGTGTAGGTTTTACATCAAGAACCTGTCAGCTCGTTAGTATTCTGATAGATCTACTTAAACACCAAACACACGGTTTTCCCGGGTAACGTCAACGCTGTCGTCATTTATCCCTTTACCAGACGACAAAAAACTAAACTTGTTCCAGTTGGAAACCAGACCAGATGCCAAATAAGATATGGCCCAAATAATGGGATTTGGACTTGAACGGGTAGATAACATTGTTGGAAAATGAGAAAATGCTGGTTACCGTCATTTTCTGCTTTTCAAACAATGATTTCAAGAGCATTTTTCCGCAACAAGTCCTTATTATTGTAAGCAAAAATCGAGTTATGTCATGAAATGCCAAAAAGTTGTATTCCTGCCTACGCAAAAACTTTTTTTAAAATAGAATCAAAATGAATCGAAGAATTTTATATCGTAGTTTAATAAAGGAAAATAACTGAAGAGGATTACTTGAAATCCCCCCCCCCTCTCTCTCTCTCTCTCTCTCTCTCTCTCTCTCTCTCTCTCTCTCGTGTAGTCGAAAAACAGACACATCTTTTGTATGTAGTGCAATTGAAATGTTTTTTCTTACAGTTTGATTTCATATCTTAAAGTAAGGTATTGGCACAGGGGCGTGTATCATGCTTTTCGAGAAGAACGATAACTCTATGCTATAATAAATTAGCCCCTATGAACACGGCACAGGTGCTAGTATCATGCTTTCTGCGAGGAACTCTTTTGTATCTAGTAAACTAGCCCCTATGGACATGGGTACAATGGAACAGTTATATCCGCCATAACTGCATCCTCATAGAAATAGAATATAATTAACATTTGGAAAAAAAAAAAACGAGTTGCGTTTTTGAGTGTTGCTTTCTTTGAAATATCGTACTCCATATTCATTACAAAGCTACTATGGCATCACCTTCCTGTGATGGAAATTGAAAAATAAACATTTATTCTAGACCTAGTTAAAATTTGTCTAAAAATATTCAGCGGTTGAAAAAAAAAAAAATGCTCTATTTCTTTTCATTTAGTTCAATAAAGTAAAGATTTTTTGTTTCAAAACTATTCTTGTAGCATTAGATCTACCTGAAGCGTGAGTGGTTAGTTTTAGAGACCAATACATACAGAGATCAAAGACAATAGATAAGTATGCACTTGTCGAGTGCACTTGTCAAATACGTCATCATAATGACAACACTTAAAGTTACGTCATCAAGGTTACCCGTGTGTCATTTTGATTGTGGATTCAAAATTCCTACGTTGTGTTTAATTTTGTTTCACGCCTATACTTTTTCTAAATTCTTGACCTGCTAATCGCGAATGATTTCGCTTTTAGCGGATGGTGCAGACCAATGTTAAACTGCTGAAAATGTGCAGTCTGATCTTGGATCTACCCTCGTCAATACGGTAAGGGTTTTTTTTTGCCCGATGAAAAGAACTGTTAAATCGCATTTTTTTTTTCAAGAACTGTCGTCTGCGATTTTCTTTCATATCGACAAGTCGAACAGTTTTACGTCAAATAAAGTCAGGAATTGATTCTTTCTAATGTCGATCTTTCGACGCTTAAATTGTCTCCTTTTAAGTTACTGGTTATTAGAAAGTACAATCGATCAAACAGTTTTGTCTAACCCATCACTATTAGAGAATTTTGTGTTCAGCTTGAAAGCATCTGCAGACGATAATTTGAACTTTCCTCAAATTATGAGGTTTGAATCTGAACGGGTAGAAACCACTGGGGGAAAAGGAAAAAAATGCTGGTAGTTTGACGTGAGCCTTTATCAAACAATCTTATGTTATCACGACCAAGAGGAAGATAGCTGTTGAAAAGATTGTGGAAAAAGGAGGGAAATATTGGTCACCAGTATTATCTCCTTTTCCCACAATTTTTCATTAATCATTTTTTTTTTTTTTTTTTTATTTTAATGAGACAAATACGGTATCATCTTTAGAGCCAAATTTATTCCTCGTCTGCAAATCTTTTCAGTTTAGACCAGTCTATAATTCTGTCATCATGTAGAAATGAACCCATAGCCACACAATCCTGAGATTTAACGACCCTGAAAGGAAAGGCTTTTGAAAATATTGTGGGAAAAGGAGAAAATGCTGGTAACCAACATTTTCTCCTTTTCCCACAGCGTTTCTTACCCTATCAAAGACAAAAATAATTATTTAAGCTACATCTGATTTGTCGTCTGCAATGGCTTTCAGTTTGTTCAAGTAAAAAAATTTGTCGTAATGTCTAGAGTCAAGGACATAGAGTGTACTCTGTAAAAATTGATAGGTAATAAAACACGATGATCGGTTATCGACTGATGCATGTCGGGCACGTCAAAATGTGACAAAATACTTTATTTCAGTCATTTAACCATTAGGCTGCTAAGTGCGACTCAAGGACCTTTTGCGGATAGTGTAGATCAAGATCAGACTTTAGCAGGATCTGGGTTAACTGAGTACGTTTTACCCTTTCAATGCCACATCGAGAGCGATGCCTTAATTTGGACAGTGTAGATCAAGATTCGACTTTGCAAAGCATGCAGTTGGATCTTGTATCTACACTGCCCACTTTTTAAGATAATTTGGAAGAAAAGTATTATAATACTTACCGCTCTAAAAATTGAAAGAAAGAGAGTCTATTTTACTTGTAAAGGAACGTTTGGAGCGAACGTGTAGTAGGTTGAAATGATGTAATAGCGATCTACTTAGGAACGCATTTTAATTTGATTGACGTGACTGTCCAAGGATCTATTTTTTTTTTTCCCGAGATGTTCTTCAACGCTCTACGTGTTAAACATTTGTCGAGTTTCAGTCTTCCATTGTGTGAATTTGTGTGTTATGTCAAATGTAAGAGGACAATTGAAAGTTGTTAATATTAAAACGAGTTTATTACAATCAATTTAAAAACAATCAAGTGAAATTAAGTAAAAAAGAAATACAATAAATATAGAATTTACAGGAACACAAGAGACAAATACAGATTATTTGAGGATGGCAATAACTTTAAATAAAATTTCCTTTATCGTGTGCTTTTTGTTTGGTTGTTTAATTCTGCAAGAAATTGAAGCTCAGTTAGATTTTCATTCGTCACCAAAGAGGGTAAGTCGTCATCATTATTAATGTTACGTAGTCTGCTTCATTATAATAATAATGATAATAATAATAATAATATCATCATCATCATTATTATTATTATTTTATTATTTTTTCACTATTTTAATTATTATTATTATTATTATTATATAAACTTATGTGGAACTATTTTAAAGACTGTTGAGAAAAGAAATATTTCAGTAGTACGAAATATCAATCCATTCGAAGTTTTGGCTGGAAGAGAAATTTTCAGCGAATAATGTGATTGAAGAAAAGTTTCCTTCTAAGAAAATACATAACGGTAACAATTTTCATGGCATATTGACCAAACTATCTAAATGATTAAGTGTTTTAACGACCCTGAGGTAGTAGATTTTTAAGACATCGTGGGAAAGGATATAGCTGATAACTAGCATTTCTCCCAGTTTCTCACAACGTTTCCTACCCGCTGTCAGCAGAGTTTTATTTTCTATCTCGGCCACAGTTCACATACTTCCGTGTTTTCTAGCTGACACAGATAGAAAATCGACCAAAAGCAAAAAGTTCGACACTGGCTGACCTGAATCGATACTTTTTGCAGATACATTGAACTCTTTTTCCCCACAGCTTGGCTTATATTCTGAGTGAAATGATTATTTCTAATTAGTAAAATTCTTCATTTAGTGACATCTGTATAAAAACCTTAACTCTTAGGCTGCTAAGCGCGACTCACTGACCTTTTGCAGACAGTGTAGATCAAGATCAGACTGCACAGAACGTGCAGTCTGATCTTGGATCTACATTGTCTGATAAGGAGATGTTATTCACCAAAACATAACTTTAAAAAAGCAATAGTTGTGTTTTTACTATCAAACTGAAAATGTCATTTTAGTTATTTATCAGGATAAGGGTTAACAAATGCATGTACTTCGCCTGTAGAAATAATCAAGTTTAATCTTAAAGTGATTTTTTACTCTTTTTCTTTCAACACTTTGTTAAGAAAGATGGTAAGAACATTGTTTTACTGCTTTAGTATGTTGGCTTTGAATATAAAAGTCACAGTTCAAAAGCTGTGTTTTTCCTGGATTGATTTTAAATCTTTACAAAGAGTCCCGAGTTTCAACGAACATGAGGGAGAAAGCTTCCGAAAACATTGTGGGAAAAGGGACAAAATGCTGGTAAACAGCATCTTCTCATTTTCTCACGATGCTTTGAAAAAGTTTTCAAAGACAAATCTTATAATTCAAACCTTATTTAGTTTTTTGTCTACAAATGTTTCGAAACTGGAATATTGTCGAAGATATAATTGTGTGGTTAGAAAGGACTCGTTTATCAGTGAATTTCCGTCAGTCTTACCAAATACTTCATATTTCCAAATTAAAGGCGCGTTTAGACTGACTACCGGGACAACGCGTAAACAAATATGGTACATAAAGTACAATCAAATGCAACCATCTTGGTTGACAGGGGCGCATTTCATTGCAATGCAGTGTATAGTAAGCATACGTAAGCTTTCATTTCTCATCTGTTATTCTCCTCCTAAATTATTGAAAGTTGTCTCTACTCAACCAGTTACAGTACGTGTCCTTGTAATATCGCGCCGTCTCGCGCGACTTGTTCATTTTTTACCAAATATGCACAAGAGTACTCAAAGAGAGATAACTCCATCTGATTGGTGATAACAAGTAATGCATTGATGTTCAAAACACGAATCCAGAAGTGAGTGGCTTTTTTTTTTTTTTTTTTTTAAATTAATTCGATTATTTGAAATATAAGTCCATAAGAGCCGAGACCGACAGTGCAATCGGTAACGTACACGACTTTCATTCCAGGGAGTCGCTTGTTCGATTATCAGTTTGGCAGTCTGATTCATTCCTCTCTCACTTCTAAACACTGTTTCGCCGTTGTTTATGTTGGAAAGCAGCAAGTGGCTTAGAAAGAATGTTGTGCGAAATAGTAATGGGGGGAAAAAAAACCCTTCCTGAAAGAATAGCTTGGTGCGCTGGCCTCCACAACAAAAATGAAACAATGTTGAAAACGGCGTGAAATACCTGACAAACAAAGAAAATAGACGGTGTGATCTAGATCTAAACCGTCTGCAAAAGCATATTGACTGCCGCTTAGCTGCCTAAGGCTTAAACACTCAACCGTTTACCACAGAATCTCGAGTTTTAACGACCCCGAGAGAGAAGGCTTTTTGAAAACAATAACAGTGTTGGAAAAAATATTGGTAACCAACATTTTTTCCTTTTTGCACAACGTGTTCTACCCTTCCAAAACCAAATTTCAATTTCAATGTTTGAGTCACATTTATTTTGTCGTCTGCAAAACGCTTTTGTCTGAAAAGGTTTCAAATTTTGTCGTTTAGTATGGAGTTAATTACATTGTAGTTACGAAAGAGATATTAGTTTGCTCTTTCAATTGTCTACTAGTTTGTATCGTGTTCAAGGTTGATTTCAAAATTATTTCAATTTATATAGTAGCGGCCAGTGTACCTATTGGTGCTTCCCTGGAACTTCTTAACCAGTGCTTCGCATAATATTTTTCCCAAACCGATGGCTGCTTTCAAATATAACCATCGTCGAAACAATGATCAGCAGTAAGACAGGAATGAATCCTGTCGCGATGATTATCGCCAATCCACGGAAAGTGATTTGCTTCATTTAAGGCTCAGTCTGCGACTCCCCTGGTTGCAAATCTTGTATATTATTGACTGGGCTACCGGGATCGAAACTTCGCTCTTTTTGCATAAGACAACAGAAATATTGATAGAGTGGTAGTGTTGTGCCAGTGAGAAAACGGTTAAATTGATATCAGCATAATTATATTTCTGTGTGTGTGTTTATTTTATAGATTTCACCAGTGTTTCCAAGAGCTTCACCGTACAGGCCAAGGTCGATTTCTCCATTAAGGTCAAGGTCAGTCTATCCACTAAGGTCAAGGTCAGTCTATCCACAAAGGTCAAGGTTAAGACAGAGACCATTGCCGAGAGAAGTCTCAGTGCCGTCCGTCCGTCGATCTCCTGTGCCTGGTCAAGGTAACATCTACTTTCTTACTTGTCCGTCAATATCCTATACCTGGTAACAAACACTTTCTGGTACATTTAGATCCGTAACTTGGTCGAGGTAACCAAGACTTTGTTAAAAATTGATCTTCTATACCTGGTTGAGGAAACAAACAATTGTTTGTATGTCGATCTTCTATGCTTAGTCATCTTAACAAACACTTCCTTTGTTGATCCTCCTCATTTCTTTCTTTCTTTCTTTCCGTCTTTCTTTTCCACCTTTCTTTTCTACCTTTCTTTCTTTCTCACATTCCTTCCTTCCTTCCTTCCTTCCTTCTGTCTATATGTCTGTCTGCTTTCTGGCACCGTTTTGCATCTATCTTTCTTTGCCCTAGTCTTTCTGTGTGCCAGCGTGGCTCATTAGTAGAAGTAATCAATATGTCTTGAGTTTGATCCTTCATTCTTAGTTTATATATGTTGCAATCTCCCCCTCCTTTTTTTTCTCTCAAACGCTCTAACCCCCAAAAATTTGTTCTTTTTTGTAAATGTCTTAAATGATTCGTTGGACAAAAAAGAATGAGCAGTATTTGGCGAAAAAAAAATTATCGCCCAACGTGGGGCTCGAACCCACGACCCCGAGATTAAGAGTCTCGTGCTCTACCGACTGAGCTAGCCGGGCACTAAACAACGTTACGGTAGCAGAGAATATAGATCGTAATTAGAAAAACCAATATGACAACTTTACCATTTTTTAGATTTTTGGAAAACAATTAACTATCTACAATTCAATGGTTTTCATCAAACCATGCTTGATTAACATTTGCCTACAAACATAAAAGGGCAAACTTTGACAACTGATGACAGTGATAAATATAAACTTTAAAATATAGGAGGTATTCTAAGTATATTTATCACTTAATTATTATGCACATTAAAAATATTTGCAAAAACAAACGAAAAGAATGAGATAATACAAAAGAAAGAAAAGAAAAAGCAAGTGTAGAGATTAAGTGAATATTTGGCGGGAAATTGTCAGCTATAGGATGCTATAGGATGTAAACAAAGGGAGTTAAAAATAGCTAATGATAAAGGAAAAACGCGGGAAAAAGAAATCGATAAATTTTGTACATGTATGTGTGTGGCACAAGTTTATCAGCTTTTGATCTTGCTCATAAATTACAACAGCGGTTCCGAATCTGTGCCTTTGAAAGTGTTGAAAATGTAAAATTTCTAATTTTTCGGTTTTTCTTCAATCTAGATCTGGACCATAATTCACCGAATGAATTAGATCTTGTAAAAGAAATAATAAATGATCCAAATACATTTGAGCCATGCTCTGTGAAAAGGGGGCTTAATGCATCTGCGAAAAGTATCGACTCAGGTCAGCCTGCGCAGTCCGCGCAGGCTGACCTGGGCCGAAACTTTTCGCTATTGGTCACTTTTCTGTATGTCCAAGTACCAGTCTACCCCAAGATTAAGTTGGTTGTTAAAAAAAGTGGCTATTATGGATCCATAATTATGTGATGGCTTGATTGGTATACCGGATCACGGGGGTGCATTAAGCCCCCTTTTGCCAGAGTATGGCTCATTTGTTTATTAGATCCAGTTGCTTAACCTATTACCATACAATCCGGGGTTTTACCGAAGGATGGAATAAGGCATTGAAATTATTGTGAGAAAACGAGAAACACTGGTTACCAGCATTTTCTCCCATTCCAACAATTTTTTCTAGATCTACCATTTCAGAGAAATATGCCTGAATTTTGACACATTTAAATGTCGGCTGCAATTGCTCTCAAGTTAGACGAGTCTAAAGTTTCGTCGTATGGTAAAAGTTTAAACTGTTGAAGCAGTCTAATCTTGGTCTACACGGTTCGCCATTGTGAGATTTATAAGACTAAACAATTAACTCTTTAGCAAACGACAAAATTTTAGACTTGACCAAATTGAAAGTATTTGCAGATGACAAAATAGATGTGAATCAAACTGCAAATTCTGTTTGGTTGAGCAGAAAACATCTTAGAAAAAAGAAGAAAATTCTGGTTACCAGCACTTTCTTTTTTTTCAGGATGTTTTAACAGACTTTTTCTCAGGGATTGTGTGGTAAACGATTTTTAACAGCCTTGAAAATGTATGCATTTCTCTCTCTCAAATCTTTTCCTTGTGACTGAAAGTACCCGCTGCACGAACTCTCTATAACACAAAGATTCAGACTTGTCCACATTACAGACTACACATGATGAAAAATGATGGGTTTAAGCTTCGAAATCGTGGAAAACGTTGTTAGAAATGAAAGAAAATTGTTATAATATTATTCAGGTGATGGCTCACTCAAAATAGATAAATAAAAATATAAATAAAAATGAATGAAAAATTAATAAAAAATGAATGAATGAATGAATGAAGCGGAGAAATACTAGTAACCAGCATTTTCTTCTTTTCTTACAAGGGTTGAAAACAGTGAAGGAAAATGAGAAAAGGCTGGTTACCATTTTCCCACATTGTTTTCGAAAACCTTTTTGCTTGAGGTAGTGAAAATCGGGATTGTGTTGTAAAGGGTAAACTGCTAAATGCCTGGTACTACTGCTCGAAATAGTCTAAACAATTTCTTGACTTTTTTTTCTTCAACCTTTATCCTGCTAAATAACTAAAATGAAATTTTCAATTCGATAGTAAAATCCCAAATATTGCTTTTTCAAAGTCATGTATTGGGAAATAATTTTTCCTTTTCGGACAGTGTAGATCCAAGATCAGACTGCACGTTCTGTGCAGTCTGATCTTGAATCTACACTGTCCGCAAAAGGTCAGAGAGTCGCGCTTAGCATCCTAAGGGTTAAAATGCGTGCCGGAAAGCGTTCATTGCATAAATTAGATTACCAGACGTTTTGGTAATACCCTGCGAAAGATGAGTTTTTACAACAATGTGGGGAGAGGAAAACATGCAGATGGCCTGCAGTTTCTCTATTTGCATTTCAGAAGAAAAGAGATGTGTCTGAAATAAGAAAAAATGCTAGTCTCCTGCATTCTTGCCTTTTCTCGTAATGTTTTCCAAATCCATCTATTCAAATCTTTACCAGAACGGTAAAATCCTAGACTAGTCCAAATTGGAATCATTTGCAGACGACAATTGAAATGTGCCTGAATTTGTCTCTGTATGGTGAGAAAACAATGTGGGAAAAGGAGAAAACGCTGATTAGATGCATTTTCTTCTTTTCTCACAATGTTTTCTTAAGCTTTGTACATAGTTATCGTTAACACTCAGTGCCTGTCAGCTTTGAGGTATTAACTCAGGCGCAATAAGCAGAAACAGAGACTTAAGCAGACGGCAAAGATGAAGATCAGACTGCACAAAACTTGCAGTCTGATCTTGCATATTTCCTGTCCGCTTCTTTGGTTAACCTTTTCCTTACTGTTGAGGACACAAAAAACTTTTGTGGACGGTGTAAAATCTGAATCAGACTGCACAGAACGTGCAGTCTTGTCTCTAATCTACACGGGACACTTTTTTGTTCTAAACTGCGCGTTTTGTGCAGTCTGATCTTGATCTACAGTGTCCGCAAAAGGTCCTAGAGTCGCGCTTGGCAGCCTAAGGGTTAAAAAAGTGAAAAACCTGCAAGATAAAAACCCTTTCTGAGCTTCAGTTAATGGCATTTTCAGCGGTACTTCAAGAGTTAGATATTCTCCCTTTTTCTGTTCTAGGTTTCATGCGCAGGAGAGCACATTCATCAGTTAATTCTAGAAGTTTGAGCCGATTTGGCAGTATTCGAAGGGAGCTAACTCCTGTTCGCCGGAATAGATTTACTCAAGAGTTACCTACCGTACCGCAGACATTTCGTGCTGCTCCACGCTCTCTACAAGTCGGCCAGGTTGCACCGGGTTCTTATCCTATAAGGTATACTGGTATTGCCTATAGAAACAGTAACAACGATAACAGTTTAAATAACGATAGGAATTTCCCGAAAAGAGGTGCAGTCAATTTAGGTACTGCACAACGAATGACAAACAACATAGGGAGGTCTTCAATAGTACAAACTCGTCAACCAGTCCGGACAAGTAACCTACTTCCGCTTCCCTTAAATTCAATCCAAAGGCAATCACAAAAACTTCCTCAGTATGATTTCCCTAAAGTCTTGAGTAAGCAACGAATTCAGTCATTCACTGTACCATCCAAGGAGGCCCAGAGTCGTAGTCCTGTTTTTCCGGAACACCAAAACAAGATTCTAGAACCAGTCCATGTGCTGCGGCCTCTGGAATCACCGTCTGTGCGGCAGGCCATATCACAGCAAACCGGAAACACAAATTCAGTGCTCGTTAAAACTGTACCGTCCCATACAGCTCACATAAACATTGGTGCAGGTGATGGGGACTCAAGCACTATCGTTTTACAGGCTAGAATGTCAGGAAATACAAATCCTGTTGCTAAAACGGTAGTACAGCCAAGTCAGGGTGGAATACTGCCGTCATCAAACGTTGCAACCATCTCTGCCTCAGACGTTGGTAATTCACAGATTCAAATACAAGGTAATTCTAACGAAGTTCAGCCAAAATCTCCTCTTCCAGCAGATACTCTTCATCAAGATCTGGTAGATGCCTTTACTAAAGTCATTGAAAGCGTTTTAGTGCCACAAAGTAATGTTGCCAGCTCTGCCAGTCAGCCTGGTCATATCGTGAATAATAACATAAACAATGCACCCTTGCCACTAGTCCCACCAACTATGCCTACGCAACAAGGTCATATTGCTTTTCAGGCTAATATGGTGCCTGTATATGCAGGAATGAACCAGTATTCACCATCACACATACCGGGAGTCATGATGGGTAGCCACTTTAACCCTTACAATCAGTTCGGACGTATGGCCAGTTTTGGATACATGAATCCGTGGATGTCGCCAGCCATGATGCAAGAAATGATGTTTGGTGATACAACAGATCCACCCGATGGCATGACAACAACTGCCGCCCCGGCAAACATTTCCAGTGCGAATATTACAGAAAACACTACCATGATTCCGACAACCATAAACGGTGTTCTGGTAGACACACCAGTAACAATGCCCGTTGTTTCTGATATCACAAAACTGGAAATTGAAACCACCGTGAACGATAAAATAGCATCGGAACCCATAAAAATTACCAGTGTCGAAGTAGGTTCAACAACAGAGGTTAAAATACCAATCAAAGAAGTAGAGACACCGGTCAAAGTAGTATTGAGGCCAACTGATACAAATGTATTAACGAAGAATGTTGATAAATCAGTTACAGTCGTGGACGTGCGTCCGGACTCTAAGGTAATTGATGCTGTTAAGTCGAAGAGCGGTAGTGATAAGTTGGGATCTTTATTGGTAAAAGAAGCACTGAAAAACGCATTGAAAAATGTTACTGTGGTAGAAATAAAACCCGAGATGAATAAACTACAAGCAGACACTGTAAAAGTAGAAGTCAAACAAAGTATAGTCAAAACTGAAGATCACGCCAACGTTAAGTTCAACAATGATGGGAAAGAGCGTATAAAAATTGAAGTCAGACAGCACTCATCCGACACTATCCTAGATAGTAAAGGAAAAATAGATGTTGGACAAGAAAATCCTTCAAAAGGCCTGGATTTGAACATGAAAATCAAATCGCCGGAAGATGCTGTCAAAATAATTGAACAATCAGCAGTTTTAACAAAGAAGAATGAAAGGAATACGGATAAAACCAGTAAAACTTCCTCTAAAAATGTTAACAAAAACGAAAAATTGATAATTGATATTGCCGCCTTAATAAGAAAATCTAAAGTTGATCTTAAGCACCTGTCCAACATGATTTCAGGCGATTCGTATCCGAAAATAGACATCACACCTGCTAAAGAGCCAGTTCCAACTGCAGAACAACTTGGAATAAAGCTTAAAGGGCCACACAATGGCAATTCTACCGGCGTAAAAGTTGCCCCAACTCCTCATAATGTGGAATACACTCACATGCCGAGACACATACCCACAATACCTCCAGTTCCGGAAGTGCCTGTTGTGGACAAATCGACATTGCCACCTTTCATTCCAAAAGGTCTCATTTTCACACGACAACCTGAGATATACAGGACGCTAAGAACGATTCTAAAGCATAATCCAGGCGCGTTAAAAGAAGTCTTGCCGACGGATCCGACACCCACATATAACACCGCACAGGCCACACAGCCTTATCCTATTGGAACAGTCAAAGGCAGCTTTGATGACAAAAGCTCGTTACAAAATCTTGATTCGAGAATGATTGAAGTATCTACAGCAACGTCAAATACCACTGCAACAGCAAAACCTGACATTCCTGTAATGTTAAACGCTATAGATCAGAATGTAAAAATGCAAGAAATAAACAAAGATGACGCCTCTGTCGATAGCAATGGTTCGAGTTTAAAGGTGGATTCGGCATTACATCAGCAGCTAAAAGACTTAGACGTAACAAACGGTATGACAAATGGTGATACTGGCGTTGACATAGCCAAGTATCTGGCAGACCCAACGTTTGTTGATATTCTTAGAGGAATGCTACAAAGCATGGCGGGACAACAGGAAGTGTCAACTCATGGGTATTACAATCCGCCGGAAACAACGACGTTTTTACCGGACGTCACTACGACGTCATATCCTGTGTCAACCACAGAAGAGTACGAACTAGAAGATTACATTACGGAAGCACCTTGACGTGTAGGAAGAAAACTTTTTTTACACCGTTGTAGGCTTTTATTGTTCAAAAGGTGACCTGAGAAATATTAACAGACAAAATGTTTACCTTTAACTCTTTACCGTATGATAAAAGCTTAGACTTGAAAACATTTATAGACAACACAAATCTGCCCAAATTAGAAGGGTAAAAAACAATGTGAAAAAAAGAGAAGGAAATTAGCATTTTTCTCCTTTCACCACAATATTTTTTTTCATAAAACCTTCTTCCTAAGGGTTCTTTAAACTACAGAAACTACAGACTATTTGGGAAAAGGATAAAGTACGGAATAAAAATAATTTTTCCAGCTGATAATGATACCTAAAATATTGCCATTTTAAAGCCTTTCTTGTTCCGCTTGAAAAGTCTCGCCGAAACGGACAACAAAGATCGGAGATCAAACTGCACGTTCTTTGCAGTCTTATCGTGGATCTACACTGTCCACTCCCATCAGCCCAAGGTTTAGAATCATTGTGTTTTAGATAGGAACCAGAATGAAAAGGCTTTGTTTTGTATTTGTTAGTTGACTTTATGCACCATCTATTCGTTTCGCACAAATACACGTGGTCATCTTAAAGGGGGCAATTAGCCGGATTTCTTTTCGCATTTTTTCTATTTTAAAAAATACGTGTATCATTGAAGATAGCAAATACTTCGCGTGCAAAGATAGCCTTAAAATGAGAACATAGATAGAAATACATCTAGAAAACACTATAATTACTAGAACTTATTTAAGGTATTTTTTTTCTACTGTAAAAAATTGCTTCTCTGTTATTCCGTTAGTAACGATATAATCCGTTATTAAGTAGGAAGGGATAGAAACATTTGAGCCATGCTCTGGCAAAAGGGGGCTTAATGCATCTCCGTGATGCAAGATACTAATTAAGACATCGCATAATTATGGATCCATAATTGCCACTATTTTTACAACCGACTAAAACGGGGTTGACTTGTCCTTGGACTTACAGAAAATTGATCAATAGCGAAAAGTTTCGGCCCAGGTTATGGGTCGATCCTTTTCGCAAATGCATAAAGCCACATTTAGGAAATGCATTAAGCCCCTTTTCATAGAGCATGGCTCATTTTTACCGCGGTAGCGGATAAGTTGGCTCTAAAGCACAGCCTGCGCAGGTTGACCCGGGTCGAAACTTTTTTTTTGGACAATTTTCTTCATGTAAAACGACCGTTCTATCTCATGATTCAGTTGGTTGACAGACAATACAATCCTGTATTGTATCACAGGATACAATATCCTGTGATGACTTGCTTGGTATAATGCATCACGGAGACGGGGGAAAAACCTTTTTGCCAGTGCATGACTCAAATACAGTGCAAACAATCTGTATAAAGGAAAAAGTCATTCACTTCCTAGTGAAGGCAAGTGTATCTTTACTAAGCAATCACCTGTCTTAAATAAGCACGTTTTTAGCCTCGATTTTGCGAGATATCAGCTTGAAAAAAATAAAATCCTCAGAAAAGTTTTACAACATTATATTCCGTTTTTATCATTACCGATTCCACTCTGATTGATTGATTGTATGGTGTTTACTTTTTTACGCCATAAGCAAAAATAGTTTCGTGGTCCTTCACAAACAAACAGGAGTGCTCTTACCAACTTTGCGTCAGAAATATTCTCATGGAAACAAATTCAGACAAAATAATTGCTCATCTTTGTTGTCATTCCATTATTTATTGCATGTATAATCATAACGTTTGGAATATCTACTATGATGTATTTCTGTATTACGAATTTTTATCATTCTACTGTTTTGTTTCAATAAAACTTTTCAAAGAAGTTTAGATGTGCGTAGTTTTTGTTGTATCCATGGCTGTTTAACTCTTTCACTGCCAGTGTCGCCTTGGATAGCTTTTGAAGACGGCGTAGATCAAGATCAGACTGCACAAAACGTGCAGTCTGATCTTAGATCTACACCGTCCGCTATTTGATCGTAAACTTCACACAAAAACAGGTCAATCGATACGAAAAAAAGATACTTATATACCTCGAAGTCGGTTCCGTTTGATTGGCAGCCAAGTAGTTAAAAGTAAAAGAAAATGACTGATCTAGTGACTGACCTACTGACTCAATGACCGACTGACTTAGTGGCTGACTGACTCAGTGACTGACTTACTGACTCAGTGACCGACTGACTCAGTGACTGACCGACTTAGTGACTGACCGACTCAGTGACCGACTGACTCAGTGACCGACTGAATTAGAGACTGACTGACTTAGTGACTGACCGATTTAGTGACTGACTTACCCAGTGACCGAATGACTTAGTGATTGACTGACTCTGTGAACGACAAACTTAGTGACTGACTGGCTCGGTGACCGACTGACTTAGTCACCTACTGACCTAGTGACTGACTTGATTACTGACTCAGCGACTGACTTAGTGACAGACCTAGCGACTGATTGACTGGCTGTCCGACCGGAAGTCCCACTGGCTGACTGAACGACCGACTAACTGTACGAACCATTTATCACTCCACCGACCATTCCACCCAAACACAGTACCACCCACTAACTTAACCCTTTACCAGACGACAAAATTTTAGCCTTGTCCAAATTGAAAGCATTTGCAAACGACAATTTCTATGTGGCTTAAATGATGCAATTTTTCTTTAATAGGGTAGAAAACATTGTGGGAAAAAGGAGAAAATGCTGGTTACCAGCATTTTCTTCTTTTCCCACAATGTTTTCAAAAAGCTTTCTTAGGGTCTTTTAAAGTCGGCATTTTCCGGTAAAGGGCTAATGGTTCATTGGTTCGTACATTAGTTGACTTGTAGATCAATCTATCACGTTTTGGGTGGATTTGTATGCCTTCGTTTTTTTGCATGATATTTTTATTGATAACGCTGACAGCTTGCTATCAAATCACTTAAGTACTGTTTAAGCTTTCACCCAACAATCCTGTTTTTTTTTTTACGAACCAGTGGAAAAATTCTTTTGAAATCACCATGGGTAGATCTAAATGGCAAAGTACTGGTAACCGAGATTTCCTTTTTTTCCACAATGTTTTACACCTTCAAAAAAAAAAACCCATCCCTTGAGCCACATCTAACTTGAACTTATCGTCTGCAAATGTTTTCAATTTTGACGAGTGTAGAATTTTGTCGTCTGGTAAAGAGTTAACCCTTAGGCTGCTAAGAGTGACTCACTGACCTTTTGCGGACAGTGTAGATCAAGATCAGACTGCACAGAACGTGCAGTCTGATCTTTGACCTACACTGTCCGATAATTTTCTACAAAAAATAAGTTTGAAATAGGATTATTCGGGTTTTTACCAATGGCTTGAAAGGGTTTTTTTTTTTTTAATTATCTATCAGGATAAGGGTTACAGAAACATAATTTACAGCATTGACTTGCATTCAAAGGAATTAGCAATATGTTAATTTCACACATCGACGATTTTTTATTAAAAAAAAGTGCATAAATTGCATATTTTTACCCTTTTCAAAATAATTCAGAGTTTTAACAACCCCGAGGAAAGATGCTTGTGAAAACATTGTCGGAAAAGGAGACATTTCTAGTTACCAGCATATTCTCTCTTTTTCACAACATTTTCAATCCTTTCGAAGACAAACTACGTCATTACATTCACATCCTAACTTATCGTCTGCGAATGATTTCAATTTGGACAAGTCTGACGGTTTTGAAAAAAAAGGATTATTTTTGAGATGATTGACGGTTCTAACTAGGATTTTCTCCTTTTCCAACAATGTTTTCTATTCTATCAAATGCAATTTCCTTCATAAAGTCGAATGGCACTGAATCTGTCGGCTGCAAATGTTTCCAATTCGGACGAGTCTAGAATTTTGTCGTCCCGTTAAGAGTTTTTAAAGACACTTTAGAACAATTTTTAAGATTAAACATAAATTCTAATGCTCTTTTTACACTCTACCAAACGATCCCTTATTTTAACGACCCTGACTATGAGATCATTTGAAAACATTGTGGAAAAAGGAGAAAGTTGTGGCCACCAGCAATATTTTCTATTTTGCTACTCTTTTAAAAAAATTCTCATTATTTTAGCCACATTTCATCTGTTGTCTGTAAATGTTCAGAAATTACAGACAAATCAAAATGTTGTTGTTTGGTGTAGAGTTGAATGTCACATTTAAATTCAGTTACTACTGTGGACGGTTAACAACATTTTCTCCTTCTTCTCACAATGTTTGCAAAATTGTTTTCCTAGGGTCGTTAAATCACGGGATGTTTTTGGCAAGGAGGTAAATTGAATTTATTTTACGTTTATTCTCATATACGTCATGGTACACCATTTTTTTAGATTTAAATCTCACATTGAGAAAAAAAAAACTAAATTACGAATTTGAAGGTAAAAAATTAAACTTTTTATCCCATTACCTTATCCGTAAAAACACTGCGGAAAAAGGTTTTCTACCATTTTAAAGACGGAAATCATTTTTTTCAAACTTCTTTTCATTATGTCGTCTGTCATTTTTACGAACCCTTAGGAAGACGGGTTTTGAAAACATTTTGGGAAAACAAGAAAATGATATTAAATAGCATTCTTTTCCCGTTCCAGACATTTTTTTTTTTTGTATGTTTTCGAAGACGGAAATCATTTTTTTAAACTATTTTTCATTTGTCGTCTGCAAATAGTTTTATTTTTTTGATAAGTTATATATTTTGTCGTTCGGTAAAGACTTTGAATTTCAAATAATAGCTTGAGTAGTGGAATAGACCAAGATCAGAATGGCCGTTAATTGAGGTTTTGTCTTAATCTACACTGTCCACAAATCCACCTAACCTGAAATTTCCACACAGTTAAAGTAAACGTCACATATGAGGGTACAGTAAAGTCAACTGAAAAAATCTAGGTTCGTTTAACCCTTGCGTTGCTAAGCGCGACTGACTGACCTTTTGCGGACAGCGTAGATCAAGATCAGACTGCACAGAACGTGCAGTCTGATCTTGGATCTACACTGTCCGATAAGGAAATATTCTTCCCCAAAACATAACTTTGAAATAGCAATATTTGGATTTTTACTATCGAATTGAAAATTTCATTTTAGTTATTAAGCAGGATAAGGGTTAAATAATGTAATGAAACTGGATAAATTGACGCTCATTTACGCTCGTACATGATGCCACTATACTTAAAATATTCACGCTCGTTTACGCGATCTTACTAAACTGGTAATATATGCGCTCGTTTACATTATGTTATTAAACTGGTAATATTTACGCTCGTTTACATGATGTATAACAATTCTGAAAATATTTAGAGGTTATTACACGGCTGATGAAGGCCGGAGAGTGATATCGGCCCGCCACCTTGATATCTGCCCCGAGGGCTTTAGTCCGAGGGCAGATTTCGAGGTGGAGGGCCGATATCACTCTCCGGCCCTCATCAGCCGTGTAATAACCTGTTTATTACATTCATGGATCAATTGCTCGATTGTTTTTTTTTTGGTTTTCTAACATGTTTAAACATTTAAAACAAAAGCATTCTTGTCTTCATTCAACACAACTTTTTTCCGCGGGTAAACGTCACGTTCATGACGTCATTCACCATCACTATCGTAGAGCTGCATATATGTGCAGTATAGGACGTTTTAAATAAACAGTTCTTCATGTTTGTTCATTGTTAAACAGGTGTTGCCATTATTGTTTCTCCGATCTAAATATTCAATTTTGTGTGATACGGATCAAAACTGAGAAACAGGATAAATAGAGTAGATGGTTGGTGCTTCGAATTATGAAACTTAATCAAGCTCGGTTCACCCGGCTCAATGGATAAAATTCGTAGAAGTAGACTACTAGCCTATAGACACTACGCATTGCCTGATAAGTTTCCCAATCCAAGACAACAACAATCTATTCTCTATTTATCGGGTCTTTGTTGGTTTAACGATTCAACATTGACTGTAGTTCTGAAGATTTGTCCGCTAGCGATTGACGGACCGATTCAGCCATTTTTTTTCAAAATGGATGTTTTGACAACGTAAGTTTCGAGCGAGTGTTCCGTTGCTATAGATTTAGAACAAATATCGTGTCAAAGGGCAGGATATCAGATATCAGCCTGTTGCCCCGCCATATCTGCCCTCGCGTGACACTGATATTACAACATTTTCAGTGGAAAATGTTACTATTATTAGTAACAGAATGTAATAAATGCTGATTTACATAATGTTATCAAACTTTTTACATTTAAACATTTACGCTCGGAGACATGATGTTACCAAACTGGAAATATCTACGCTCGTCCAAACTGGACATATTTATGCCCGTAAAGATGATAAAACTGATTGGAAATATCTACGCTCATTTACATGATGTTACTAAACTGGAAACATCTACGCTTTTCACACTATGATATTGAAGTGGTAATAAGTACATAATGTTACTAAAGTGGAAATATTTACACTCGTTTATGCAATATTACTAAATGAGATATATTTTTGCTCGTTTACACAATGTTGCTAATCTGGTAATATTTACACTCGTTTATGCAGCATTGTTTAACTAGATATATTAATTTGTTGTTTCCCTGGTGTTACCAAACTGGAAATATCTACGCTCTTTTAAACCATGTGACATCACTGTAAATATTAACGTAATTTATCACATACCCCCCCCCCCCCCCTGCAGTGTATTAAACCCATGACTTATTTTTGATAATACACTAGTGTATTATCGTTTTTGGGACCCGGTTCTGATCAATTTTCAGTCATGAGCGCGTGAAGCTTGAGAAACAAACCACAGTATGTGCCGGAATTGTACTACTACACCGTTTCGCAGAAAAATGACGTCATTGTTGCTAAGGCGTATATGCGTGGACAGTTTTATATTTTCATGTTTAATAAAAACTAAGAAATGCAGCAAAAGCTTTTTTAAAAGCAAAAAAATTGCTGAATTAGTTTCACTTACCTCCGCTAGAAACTCTTTTATTCTACTTTCGGCGTAAATGTCATGGAGGTATCTGCTTGTGTATGCACACATTTCAAAACGAACTACAACTGTAAACATGGACCCGTGGACATTATGTAGGCAAAAGGTGATGATGCACGATATCTTTTTTGTCTGTCATTCGTTTTATGTGATAAATAGAATATCACATTCGCGTTTATGTATTATCACTTTTATCAAACTCGTTGACTAAAATGTATTTGACGCTCGCCAAGGCTCGCGACATGTAGAATTTTAGTCAACTCGTTTGATAAAAATGAGAATGCATAAACACTCATTTAAGATCCTCTATTTACATGATGTTACTAAACTGGAAATATCTACGCTAGTCCAGATGATGTTACTAAACTGGTAATATTTATACTCGTTTAGATGATGCGACTAAACTGGAAATATTCACGTTGGTTTACGTGATTTTACTAAACTGGTAATAATTGACGCTCGTTTGTGCAATTTTACCTAACTCAAAATATTTACGCTCCTTTACATAATGCTACCAAACTTGAAACATTTACGCTCATTTACATAATTTTACCATACCAGAAATATTTACCCTCGTTTACATCATATAACCAAACTGGGCACGTCTACGCTTGTTATGATGTTACTTGTATGGAAATATTTACGTTCGTTTACGTAATGTTATTTAACTTAAAAATTTCAAGTTCGTTTACATAGTGTTTCTAAACTGAAAACATTTACGCTCGTTTACGTAATGTTACTAAACTAGAAATGATAAACAGCATTTACTCTAACAATATTTTACTCGAAAAAAAGGCACCATGATTTCTTCATGTCAGTCAAAATGATTTTAACGTCTGTAAATGCTTTCAAATTAGACAAGTCTAAAATTTTGCCTCTTGGAAAAATGTTGAAAACCTTTAGAACCTTAGAACATTCGCCTTTTAAACGCCAAATAAAGGTTTATTTCATTTATTTATTTTTCTTAAATATCACGTTTTCATAGCTGAAAAAAAGTCTCAGTGTATCGGCCAATATAAAATACAAAATCAGACTGCACCTTCTGTGCTGTCTCATTTTGATCTACACTGTCCGTGAAAGGGCAATGAGTCGCTAATGGTGAAATATAACACAGAAAACAACATTAAAGCAGTGTGATCTTGATTTTTCCTTATGGCAAAAAAAATCCCTGAGACGCCATTTGCTGCCAATAGTTGAATGCTACTCTAGGATTATACATTTCTATGTCAATTGTCCAGCTCGGTCACTTGACAGTGACGCGATAAAATAACTAATTAAACTCTTTATTTACCAAACGACAATATTTTAGCCATGTCCAAATCCAAAGTATTTGCAGACGACAAATGGAACGTGGTTGAAATAGTAAAAATTGTCTTAGAAAGGACAGAAAACAATGCAGGAAGAGGAAAAAATGCTGGTTGCCAGCATTTTCTCCTTTTCCTACAATATTTTCAAAAGTATGTATTACCAGAGTCGTAAAACTCGACATTGTGTGGTAATGGGTTAAATGGCTTAAACTGCTGTAGAAATGAAATAAGAATATCCACTCTGTACGGTGATACAAACCCCAACTTTAAACATTGTTATTTTAAAGTTCCTTCGGTCGGAAAAATCTTATGACATTAACAGTTAGTCCAAGATCAAATTGTAGTTTTTTTTTATAGTCTGATCTCAATCTACTTTTTTCAACAAAAAAGTGAGTCGCGTTCAGCAACCAAAGGGTCAATATTCAAATAAATAGAGGATATTTGTTTTTTTCGGTGAAAGATCGAAATTTATTTCATCGAGTGAACATCATCGGTAATATTTTCACGAGTGGCGCAGCCACTCGTGAAAATATTACCGATGGTGTTCACTCGATGAAATAAATTTCGATCTTTCACCGAAAAAAACAAATATTCTATTTTTTTTCATGCTTTTAACCCTTTCTTGGAGGAGCTTTATCAAAATCCAGTACAGTTCTTTTCAATTATTCCCCGTGGCGTACCCCTCGCGCATAGCAACGCATTACAATATTACGTCAATCGCGAGAAATGTAAGGTAAATGACGTCATATTTCCATCTGGTTGTGAGTCGCGCGCAATTTACCTAGGTAACTAGAATATAAAAATCGGTATTTTCACTGCTCGTACCCGTGTAATATCGAAAAATATTTTCACTGCTATTTCTCGATATCCTTCCGGGAAGCATGACATAAACATTACAAACTTCGTATCTCACTGTTGTTTAAACTGTTGAGTTTAAGTCTTTTTTTCCCCCAAAGCTCACTTACATAAAATACCACGTTTGTCAATGATTAAATGAAATACAAAAAAAAGCAAATTAAATATGATACCCTCTTCCGTGCAAACGCCCCATCCCCAATAAAAATAGTTGTTAGATAAAACATAGAAATTATCGAGGTTAGGGTGAATGGGTATGGAAGAGAGGAAAAATGAATAAATGAATGAATGAATGAATGAATGAATCGATCGATCAAACACACCTCTTAAGTGCAAAGAACAACATTTCTTGATTTTGGACCACGATCATACAATATTGGAGTTACAGCCTGGTCTTTGATCTACACTGTCTGATAAAGGATGTCCCGTCATATCTGTTAACCCTTAGAGCGAGGAATAAACCTATCAGACATTTTTATTCCAGAAACACAGTCCATGATTTGCGATTTCATGATTGCTTATATCTACAGTGTTTCAGCAAAGCGGACAGTGTAGATCAAAGGTCAGGCTGCACGTTTTGTGCAGCCTGATCTTGATCTACACTGTCCGCAAAGGCGTTTATTGGTTAACATTTTGATTTACCCTTTGCCATACAATCCTGTGTTTTACACTAACCTTTGTAAAACATGCCTTAAAAACTTTCTGTAAAACGGATTAGATGCTGGCTATCAGCATTTCCTTTCCCCCCCCCTCGATGTTTTCTACCTCTTTTGAGCCATATTAAACATGTCGTCTGCAAATGCTTTCAATTTCGACATGTCTAAAGTTTTGCTTTTTTGTTAAGAATTCAGTAGATGTTATTACATCGTTATTGGAAAATTTTTGCATTTATATGGCAATTTAACGGGAATAGAATTAAGTTTTAATGGCCAAAATCAATAGAAAAATATGTTGTTTGAAAGGAAATTAAGTCACGTGACCTTATTTGTTATTCAAGATGGCGTTGTCAACAACTTTTTACAGAGAACTGTCGGTTTTTATTATGCAACTTCTTTTCCTTTCGGCTTAAAACCGTATAATGAGTACAGAATGGTTATCAAAAAATGCTAATACAATTGACGTTTAAATGCATTTCATTTTTTCTTTTTATTCTGATTCTCCTATGATACACCAAGAAAAACAAATTTAGGAAAATACAACAACAACAACAACAACAACCCCAAACTATGAAGGCCTTCAGTCTTTAAATTCAATCAACTGATGAATAGCAAAGTTGCTAAGCATTTGTTTATTTTGTCAAGATTCGTCAGTGATATCCTTGATATTTATTAAAACATCCTAAGCGTACATGTAGAATTTATTTCCCTCTGTCCAGTAGGCCATTCTAAGTTACTCTTAAACTGCTAAATAAATGACACGAAAAATTTCACTCAATAATAAAAACACAAATAGTAAAATTTTAAAGTTAATTTCACCGGTAATAAAATACTACATATATCGGACAGTGTAGATCAAAGGTCAGACTTCACGTTTTGTGCATTCTGATCTTGATCTGCACTGTCCACCAAAGCGCACCGAGTCGCGCTTAGCAACCTAAGGGTTACCTCATATGAGACGTAGTTGTACTTTAATTTTGCTGAAAGTACTGCATGCGATATACTTGTCACACTCGCCGTCATGCGCACTCAATATTATTATTATCGTAATATTCCATTTTTATTAGTTTAGTTGAAACATATTTCAATATTGCCATGATTTAAATATATATATACATGTACATTTCATACAAATGTCCAATTTTTTATGTATATTTTGAATGAAAATCGTTCTAACTAAAAATTTTCAATATCTACGCCTTGTTCCTGACTGCAAAAGTTTATCTCCTGTAGGCCAAAATATACATATGTTTCCGATGTATGGGAAAGGGGCGTTTGAACTATTTATCTAATAAATCTTTTGCCTGGAAGAAAAGTACAGTGTCGCTTTGAAAGTAATTCTGTTATGGAAACGAGTCAAAAGGCCGTTTATCTTTCTTTTTCTTTCTCTTTCTTTTAATTTTGGATGCAAAAAGTCGTAGAGTCGTGGTTTCAACTCTTAGGCTGCTAAGCCCGACTCACTGACCTTTTGCGGACAATGTAGATCAAGATCAGACTGCACAGAACGTGCAGTCTGATCTTGATCTACACTGTCCGATATGGAGATATTTCTCTCAAAATTCGAAATAGCAACATACGGATTTTTACTACCGACTTGAAAGTTTCATGTTAGTTATTTAGCAGAAGAAGGGTTAAAGGCAGGGCTGGACACATATAAAATGATGTTTTTGGGTAGATATTTATCGGTTTGATGGTTTTTATCTCTTACTGGTCGAAAATCCATCATGAATTAGGTTTCATTCTCTACGGCTTGAGTCTTTTAACAGATTACGGAATTCTTTACTCGTCAAAATTGTAAGTATTGCAGACAGCAAATTAAATGTGGCTCAAATGGTGAAAATTTTCTTTAATATAATAGAAAGCATTGAGGAAAAACGAGCAAATGCTGTTCATTAGCAATTTTGTTTCTTCCGCAATGTTTTCAAAAGCCTTCTCTGTAATTTTGGATTTCGTGGTAATCCATCTCGTATTCTATACCGGCCGCATCTTTGAATCTCCACTGAAATCAATTTAAAACTTTTCAAAGAGGTAAAATAAAAACAAGATTGAGTGTTAAGACCTGAAAAAGCAGCAGCGCAGATCAAAATCAGACTGCATAGAACGTGCAGCCTGATCTTTATCTACACTTTCCACTAAACAATAAAAAAAAAGCATAAGCTCTGCCTAACATTCTACGCCATATCCATAGACGAAAACTGGGGCTTTATGGATGACAAATTTGGCTTTTTAAAAGGTATTTTTTTTTTCAGGAAAAGATATCTCCATATCGGACAGTGTAGATCTAAGATCAGACTGCACGTTCTGTGCAGTCTGATCTTGATCTACACTGTCCGCAAAAGGCCTTTAAGTCGCGATTATCAGGGTAAGGGTTAATATCACGCTGCATAGAAAGTGCAGTCTGATCTTAGATCTAAACCACCCGTTTGTTTAGTCAAGCATATAATATTATGACAAAATATTTCTAAGTCTCAACGTGTTGTCAATTTAGTCGTAAAAGGACATGAGTTTATATTTGGGCCACGGCAAATGGGGGTTTAATGCATTTTTGTGACGCAAGATACCAAGCAAGTCATCACATAATTATGGATCCATAAAGTCCATTTTATCCAACAGCAGACTGAATCATGAAGTGTGATACTTTAGACATGCGGAAAATTGACCAATAGCAAATAGTTTCCATTCAGGTCAGGCCGAGCCCCAGTAGCTCAGTCGGAAGCGCACAGGACTTGAGAACAGGGGGTCATGGGTTCGATCCCTGGCTCGGCCAATTTCTTTCCGAGGACTGATGATAGTCATTGCGACAGGATTCATTCCTCTCCCACCGCTGACCATTGTCTCGACAATGGTTATATCGGAAAGCAGTCAGTGGCTTGGAAAGAATATTGTGCGGAGTACTGGTAAAAGAGACTCCAGGAAAGCATGGATAGGTGCACTGGCCGCCGCGATATAACTGAAATAATGTTGAAAACGGCGTTAAACACTATACAATCAATTAATCAACCATTAAGGTCAGCCTGCGCGGACTGCGCAGGCTGACCTGAATCGAAGCTTTTTGCAGATGAATTGAACCCCCTTTCACGGTATAGGGCTTACATGTAACATTTGGTGCTTAAAAAACTAAGGGTAAAGCTTACCGAAGCGACAAACAGGTTATTAGGTGACTGCAACCAAGTCACAGACAGGCTTCGCTAAACATTCTACGACCGGCTTACGTAAGGGTATGTAGTTACAACGATTTTTGCTCAGTTTTTTTCTTTGTTAAGATGATGGTTTTACTCCACTTTCAACAATATTTCAGTTAAATTGCACTCACAGCTCACCTGTTTGAACAAATGTGAACAAGTCTGAGATTTTGTTGTCTGGCGAGGATTGATGATAGTCATTGCGACAGAATTCATTCTTCTCCCACCGCTGACCATTGTCTCGACGATGGTTATGTGGGAAAGCAGGCAATGGCTTGGAAAGAAAATTGTGCGGAGTACTGGTAAAAGAGACTCCAGGAAAGCATGGATAGGTGCACTTGCCACCGCGATATAACTGAAATAATGTTGAAAACGGCGTTAAACACCATAGAATCAATCAATTGTTGTCTGGTTAAATACTAATTATAAGAATCATAAACTCTTTACCACGTGACTAAATTTAAGACTTGTCAAAATCCAAAGGATTTGTAGGCGCCAAACTGAACTTTGGAATTTGCTTTTGAAAATGGAGAAAACATTGTGGAAAGAGGAGAAAATGCTGGTAACCAGAATTTTCTCCATTTCTATCCGCGTTTTCAAATGTATATGATTTAGATACTAGGTTATTACTGACTGTAATATCTGAGTAGTTTAAATCTGCCTTTCGACATTTCTCGCCATTTCTCTGGACATGATCATGTGTGCTGACGAGAGAGTTCGGTCATGGCTGATCTACATTTTCGTTGAAACTGCCTTAATAAGTTGGTGAAGATTGCGAGATATTACCGATTTAAAGATAGACTTCTGGAGATCAACGGTCAATTATTATCTTGCAGGACCATCTTTTCGATGTTAAAATTTTAGAATTTTCCTACTTGAATGAAGGTAAAATCAAATACCATGTATTTTTTTTTACATGGACGAATTTCAGTTTATACCTTATCTTTTTTAGGCATCAGTACCAGTGAAATCTGACTCGTTCTATCATGCGACAGTTCGTATTAACAGCAAAATGCCGATGACCTTAACCGTTAACCTGTTGAACTTTCCAGCCGATAGTAATACCCATAATTTTGCAATTTCAATTTTTTTTTGGGGGGGGGGGAGTGTGTGTGAAAATATCTCCTTATCGGAAAGTGTAGTTCAAAGATCAGACTGCACAGAACGTGCAGTCTGATCTTGATCTACTATATCCGCAAAAAATCCGTAAGTCGCGCTTAGCTGCCTAAGGTTTAATGCGAGTCACTTGCTGCAATAAACATAAACATCCGTGTTTCACGTAGCAGCGACCAAGAAAGCTCTTGTGAGCTGTGAACTGTACCGCTGAATGCAAAGTCCTTCATGGAACAAACATAAAGTCCTTCATGGAACAAACATATGAGCCATGCTTCGTGAAAAGAGGACTTCATGTATCTGCAAAAAGTATCGATTCAGGTCAGCCTGCGCAGTACGCGCCGTAACTTTTGGCTATTGATCAATTTTCTGTATGTCAAAGGACCAGTCTACCTCATGATTTAGACGCTTGTTCGACAAAATTGATTTTATGGATCCATTATCATGTGATGTCTTGCTTGGTATCATACATCACAGAGACGCATTAAGCCTTCTTTTGCCAGAGCATGGCTCATATAGGTGTATGTGCTTTTTTAGCAGCAGTGTTTCCAGGAGTGAAAACTAAGTTCCTGTTTTACCACACTATTTCGTGTTTTAACGATAGGGGGGAGAAACTATTGAAAGTAAAGTGGAAAAAGGAGAAAATACTGGTAACCAGCATTTTTTCCTTTTCTCTCAATGTTTTCTAGTAAAAGACAAATCTCAACATATGAGCCATATGTAACTTATTGTCTGCCACTGCTTTGAATTTAAGCACATCTAAAATTTTGCCGTAAGGTGAAGTGTTATAACTCTACTTCGATGTAACTGATCGAGACTATCATAAATCCGCAATGCTCTGGCCAAATGGTGTTTAATGCTTCTCTATGATGCCTTAGACTATACCAATCAAGCCATCACATAATCGTGGATCCATACAACCACTTTTTTTTTCAAACAACCGACTTAATCATGAGGTAGATTGTCCTTGGACATACAGAAAATTGACGAATAACGAAAAGTTTCGGCCCAGGTCAGCTTACGCGGACTGCGCAGGCTGATATAAGTCGACACCTTTCACATGCATTGAGACCCCTTTTCGCAGAGCATAGCTCATTAACTTTTATATCCATACAAAATGACGAGGAATTAAATTCGCCAACTACAAAATCTTCAAGGATAGTTAACCGTTCTTGCGTAAATATCCGTCTAGGGAGGCGGGAAACGGAAGAGATGTAATCCTTCATACACGATCATGATTCTATACGACTCTGTGAAGAAAGCTTTTGAAGACATTGTGGGAAAAGGAGAAAATGCCGGTAAACGGCATTTTCTCCTTTTCCCACAATGTTTTCTATCCTGTCAGGAAACTGATGTTAATTTGTATCAATTTCGTATCTGTAATTGCAGATGCTTTCAATTAGGAAGAGTCTTAACTCTTAGGCTGCTAAGCGCGACTCACTGACCTTTTGCGGACAGTGTAGATCAAGATCAGACTGCACAGAACGTGCAGTCTGATCTTGGATCTATACTATCCGATAAAGAGATTTTTTCTCCGAAAAAAATAAGTTTGAAGTAGCATTATTCGGGTTTTTTACCATCGTCTTGTAAGTTTAATTTAAGTTATTTAGCGGGATAAGGGTTAAATATGTTGTTTGGGAAAGACTTCTTTAACAAACGAAAAGACTTTAGATTTGTCGAAAATGAAGGCATTTGCAGACGACAAATTAAATAAAGCTCAATAATATATAGAACTTGTCTTTGGCAGGGTAGATAACATTAGGGAAAGAGACAAAATGCTTGTTCCCAGCACTTTCTTCTCTTCACACATTATTTTCAGATGCCTTATTCCTGAGAGTCCATAAAACACAGGATTGTGTGGTAAAGGGTTGCCCCTATACTAAAGGAATTCGTGATTTTACAACCCTTAGTATGAAGTCTTTTTAACTCAACTCTTATCCTGCTAAATAAAAGAAATGAAACTTTAGAACCGATAGTAAAAACCCAAAATATTGCTGTTTGAAAGGTACTTTTTGTGGAAAGATATCTCCTTATCGGACAGCGTAGATCCAAGATCTGACTGCACGTTCTGTGCAGTCTGATCTTGATCTACGCTGTCCGCAAAAGGTCAGTGAGTCGCGCTTAGCAGCCTAAGAGTTAAAACATGGGGGTAATGCTGGTACACAGCATTTTTTCTGCAATGTTTTCTACCCTATCAAAGACAAATCTCATCAATTGAGCTTTATTTGATTTTTGTTCTTCAAATGCTGTTAAAATGTTAATTTTCAAATTATATCGTCTAATAAACTAAGCTAATTCTTTCGCGGTCGAAAAATTAAATCCAGCTTTTTTTTTGGTTCGAGGTCTGCAGAGCACATTTTCCAGTGCAATTAAAGACCTGCTTTTGTTTTGTTTTAGCGTTAAGTAACGGACGGCGTAGATCAAAGATCAGACTGCACGTTCTGTGCAGTCTGATCTTTGACCTACACCGTCCGCAAAAGCTAGATGAAGTCGTGAATGGCAGAAAAAAGGGTTACTCGGCAGGCGCCTTGCCGTCCTTGAAAAGTCATTCACGTGATGTGAAAAGGATGAGTTATGGTTTGTTTGACATTGTATCTATCAAGTATTCAACAACCCAGCGTGAAACACACTCACCAAAGAAAAAGAAATAGGCTGCTCTTTGTGAAAAAGGGAGTTTAAAGCAACTGCAAAAAGTATCTACCCAGGCCAGCCTGCGCAGTCCGCGCAGGCTGACCTGGGCCGAAACTATTTGCTATCGATCAAAGTTCTGTATGTCAAAGGACCATTCTACCTCATGATTCAGTCGGTTGTTAGACGAGATGGATTTTATGGATACATAATCACGTGATTATTTGCTTGATATAATGCATCACGGAAATGCATTAACCCCCCTTTTATCAGAGAATGGCTGTAATCCTTTAACCCTTGTAGTGGCAAAATAAATGAATTGGAAATTCTCAATTTAGTACTAATGGAGTAGATATTGAAATCTCAAAGCTGTTTTTGTCTGAAAATCTTGCAAAGAAGTGGACATTGTGGACTCAAGATCGGACTCCACGCTCTATGCAGTCTGATCTTGGATCTACACTGTCTGTAAAGGCAATTAAATGCCGGTTAAGCACTGCATGGGTAAATAGAAATAAAATGGAAAACATATTAAAATGTTAAAAAAAAGTTTTAATATGCAGAAGGGATGTCATTGCATCTCAAAAAGAGTCTTTCACAAATCAAGTAAAAAGCAGAAAAAAAAAAACATTTTCAATGTAAATGTAACAAGATGATCCGATGCAAATGTTCTTTAAGTACGGCAAAGTTAATAATTTACATAAGATAATCTTAAGTACATCATTTTAACATTTATTATAAACGGTAACATTTCAGAATTGATCTATTTTTTGGGGAAAAAAAGCATTTGCAATTGACAAATTAAATGTAATTCAAATGACACGACTTTTTAAAGGTCAGAAAACCTGTTGGAAAAAAAAACCCGAGTTTTTCAAAGGGCAGAAAATCTAGTGGACAAAAAATTCTGGTTATCAGCATTTTCTCCTTTCATCACGATGTGTTTAAAAGCCCTTTTTCCCGAGAGTAGTTACAACTCTATTGTTTGGTAAAAGTAATAAAGAAAATCGATCTGCTAATTTTACTGTACACTTTTCTGCAAGGGTAACAGAAGTTGCTTTGGTTGTTTGTATGGTGCTTAACGCCGTTTTCGACATTATTTGGATTATATCGTAGTGACGAATGAATCTATACATGCATTCATTGAATTTCTTGTATCAATACTTCGCATAACATTCTTTCCAAGTCACTGGCTGCTTTCCGAAATAAATATCGTCGAATACTGTTCAGCGTCGATAGAGGAATGAATACTGCTGCAATGACTATAATTGGCCTGCAACACGCGAAAAGGTGCATTCGGACATTTGCGTAAAATGTCGTCTCGGATCAGCCTGCGCAGTCCGCGCGTGCTAAACCGAGACGGCACTTTACGACTACATTCGATTTTGTCCTACAGCACACTTGTGCAAAACAGAAAATAACACAAAAACGGTAAGTGTCGCCTCGGATTAGCCTGCGCGGACTGCGCAGGCTGATCCGAGACGACACTTTACGCAAATGTCCGAAAGTCCCTTTTCGCATGTTGCAGAGCAATACTCTGTGAAAAGGAGGCTTAGTGTATCCGTAAAAAGTATCGACTGTGCGGACTGCGCGGGCTGACCTGGGTCGATGCGTTTTGCTTTTGATACATTTTCTGCATGTCCAAGGACCTTTTTATTTCAGGATTAAGCCGGTTGTTAAACAAAATGGATTTTGTGGATCCATAATCATGTGATGTCTTGCTTGGTACAATGCATCATAAAGATGCATTAAACACCCTTTTGCCAAAGTATAGCTCATTTTTTGCCAGACTATAGCTAATTCTTTTTCAAAAACTTCTCAACGTTTAATTGTTTTTTCTCCAATATCATTGTGCAAATTAAGAAAGGACTGTAAAAATCTTGCATTCTGCATCCTGAATCTCCAGTCTCACACATGATTTAAGGAGATGATTAAAAAGAAGGAAAAAAACTGTATCGAAGTAGTGGTCTATTTAATTGTCTTCCTGAATATATCGCTATTTTTAAGGGTTGACGACAAAACCAGAGAATTAATTAACAGTGGACAAAGGACTACAGTCTATGTAAAAAAGGCAACGCGAGAGCTCGCTAACAGTGGACGAAAGGCTAACAGTTTAAATAGAGAGTACAGGAGAGAACCCCTAAACATTGGACAGAGACTATAGTCCAAGTTTTACTACAACACTCGACAAACCGCTAAGGACTACAAACTGAGTACACAACAAGAAAATTCGTTAACATTCGACATTCGGAGTTCTGTCCGAGTACACAATCGACAAAAGAAGTGGACATAGGGCTTTAGTCTAAGTACATAATCAGCATAAGAATCCTCCAATATTCGACAAGGTATTCAGTCTCCGTAAACAGTGGAGATAGTGCTAGAGTCTTAGTACACAATCACCAAGAGAATCCGCCGACAGAGGAATATGGGTACAGTCTAAGTACAGAGTCGACGAAGATTTACGCGTCAACAGTGGACAAAGATATACAGTCTAGGTAAACAGTTGCCGAATGATATTACGGTCTTAGCACACAGTCAGGGACAGAACCTGCCAAGAGTTGACACATGACTTCGGTATAAGTATACAAGCAAAGAGGGAATCCGTCATCAGTAGAAAACAAAAAACAATCTAAGTACACAGTAAATTACAGAATCCGTCATCAGTGGACAAAGAACTTTTACAGTCTTAGTAAACAGTCAAGCAAGATGAGGGACAGTAACCATCGAGTACGAAGAGCGTCATTTAAAGGTTAAAATTTATTGTTTATTCCAATTAATTCTCATCGTTTAAGTGTAGTATTATGCATTTAGCGAAAAACATCATTGAATCTCAAACGTGAAGAAAACATGAATATGTTGAAACTTAACAGGTTTCAAAAAAAAAAGTTTAGAACAGAAAAATGGGAGGGAGTATAGCAATGCCACGTGTTGAAACTTAACAGGTTTAAAAATAAAAAGTTTACGATTAAAAAAAAAATGGGAAATGGGAGGGAGTATGGCAATGTTGCCTATCACTGATGGCTTAATTTGCTTCAAACTTTCATTTTGTGCGGTAATAATTGATAAAAAAATCGCAAATATTACTGGCCTAGAATTGAATTCATAAAGTTTGACATCCCTTGTCAGCTACTCTCAACAAATAAGTATATGATCATAATAACCAAATCGTCTCGGCATGCTTTGTAAATGGCCTGCAACACACGAAAATGGGCATTCGGGCATTTGCGTACAGTGTCGTTCCGAATCAGCCTGCGCAGTCCGCACAGACTAATCCGACTTTCCGTTCATATGTAATTTTCTGTTTTGCGCAAGTCTAATGTAGGACAAAACCTAATGTAGTCGTAAAGTGCCGTCTCGGATTAGCCTGCGCGGACTGCGCAGTCTGATCCGAGACGACACTTTACGCAAATGTCCGAATGCTCCTTTTCGCGTGTTGCAGGCCAAATGATCGTCATGACAGACTTCTGTCGGCAAATGTCATAAAAGATCATCACCTGCCCTCGGCATACTCTGCACATGATCGTCTCCGACCGACATCGCGGCATATTCCGTACATGATCATCGAGTCCTGCTCTTCTCAACACATTCCGTAAATGATCATAGTAACTGACCTGTTTCGGCATATATTCCCTACATGATCGTCCTGATCGATTTTTTTTCGGAATATTCCGTTTCTGATAATTATGGCCGGACTTCTCTCGTGATATTCTTTATATAATCGTCATTACCATCTTTTCTCGGAATATTCCTTAGATGATGCTAATGACCGTCTTCTGTCGGTGCTAACCCTCATGTAATGAAAAATTGCCGAATAAGTCGGCGAGCAACGGCAAAATACATTTGTTATATCTATACGACTATATCTTTTCATCGCCAATGGAATTCCAAATATATATTACAAAAAGTCTCTTCACATGCTTCGGAGTAGGTTTAGAGACGTAAACTGTTGGACTTATTTTCTGGGCAGGGAGGGACGTACCTGTTTCATTATCTATTCAGAGAACATGTTTCTTCTCCATTTTAAGACTTATTCTGCCGCTTGCGACAGTGGATGTTTATTTTTGCGGAGATTATAAAGAAGTATCTTTCCGCACATACATGAAGTCTGATCTTTCTCAACACCGTCTGCCGCTCTTTCATTGGTTTTGATCATTTAAACGCCAATCATCTTAACCACATATATTTTTGTAATAGTTAACAATTTAAATTTGAAATGATAAGGGTTCATGCATCTGAAATAAGTTCTTTCACGTATCACCAATAAATGAGCCATGTTCTGTGAAAAGGGGGTTAAATGCATCTCTTTGAAACAATATACCAGCCAAGTCATCACATCATTATAGACCCACAAATTCCATTTTGTCTATCGACTGACTGAATCTCAAGATAAAATGGTCATTGGATATGTAGGCAATTTACAAATAGGAAAATGGAAGGCGCAGGCTGGCACGGGTCGGTACTTTTTTTAGCTGCATTAGACCTCCTTTTCAAAGAGCATGACTCATATATTGATTCTGTGTCAAATTACTGGCATTTCAGTACGTGATGGTATCCATCATCACCTAAACCCTGTATTTGAAGAGGAGCAACAATCAGATACCGTCCTCCATGATACAAACAATTATACTGGAGATAAACAAGAAATAAAACAAGACTTTCAAACTGAAGGGATAGAATCTGAATTCATAATCAACATGGACGACATAACGCGTGATGCTGTACATCTAGAACCAGTCGCTCAGGCTGATACAACTGAACATCGACTATTAGCGGGTCGTGCTGACAAACCTGAACATCGAGTATTAGCCGGTCTAGCTGATGTTAGTGAACATCGAGAAACAGCCCATCATGCTGGATTGAATGAACATCGAGAACCAGTAGGACATATTGATGCAAGTGAACATCGAGAACCAGGCAATCGGGTTGATAAAATAGAACATCGAGAAACAGACGATCAGGTTGATAAAAGAGAACATCGAGAACAAGTATTTCCTGCTGATAAAACTGAAAATCGTGAACCAGTCATTCGTGTAGATACAACTGAATTTCGAGAATCAGACGGTACTGTAAATGAAAATGACCATCGAGAATCTGTATGTGAAGACTCAAGAACACCATTTGGAAAGGTATTTCTTGGTAGTTTTAGCGACTTTGCAACGTTATAGATCAAACTAAGGAGTTTGGGCCACTGTTGAATACTTACAATTACTTTGATTCCATAGTTTCCCTGTGTAAGATTTTTAACAGTTTACAAGATACATACTGATTTCCGTGAAGTCACACAAATTAGAAAAAAATGGGTTTAATGCATCTCCTTAATGCAATATACCATCCAAGTCATCTCATAATTATGAATCAATAAAATCGATATTGTCTAACAGCCGACAATATCATGAGGTACAATGGTCCTTGATCACGAAGAAAAGTTACAAATAGCAAAACCTTTGAACCATGTCACCCTTGCAGAAAGCAGGCTGACCTAGATTGACACTTTTTACAATAGCATTAAAACACCTCTTCACAGAACATGGCTCATTAATATATTTGCAACTTATATCGTTTCTTATCCACTATTTCAGGGGGAATCAAAGTCCGAAGAAAACAGTTGTTTTGACAGGTAAATTATTTTAATTTTAGAGATAGCTCAAATCCAGTACGAACGTTTTCACGATCTCATACCTGTTTGTTTTAACAAACAAAGATCTCACACCACTGACTAAATTTTTCCACGTAGATCGAAGAAGCATAGGCAGACATTGCATTGTCCCAAAACCAACACAAGATAACGATGCGAAAATTGACTTTTCAATTTTGTGCAAAGTAAACAACGAACATAGATGTGGGTCAACAACCACTTAAGAGCCGAAGCAGCTGCGATGCCTGTGGAATAAAACACAATGGTATCTGAACCACACAGGGTGGTTATATAGGCGGATATCGACTTTTACTTAAAATCTGTATCCGAAGGGCACATTAAAAGCCATATGATTTTGAAGTCAAGGAATCTTCAGTGTACTTATTGATTGCATAATCTTAATAAATGAAGGGTTTTAAGTACCCTGCCAAATAATGAAAGCTTTAAGTATTTTCTGGTGCTAAAGCCATGTCAATAATATTTCGATTTTAAGTAGTTATGTAGTATATCTGTCTCTGCATTCCTAATGTTTCGTTACTAGCATTACGTACAACATTTCTTCTCTAAATCTCCAATCTTTTCCTCTACCCCCCCTTAAATGATAATCTGTGTCTAAGGGAAGATGGAATCCCGAATTCTGTTACAATAACAGTTTGTATTGTAACAGGTTAAGATACCTGTTTGTATCTATACGTATATAAAGTCAGCACAAGGTTAAGCAATGTGCTCACATGACTGCTGTCGAAATGGCTTTCATGGCCAAAACCATTGTCATCAAGTCGGGGTATAAACTAACAACTACTGGATCCATAGCCAAAATGTAACAAATAAGGTACCAGGACTCTGCAAGGTTGCATGCAACTGGATAATCTTTTGCCGAGGCTTGATTTGAACTTACCACCCCATTAGAACAGGCCTTGTTCTTAAGCAGGGACTCGGTTCCTAGGCCAAGTCAACTACGATTTATTTCAGAAACTCCACTTACGTGTCTGATGATAAATGGCTTAAATACATTGAGAAAGAATTTCAGAAGAGGGTGAATTCTGAGGGTCGAATAGATATCGACGTGTTCTCACAGACCTTAGGACTAACCAGGGTGAGTAGAGAAAAAGTCTTCGTGTTTTTGACATACTCTGACGAATTGATTTATGGATACATAGCTTGCTTGGTATGATGCATTACGGAGATGCATTAAACCCGCTTTTGTCAGAGTGCGGCTCATAGGTATGTGACCTAAATGGCTTGCAACACGCGAAAAGGGGCATTCGGACATTTGCGTAAAGTGTCGTCTCGGATCAGCCTGCGCAGTCCGCGCAGGCTGATCCGAGACGGCACTTTACGACTACATTAGATTTTGTGCTACAGTAGACTTGCGCAAAACAGAAAATTACATAAAAACGGAAAGTGTCGTTTCGGATAAGCCTGCGCGGACTGCGCAGGCTGATCCGAGACGACACTTTACGCAAATGTCCGAATGCCCCTTTTCGCGAGGTGCAAGCCAAATGATATTCCTACTGATAACGGAAAATAGACTAAATATCGATGTTTCTCAAAGATGTGGACTCACCAGAGACGGTAGAGTTAGTATCAACGTGAGGTCAAAGACACTGATACTAACCAGGAAAAGTTGCACGGATGTCGACGTGTTTAACACAGACCTTAGGACTTACAAGGGAGAGTAGAGTTGGTATAAGCACCATCTGACAGACCCTGGGACTATTTAGGGCGAGTACAGTCAATATGACCGTGCTGTCAAGGACTTTTTGACTTACCAGCGGTTGTAGAATAGATTATCAGTGTGTTCTTACAGACTTTAGGGTTAGGCAGAACACAGTGTTAATGTCGCGGTGAGTAAACATCTATGTGTTCTAACAGACTTCAGGATTAAATAGAATGAGAAGAATAAACATCTACATACATGACTATCATACATTTTGAGAATTCCCAGAGTGTAAAAAAGATATGATCGGTTTTCACAGACTTTGATAATAGCCGGGGTGAGTTGAGATTTTCTCACAAACAAGGGATTTATCAGGTTGAGTACATGGCGGTATCAAACTTTTAGCCCTTTTTGATCAATTTGAAACGACTATCGTACTCGTATTGAACTTACGAAAATTAATGTCTGTTACCTGCTAACCAGAAGAGAAAATACAAGACTTTTTAAAATTGATAGCATCCAATACTAAGAGCAAGCGTAGCAAAAGCTATATCGATAAATTTCCCCGAACCTAAATTTTGTTTTGCACTTAACGCTACAATTAATGTACCTGATGTTACCCTCAACGTATATAGAGATATGGAAGATCTGACATATGTTGGTATTTGAGATAGAGGTTTTATCAAACGAGTCTCGAAAAATGTTGTGTAATGAGCTTTTCACTCGCATTTTTATCAAACGACAAAAATTTAGACTTGTCAAAACTGAAAGCATTTGCAGACGACGAGGCAAATGCTACTCAAAAATCTGAAATTTGTCTTTCAGAAGGTAGAAGACATTGTGGTAAACGGGGGAAATGCTAGTTGTCAGCATTTTCTCCTTTTCCCACAAAGTTTTCAAAAACCTTCATCGACAATGGCGTTAGAACTCGGGATTGTGTGAAAGAGGGTTAATAGTATATTTTCTTGTGAAGTTTAGTAAAATTTTATTTCTGACCCGGGTAGTCAGGTTATAAACACCTCACTCACCGGTGTATTCAATCCATGACTTATTTTTGATAATAAACCAGTGTATTATCGTTTTTTTTTGGGGGGGGAGGGGGGGGGGTCCCTGTTCTGGTTGATTTATGGTTATAAGAGCATGAAGCCGGCGGAATCAATCACAGCTCGTGCCAGAAGTTGTAATCTTCGCCATTTCACGGGAAAATGGTGATATTGTTGCTAAGATGTATACGCCTGGAAAGTTCCATGGTGTTAATGTTTAACGACAACAAGAAAGGCAGCGTGGGTTGTCCAAAAAAGTCGACTAACCCCTCTAAAAACTGTTTCATTCTACTCGCGGTGTAAACATCACAGAGCTAACTTCTTGTGTATGATCTGTAAACAAGGATCTCTGAATGGTATATAGGCTATTTAAGGGTGACGATGCAGGACACTTATTTGTCTGTCATTCGTTTTATTTGATAAACAGAATCTCACATTCGTATTAATATATTATCATTTTTATAAACCTTGTTGACGAAATGTATATACTTTCAGTCAACTCGTTTGATAAGAATGATAATGCATAAACACTTGTTTAAGATCCTCTATCTAAATAAAGCTAACAGAATTTAGGCTGACTCTTTTTTCTTCCAAATATTTCCTCTCATTTTTCTAACGTGACTCTATCAATATGCCTGGTGTAGTTCAATGCTTCGAACAGATTGATAATCTCTAATTTAAGGACTTTTTCTGCGAGAGGGTATTTCATTTGTTCGACAAGGACGGTGAGGGAACAATTCCGCTCAACCAGCTTATGAAACATTTGGAACATCTGACTAACAGTTCCACAGAACAAACACTCCAGTTCCTGTTCAGTGTGTACGACTCGGACGGTAATGAACGTTAAATCTTTACCAAACATTCCCATGTTTTAGCGAGGAAGGTTTTTTTAAACATTTTGAAAAAATGGTAAAATGCTGGTAACTAACATTGTATGCTTTTTCCACAATGTTTCCTCCCTTTTCAAACACAAATTTAATCGTGTGAGCCACACATGATTTATCGCCTCTGCAAGTGTTTCATTTCGGATTTCTACTAAAGCGTTAAAGTCCCAGTAGCCACCAAAAGTAAACAACGCGGGTATTAAAATGCATTTGAATTTAAATCATACTATTTAAAATGTATGAAAATTATTTTGTAGCTGACGATCTGTTATTGTTCGATCGTTCCAAGTGTTAGTCGCCAGCAGAAAAACAAATTTTAAAAGTAGGTTAAGAGTTGTTTAGGCTGCAAGTGTAAGCTTGTTTATACACAATAACAGTGTTTAGGCTGCAAGAGCAAGCTTATTTATACACAATAACAGTGTTTAGGTTGAGAGTGCATGCTTGTCTATACACACTAAAATAGTTTAAGCCGCAAGTGCAAGCAAGTTTATTCAAAATAAAAGTGTATAGGTTGTAAATGCATTCTTGTTTATACACAATAAAAGAGTTTTAGCCCCAAGTACAAGCGTGTTTATACACAAGACTACAAGTGCATGCTTGTTTATTCACATTAACAGAGTTGAAGCTGCAATTGCAAGCGTGTTTATACACAAAAACAATAATTAGGCTGCAAGTGCATGCTTGTTTATACTTAATAACAGAGTTTAGACTGCAGCTGTATGATTGTTTATTCTCAATAACAGAGTTTAAGCCGCAAGTGAAAGCGTGTTTATACACAATAACAGTGTTTAGGCTGCAAGTGCATGCCTGTTAATACACAGTAAAAGAGTTTAAGCTGCAAAAAAAGCATGTTTATACACAGGATTGATTGTATAGATTGTACAGTGGTTAACGCCGTTTTCAACATTATTTCAGTTATATCATTGCGGCCAGTGCACGTATTCATGCTTTCCTGGAGTTTCTTTTACCAGTACTCCGCACAATATTCTTTCCAAGCCACTGGCTGCTTTCCAATATAACCTTTGTCGAAACAATGGACAGCAGTGGTGAGAGAGGAATGAATCCTGCCGCAATGATTATCATCAATCTTCGGAAAGAAATTGGCCAGGCCGGGGATCGAACCAACGATCTTCAGTTCTCAAGCATATACGATACCGACTGGGCTACCAGAGCTCGGCATTTATACACAATAACAGAGCTTAGACTGCAAGTGTATGCTTGTTTATTCACAATAACAGAGTTGAGACCGCAAGTGCATGCTTATTTATGCAGAAATGCAAAGTTTAGGCCACAGGTCATGCTTGTTTATACAGAAAAACAGAGTTGAGGCTGCAAGTGCATGATTGTTTATACACAACAATGGAGTTTAGGCTGTAAGTGCATGCTTGTTATACATATAGACAGAGTCGAAGCCGCAAGTGCATGATTGTTTATACTGAAAAACAGGGTTGAGGCTGAAGGTGCATCCTTGTTTATACAGAATATCGGACATTGTTACACACAGCAAAACTCAGACAGTCCGATTTTAATGTTTTGTGACTTTTACACAAGAAAACCGGCCAGTAACGATCCAATCATAGGCTTCATCGTTTTGATCTTGGTGCCGAAATTATACATTACACTCCATATGACGGGCAAACTTATTCTGAAAACGACTTTAATCTGTAAAGCCCTTGAACCGAATCTTGAAAGTTGTTTATGCAGAAAGAGTAGATCTAGATCAGAAAGTTGTTTTTGTAGACAGTGCAGATGAAGAACAGGCTGCACAGAACGTGCCATCTGATCTTTGACCAACACTATTTTTATGGCTCATATTCTAACAGAAACAGTCTTAAAATATCAATGATTCGGGCTCTTTTCCTAACTGAAAATGTCTAAATTATTAATTCAGTGTTTTCAGAGGCAGCTATATAGTTTGGAGCGAATCACATTCGAAACACTTTGTTTAAAAGAGAAATGTAAGAACTATTTTTTTGTGTATAAACGTGTTATAGCTGAATTCTCTTGCAAAAAAAAATGTGTTTTAACAACCATGACAAAAAAGCTTTTGAAAAAATGCAGGAAAAGAATTTCAAGACAAATCCCAACGTTTTATCTAATTTGCCGTCTGCAAAAGTTCCCAGTTTGGACAAGTCTAAAACGTTGCCGTCTGGTTAAGGGTTAACTCGAAATCGTCTGCTTCAATATTTTTTCAGGAGCTGGCGAATTAACAAGAGAAGGTTTACAACACGTCATAGAAGCCTGTATTGAAGACAGTTCTCTGTCACTTGCTAAAGAACAGATAGAAGATTTAACTGATGTTCTATTTGACGAAGCGGATGTCTACAATACTGGTACCGTCTCATTCGCCGAGTTTAACCGTCGACTCGAGCAGTACCCAGATGTCAAAGAAAACTTGTGCGTCAGGTATTATCATTCCAATAGACAGTTATTGGCCATAAATATTTAGTCCAAATCCCTACTGACTGTATTTCTAACTTTATTTTTCAGTTTACTGTGGGTTGAAGACTGAATCTATAGTTATGAAACTTATGTTTAAATAAAGGAAAATAAATTTTACAATAAAATATACATTTTCAGACTCGATACTGTGTAATATTATGGAAATACAGCTATTTTAAAAGTGGTCGAAGGAATTTCTGAAAACATAGTTTTACATTGACGTTAATGGCGACGTCGCCAAAATTTAGTTGGAAAAATCTCAAACACCACTATGTTTTAGAGAGCTACAAATTTGGTTTCAGGCGACGAACACTAATTGCATATTATTGTAAATAGTTCCTTTAACGTCGCTGTCTACCAGTATAGTTTTCCTTTTGGTCGAATAATCAGAGGCAGAGTCTAATTTCTTGAGAGCTGTAAGTCAATGGGAATTCGAAGAAGTATTCATGGTCGCTTAAGTTGTATTAATTTTGATGTATTAGACCGCTAATATTCAGTATGCACACATCTACAATAGCATTGGAACTATACTGAACCACACTTCAAACGCAAAATTAGGCTTGACTTTGTATATTTCAATTTTAATTTCATCCAAACAAAATTTCAACAAAAGACAAAACAAACCTTTTTGAAAAAAAAAAAAAACACTACATTTTCCCGTCTAACCCGAAAAGGAGAATCAAGAACACTAGAGGGATGTCTATAAAAACAAAACACTAGTGTCGGTATCGGGTGAGTCCTCCTGCAGCATAAATTACTGCGATAAATCTCGGACGTATGGACCTTAGGTTTTTCCGGATGACATTTAGGGGCAAGTTATACCACTCCTGGATCAGAGCCTGCTCAAGCTGCTCAAGAGTGTTTGGCTGAGTCTGTATTTGGCGACCACGAACACGTTTGTCCAAACGTGTTCGACTGGGGACAGATCTGGGGACATTGATAGCCATTGCATGACATGCGGTTACCTTGCAAAATTGTCTTGCAACGCGTGCAGTATGTGAGCGTGATTGTCCTGTTGGAAGATTATCGGTCCGTTGTGGTTGTTTATGAAGGGCACTTTTACAGGACGCTAGACTTCATTAATGTAGTGTTTGGCATTTAAGTTACCTTTGATAACAACCGAATCTGTCTTAGATTGATGGTTTATCCCACCCCAAACCATGACTGACTACCGAACGAAAACGGTCCACTTCTGTAACACAAGCATCGGAATAGCTTTCCTCTACGCGTCGATACACGCGTGTGCGTCCATCAGCCTTTTCCAGGATGAACCGCGATTCACCGCTAAACAATACTTGGTCCCATTGTCGGGCTAGCCATTCCCTATGGGAGTGAAACCACTGCATACGGGCCTGGCGATGTCTGCACGTCAAGACGAGTCAAACATTGGGAAGGCGTTCCCATAGTCATCTGATAACTGTATGCGCACTTATGGGACAGTTGTGCAATCCAACAGTAGCAGCGGCAGCTCTCGTTCTGTTCCGGAGATGGCGTGTTCGGATCCTGTTGTCTTGTGCTCGGGTTGTAACTCTGCCCCTACTTCGGCGTGGCAAATCAACAATTTTACCTGAAACGGACATTATATCGGGTTCAAGACTTAATGGTCGATGGGATGGGGCAAAAGGGGGGGAGGGGAATTTCGTTAAAGAAAAAATGTAACCGTACAGCGCTATTTTTATCTGCAAATCATAATCAAAATTATTCATTTTGAATTATTACCTGTTCGGTAACCTGTTCGCTGATAATTTATCAGAATATTGTGCATCCGCCTACTCAAGTGGAATTTGGTAAGACATAATAGGAGAAGGTGTAGCAGTAATTTTGAAAGGAAAACATTTTCCGACTTGAAATAGCCAAGGAGTTTTCTGTTTAATGGAATGTTCGAAAAAGCTATTGTGAGCATACGAAAGACAGTTCAGCGAATGGTGACAGAATTGAAAAATGAGCCATGCTCTGTGAGAAGGGGTTTAATGCATCTGCAAAAAGTATCGATTCAGGTCAGCCGGCGCACTCCGCACAGGCTGACCTAGGTTGAAATTGCTTTCATGATAACAACTCTCTACTTTACAATTTAAAATGATAAAAAGTTCTCTTTTATATCGGATGTATCCAGGTCCAGGACTAACTATCGCCATTGGTTTCCATTATAACTATTTACTTTCATGATTTTATCTAACAGTGTATCCCAATGGTTAAAACAGAATAAGGAGGCCAGGAAACTTTGTCGATATCCGAGATATTGTACATTTCTGTACATTCGGAACCATCTAAAGAAAGTTGTGCACCTCGGGGTTTATCTAGCTGTGAACATCATTCTCTTTATAACCGCGGCCTTCACGTACAGAAAGTACAGTACCTGGGTACAGGTAAAGATATGTGTTTGCTTTAATAATGTTGTTTTGAGATGCTCTGATCATTATTTCAGTTATGTCCTGGCGATAGTTCATATAGCACCTCTGAAATCCCATTTCCTCTAACACTCCCATTCGACTACGAATATATGAGATAAGGTGAAATTCACTGCAAGATGGTGTTGCTTTCGTTTATTGTATGCAGAATATTTATATAATTGAGCCATGCTCTGGCAAATGGGGGTTTAATGTATCTCCGCAATGCACTATACCAAGCAAGTCATCACATAAATATGGATGCATTAAATTTGTTTTGTATAACAATCGGCGAAATCTAAGGTAGTCAGCTCCTTGAACATGCAGAAAACTTACCAAAAACAAAACATTTTCGTCAAAAGCCAGCCTGCGCGAACTGCGCAGGCTGACCCAGTTCAATCCTTTTTACAGATGCATTAAGCTCTCTTTTCACAGAGCATCGCCCAATTATAGTTCTTGAAATCCGTACCGCTGTGCTTACTACTCATGGCAAATTACATTTACGATCGTCCTGACTTGCTTAATAAGATATAATGCTGTTATGTCTTGCGAACGTATGCCATATCTTCCTAGTTTTAAAGGAAGGGGTAGATTTTTCAAATCGACAGAAATTCGTACCAACAACTTATATGAAATGTGTGTTTACGACCATATAATACATTTTGTACTTAGCCAGGTCAGCATCTGTAGTCGGTCTAAATATGCATTACGACGGCTGTTTCAGTTACCGGCCAAAATTGTCTTGTAATATACTGGCATTATTCCTTAGCCTGCTAAATAACTAAACGGAAACTTTCAAGTCTATAGTAAAAACCCATATATTGCTATTTAATTACTTCGGGGGGGGGGGGGAAGCAGTATATCCATATCAGACAGTGTCGATCCAAGATCTGACCGCACGTTCCGTGCAGTCTGATCTTGATCGACACTTTCCGTTAGAAGTCCTTGAGTCATGCTTAGCAGTCTAAGTGTTAACTCTAGTTACAGTTTTGTTACTCTTTTTATGTTATTCCATATTTACATGCTGTATTAATGGCCGGTTACCTGAACAATTGCATAAGTATTTACCCAAGGACAGAATTTGAGACATGTCCAAATCGACAGCATTAGCAGATAGCTTTTTAGAGTTGAAAACATAGTGGGGAAAGGTGAAAATACTGTTGAACAGCACTTCTTATTTTCCTCACAATGTTTTCAAAGCTTATTTACCCGGGAAAGTAAAAACACAGAAGTGTTTGGTAAAGAGATAAAGTAAATCTATTTCTATTTTCATAACATAACGTAACATAACATGACAGCACATAACAGATAACTTAACGTAACTTTACGTAACGTAATATAACATACACATAACAAAGATGACACCTCTCTCCTACACAGATATGCCGTGGAAGCGGTCAGTGTTTAAACTTTAACTGTATGTGGGTGTTGGTGGTGATGCTGCGGTATTCAATTACGCTGTTACGTTCCACGAAACTACGTTATATCCTGCCGTTGGACCAACATATTTCCTTCCACAAGATTACTGGCTATGCCATTACCTTCTTTAGTTTGGTTCACATTACTGCACATACTGGAAATGCTGGTAATTACTGATTGTATAATTCATTGTCTGCAACTTGTATATGAGTCTTCCTGTGTGAAAAAGGGGATTAATGCATCTGCAAAAAGTATTGACCCAGGTTAACTTGCGCCATCTGCGCAGGCCGATCGGGATCGAAAGTTTTGCTATTGGTCAATTTTCTGTATGTCAAAGGACCTCTGTATGTATGTATATATTTGTTATAGTGCAAATTTGATCGGCATGTTTTGTATTTATTTATTTGTTTTTAAACGTCTTTTAAGTTATATGGCGGACAGTGTAATTATTCATACTAAATGTTTCTTGATGTCCGTGTTACCAGTAGTTTGTACATCGTTCTCTGCAAATTGCTGGTTGCTTTCCCACCTAAACGTCGTCGAGACAATGCTCAGCGGTAGGAGGGTGGTGAATCCTGTCGTAATGACCACTTCATATATTTTCGGGAAGAACTTAGCCTTTGGAATCCAAACAACGATAATGTCCTTGGGTTTTAGCGCCCTGTACGTTACGAATCGGGCAGTAGGGTTCGGCTACATATATTGTATACGTTACAGTACATATATATACATCATATTCCCCTGAGCTAGTAATAATATGTAAGGTAAGGTAAGGTGAAGTAAAACAAGGTTAGGTAAAGTGAAGTAAGGTGATGTGAGGTGAAGTAAGGTTAGATTAGGTGAGGTCTGGTGAGATGAGGTAAAAGAAGGTGAGTTGAAGCGAGGTAATATGAGGTAAGATTAGGTTTCAGGTAAGTTTTAAGGAAATGTACAGTATGGCAAGGTATGTGAGGTAAGATTAGGCGAGGTAAGGAATGGTATGATGAGGTAAGGCAACGTGAGGCAAAGTGAGCTGTAGTTGCTATGATAAGGTGAGGTGAGATGAGATGAGGTAAGGTGAGGAAAGCTGAGGTCATACGAGGAAAGGTAAGATAAGGCGAGGTAAGGTATGGCAAAGTAAGGTAAGGTAAAGTAAGTTAAGTTAACATTAGATAAGGTTAGGTAAGGTAAGGTAAAGTAAGGTAAGATAAATTCATGTGAGGTGATGAAAGGTAATGCAAGGTGATGTAACTGTTGTAAGGTAAGGCAAGGTGAGGAGAGTTGATGTAAGGTAAGCTGAGATAAGCTGACGTAAGGATATTGTAACGTAAGGTAAGGTAAGGTTAGGTTATGGGTTAGGTTAGGTTTGTTAAGGTAAGTTAGATTTGTTAAGGTAAGGTTAGATGAGGAAAGGTGAGGTCGGATGAGATTAGGATTAAGGTAAAGTACGGTTTAAATATCATGTAAGTGTTAATTAAATCTTATCTTAATTTAATTGTGCTGGCTCAAAGTGTAGCGGCCTTCTAATGTAGATATATTCGCTGCTGCTGGGTTAAACACATTTCTGTCTAGCCGGGCCTGGTAGCTCATTTGTTTATGTACAGACATTGAAACCAGGGTATCTGTGGTTCGACGCCCAATCTCTACCAAACTTATTACACAGTTGTAACAGCAAAAACAGCACAGATTGAATGTGCGAAAAAAATTCTGTGTTTTTATACACTTTCTCCCTGTTACCAAGTTGTATAGTACAACAGTGCTAGGGTGTTGCTTGGTCAGGGTATAACCAAATGCTCTATTTTTGGTAGCAGTATTTGAAATAGAATTTAAACAGCTGTTATAAACGATAAACCATATTCTATAATATACATATACCAAAATCCCAAACTTCATTATATCTGTTTAATGTTGTTAGTTTGGATATTTTGTGTACATATACAATTTTGACACAATATCGACGCTTTAGTATGAAAGCGAGTACCAGTACATTGAAGATTTTGGAAAACTATGTATATACATACTGAATCACGCTCTGTGAAAAGGGGGCTTAATGCATCTGCGAAAGGTATTTACCCAGGTCGGCCTGCGCATTCCGCGCAGGCTCACCTGGACCGAAAACTTTCGCTATCGGTCAATTTTCTGTATGTCCAAGGAATAGTGTACCTCATGGTTAAGTCGGTTGTTAAGAATAGTGGCTATTATGGATCCCAAAGTTTGTATGACTGGCTGGGTACCATGGATCACGGAGATGCATTTAGACCCCTTTTGCCGGAGCATGGCTCAATTATACTTATATAGACTTGTTTTCCGTCATACAGTTGTAACGGCGAAAACCAGCACATTGGAAGTGTGGGAAATCTTATTCACAACAAAAGCTAAGATGGGACATGGTGTACTAACAGGAAGCGCGTACATAACAGGGTGGTTATTGGCATTAATACTCGTACCGATGGTCGTGTGTTCGATGTCGTTTATCAGAAGAACTGGTCATTTCCAGGTAACTTTTTTTGCCAAGGTCTTTTTAACTACACACGCTTTTAAATTCTAAATTTGAGTCATGCTAGAGCGAAAAGGGGATTTAGTCTATCTGCAAAAAGTATCGACCCATTCTGCGCAGGAAATTGGCAAATTTTCTGTCTGTCAATGGAATATTCTATCTCCTGAATCAAGCGAAATTAGAAAAAATGGGTTCAAATTATCAGACGACTTGATTGGAAGAATGCATTACGAAGATGCCTTCAAATTTACATGAAGCTTATTCATTCTTTGAAAGGTGCATATCGGTCGAAAAACAGTTCCGAAGAAACTTGCATCTAATGATTTTGATTTGAATCCAAAGATGATAGAATTCGCAGTCTTTTCACAACCATTACATTTGTCGGTAACTTTCACAGAGGAATCTGGGTTAGCAAAGTTTTAGAAATGAAGGGTACGATTACAGAGCTTTAATAAAAAAAAGCACCATTTGCTTATCTCAAACGTGTGTAATATAAGAAAAATGGTAATGCCTGTATTACACTGAACATAAGGGTAGTTATGTGATAAAAACCTAAACTTATCGTGCTCGGTAATCCATTCAGTGTTATTGACGAAAATGTTGGGTTTTGCGTACGGCAGAGATGAAGATTAGACTGCAATGAACGTGCAGTCCGATTTTTTTTATCTATACCGTCTGCTTTAAGTGGCTTGTACTTTCATTCGTCGAAAGAGATCGATTTGATATGCAACTATCACACTGTGCCTATATTTCATGCATATTTCATTTTTACATTTTAAGGGGCATATAGATATACTGCAACTCTTTACACAGTAACAAAATTTAAGACTCTTTCAAAGTACCCCCCCCCCCCCCCAAAAAAAAAAAAAAAACCGAATTGTCTTTGAAAGGGTTTTGTGAGTAAAGGAGAAACAGCATTTTCTCTTTTCTCCACAATTTTTCAAAGTCTATGTCTCCCAGTGATGTAAAGTACGGGATTGCTTGGCAGAAGAATAATTTTGCGTGAATTAAAAATAGCCATGTGGTTGGTTGTGCCACTGGCACAACCAACCCAAACGTAGTTGATTAACTAACCTCATTATACCGCAGTACTACAAAATATCGATTTTCAGCAAAACCTATGACATAAGCAAGGGATCAAGTTATGTGTACGGTTAAGAACGAATACTCTATACAAGGGCACTACACTTATTTCTGTACTACAAGATAAAAGCACAATCGACTACAAGATATATAGTTCGCCAAAAGTTACTTTCCATCGTTGAAATTGGACTTTCTTACAGTAAATATTTACCTTTGGCTTGACAGCAGCGTGGGTCTATGGGTATAGGATTTTTGTAATGGCCGAAAAGACGTGCACAAAAATGGTACATAAGATGACTAGATGACATCTTACTTCGACCGTGCCACTTCCAACCTCATTCTCCTGTACCACAAAATTCCACTTTACCTACTACGTACTAGTCTAGTAATACAATAGGAAAGCAAAGTAACTGTTATCTTTGAACTAGCTATACATTTCAAAGTTAGGTAGGACATAATTATATGGTTAAAACACATGTCATTTTGTTATACAAAGCACCAGGTCATCTACTTACAATCTTATGTGAACCTTGAAATATATTTCTGCATCAAATAATTGTTAAAAAGGTAAGATATACGGAATCATGGTAGGTGTTGGTGCAGTATAGAAATCACAATGCCTTTTTGGTGGGTGAGGCACGAATTAAGCACTGCATGTGACATATTTTTATCAAATCCAGCGTTTAATTAAATAATTACTGTGTTCTGTAAAACTTGCAAAAGGCTCTAGAAACCTTTATTTCACAAAACAACCTTTGATTTCTACAATAAAGTCGAAAAACAACAAAAAAAAGGTATAGTGTGTGAGAACGAAATATACCCATAAAAACATCTGCACCACCACTCATCTTGTCAACTGCCCACATCTTATTAGTCTATATGTGAACTTCATACAGATATACATGTACATCAAATTTATATGGTGACCGGTTAAAAAGATTATCTAATTCTATGGCCCAACTCCTATACTAACAAGAAAAAGCTGGTGATCAGCATTTTCTCGCAATGTTTCCCAACTTATCTAAAACAAATCCCATCAAATGTGACGCATCTAACATGTCGTCTATGGATGCTTTCAATTCTATCACTCAAATATTTTGCACCCTGCTAGATCTAAAGCGTTTTTAACCTTTCAGGTATTCTACCTCGTCCATTTACTCTACGTTCCCTTTTGGGTCCTCTTACTCATGCATGGCAGCAACTTTTGGAAGTGGTTCCTTCTACCAGGTGCAATATTTATCGTAGAGAAGATATGTAGGTCGAAATTTCTGCGGAAGGCCCAATATGGAGATACTTGGATCAACGAAGTCAACCTTTTACCGTCGAAGGTATGTGATCAAATCGCCAACAACAATGGCTAAATTTTACCGTGTCAGTATTTAAAGAGTTGCCTTGATTTGTATCTCTATAAAAACTGGATGGCTAATTGGGTTTGACAATATATCTCTGATTTATGTAATATTTAACAACGACGAATCAATCTATTTTCCTCGTAAGCATGTAAATTTATGCGCGTAGTGAGTGTAGTGAGCCAACGTGGCTAAACATACGTGGAGAATTTCATGAATTCCATATTGAAACCATAACACACGTTCATTGGAGCTTTTCATAACTTCTTTTTCCAGTGCCTTTGTATTTACCTTAAAATATAAGAAAAAACGGGCCAATCTATCAACTTCTCATCTATACTTTCTTGGTTATTTTTGAGGTGTCTATGCTTGTAAGGTAGAGCGTTGGCCTTGAAACCATGAGGTCATGAGTTCGATTTTCAGGAGCGGGTGTTAATTTTGGAACTGTTCATTGGCCCACACATTCGGCACGAGTACTGGTAGAGTTTCCACAGAGCAGAAAAGAGAGATAAATAATTTTAAGTTTCAAGAACTTTTTTTCAGTCGCTATAAAAATAAATATGGTTAAGAATTAGTTTAACGTGGCTCTATCTATAGTTTTAGTAATTATTTTTGTTTCTCCCCTTACTCTAGTTCCCAAAACATATGGACTTCGGGTAATTTTCATGTTTCTTTTAAGCACATTCGCTATTAATTTTACCACGATTTCTCAGAAAGAAGCGGTGGTGTTACCAAGGAAGGTATACACATACAATGTAATCGAACTTGTGACTAGATGGGTGGCAGATTTTTGTGTGTTATATCCCTTGATTAAAATTAAAAAGAATAAATATACCTGTACTTTGTAACTATTTTACGCATACTATATTGCTCATAACACTGGGTAGTGTTTCGACTTTTGATGTTATTTTATTAGATTTATAAAGGGTAATGTAAAACAATTTTGTAATCGAGCGATTCCAGATTTCATAAGCTTTTCATATCAACACTACTATGCCTGAGATAAGACTTTAGTGTTGGTTTATTTCATAGGTAACGCATCTTGTTATCAACAGACCGGAGAAATTTGAATACAAACCGGGAGACTACATATTTATTCAGATTCCCGCCATTGCAAAATATGAGTGGCATCCATTTACACTCAGTTCGGCACCAGAAATGGAAGGTCAGTATTCTTAGTACTGTAAGTGCTTTCATTTTTTTATTGCACTCTTTCACTGCCAACTTTTTAGATTTGACTTTTCTACAGGTCTAAAAGTAATACATTTCCACTATAACTCTGGATGTTTTTTGTCAGTCAGTTGGTCTTTTGGTCGATTGGTTGATTGGTTTGTCGTTCTGTCTGTCGATCAGTCGGTCGGTCAGTGCGTCCAGCCTGCAAGTCAGTAAATACTGTCAGTCAGTCAGTAAATACTTTCTGTCAGTTTTTCCGTCTGTCTGCCTGTCTGTCTGTCTGTCTGTCTGTCAATCTGTCTGACTGTCTGTCTAATTAGTGTTTTATTTTTGTTAGGTACACTTTGGGTTCACGCACGTTCTGTGGGGAACTGGACCAGTAAACTGTACGAGTACTTTGACGAGCTCGAAGACCCATCGTGTTTTGAAAACATCAGTAACTCAGGTAAATCCTTTTTCGGGGTAGTTATGTGATTAAAAAGTTATCATGATACTTATCCATATAGGTGAGGATACACCTTTTTAACGTAAAGCTGAAATCAAATGTAGTCATGTGATAAAAAAATTATGCAATTTCTTTTTCTGTGTCGGCTCTAACTATTTACCAAACGACAAATGTGTCCACCAATGCAAGTTGAAAGGGTTTGTAGATAATAAGTTTAATGTATTCCTGATTTTGGTACTTGTCTTTGGAAAAAGAAAAGGAAACATCTGGCGAAAAGGAGAAAATACTGGTAACCTGCATTTCCTCCTTTTCCCAATACTTTTTTCAAGTTAATTTTTCAGGGTGTTTATTTACAGGAATGTTTGGTAAATGGTTCAACAGAATTTTAGTCATATCACAGCGACAATTGACGAAAGTCATATCTGATCTGGGTTCACCAGTATTTGGCTGGGGCTCTGACGTGTATTCCCCAGTATTCTCCAGTATTTGTATTTGTATACTTATGAACATTTTTCTTCGCTAAATAAATAAAATGAAACTTTTTTGCCCATAATAAGAACCCGAATAACGCTATTTCAAACTTTTTTTTTTTTGGAGAAAAATATCTCCTTATCGGACAGCGTAGATCAAAGATCAGACTGCACGTCTTTGCAGTCTGATCTTGATCTACACTGTCCGCAAAAGGTCAGTAAAGCGCCCTTATCAGCCTAAGGGCTAATGTTCATGATAACTTTCATCACATGACTACACTTGTTTTCAAAGTAACACTGCAAACAAGTACAGTTTTGTGATAAAAAAGTTATCATGTTTCTTATCCAAATGTATACAGATTGATATGGTCACCAGTTCCTTGACTCTGTGTGTGAGTTTTGTATGTTTGTTTGTTTCATTGCAGTTCTCTACCGCTTTCAACATTATTTCTGTCATATCACGACGACAGCTCACATATTCATGTGTGTCCCGAGTTTCACCAGTACTAGTTTCAGCTGTATTTCCCCACTGACGCTCCTAGGAATGTGCAAGTGCCTTGTAGGAGGATTGAACCCTGAGCAAACAGATTTCAAATCCTAAACTTAACCACTGGGCTAAGCAGGACGTCTGTCATAACCTGCACAGAAAATACCTACAGGTCTATGTTGTGATATATCATTTTTGCTTCTAAAACGAGCATAGGACTTGAGAACAGATTCGAATCCACAGTTTAATTAATTTCTTATCGAGGACTGATGATAGGTATTGCGACAGGATTTTAGTACTCACCGCTGATCGTTTTTTCTTTTTTCGACGATGGTTATGTGGGAAAGCAGTCAGTGGCTTGGGAAGAATATTGTGCGTAGGTTATGGTAAGGGAAAAGCCAGGAAAGCAAGGATAGGTGTACTGGCCGCCGCGATCTAACTGAAATAATGTTGAAAACGGCTTTTAACATCATACAATCCATCAATCTTTTAAAAGAAAAGTGCATATGAATTGCCCCCGCAGACAACTTTTCCATCTTCGTTAAAACTCAGGATTGTGTGGTAAAGAGTTAACCCTTAGGCTACTAAGCGTGACTCACTGACAATTTGCGGACAGTGAAGATCAAGATCAGACTGCACAGAACGTGCAGTCTGATCTTAGATCTACACTGTCCGATAAGGAGATATTTTCCCCCCCAAAAAAGTTTGAAATAACATTGTTTGGGTTTTTACTATCGGCTTGAATTTTTTTTATAACTTATTTAGCAGGATAAGGGTTAAGAGAGATAGTGTATTTATTCAGCAGCCCTCATGTGATGATCATCTTAATAGCTTCGATGTTGTCTGCTGCATATTTTTGTTTCCGTAGGCAGTGTGTTGATTTTGTTCAGCGAAGGGAGATAAAAATTAGCTGTAAAAAAGAAAACAAATAACAGTTTTCAAAAAAGTTACTTCCCTTGTAACTGGTTTGTTGAATTTGATAATGCGTTATTGGACGAGTAAAAAATTTCGTTATCTGGTAAAGGGCTAAAGATAAATGAGCCATGCCCTAGGGGGCTTAATGCATCTGCAAAATAAGTATCGACCCATGTCAGCCTATAAAGTTGGCGCAGGCTGACATGGGTCGAAACCTTTTGCTACTAGTCAATTTTCTGCATTTGAAAGGACTGGTCTACCTTAAGATTTAGTCTTTTGTTATACAAAATGGATTTTATTGATTAATAATTGTTTTATGACTTGCTTACAATATTCCAAGCAAGTCACGAAGATTCATTAAATCCCCTTTTGCCAGAGCGATGCTCAAATGTATGAGCCATGCTCTGTGAAAAGGGGGCTTAATGCATTTGCGAAAAGTATCGACCAAGGCCGAAACTTTTCGCTATTGGGCAATTTTCTGTATGTCAAAGAACCAGTGTACCTCATGATTCAGTAGGTTGTTGTACGAAATGGATTTTAGGGATGTATAATACTGTGATGACTTGGTTGGTATCATGCATCACGGAGATGCATTAAGCCCCCTTTTGCCAGAGCACGGCTCATTTTTACAATGGCAACACACATTTCCATAGCTTATGTGTCACTGGTTATCGAAAGAAATAATATCTTTATCCCATTGAATTTATTGTTGTTGTTGCTTTGTCTGTTACTGTGGTTGTTGTTGTTTAGTTGTTCGTTTGCTGTAGTTGTTATCTGTTTTAGATCATTGTGAGAGGAGACCGTCCACTTTTGCAACGGTAAATAATATATTTACACCTAATCTTGTCATATCTTACGAAAGACTTAGGACTCGACCATATTGAAAGCATTTGCAGACGTCAAATTAAATGTAGTGCAAATGATGATTTTTTTCTGTAGGGTAGAAAAAATGTGGGAAAATGAAAATATGCTGGTACCCAGCATTTTCTCATTTTTTCCCATAAAGCTTTCACAACCCATTTTTCGGACTCGTTGAATCTCGGGGTTGTGTGGTAAAGGGTTAAGATGGCGAAAAAGAAGGAAAGAAATGCAATGATGATGCATGTCGAAAGTAAAGCAGAAACATTGTAGTTGAAGAAAGTCTAGCGGGGCCTACTCTTCATTTTGTCTTCAGTGATTCGCCCTGTACCTCTGATTTGAAGGTACAACAGTTGAATGGTTTAATTGCAGTATAGAAATGATCAGAATTTTAAGGTTTTATTCGTAAGTGAATAAATGGTTCATTCAAATGAAATATAATAGAGCCATGCTCTGCTCTGTGAAAAGATGGTTTGTGTATCTGCAAAACGTTCGACCCTTGTCAGCCTGCGCAGGCTGATCTGGGTCGAATGGTTTTGCTATAGGGCAAGTTTCTGCATGCCAAAGGAACATTCTACCTAATGTTTAAAGATCCATCTTTACTCGTTTTCAGCCAGTTTTTAACCCATCTCATCTTTATTTTATCAATTTCTAATCATTCTTGTATCTTCATGCTAAACATTGCCCATGAAGCCATATCATGCGATGGCTTAACCCTTAGGCTGCTAACCGCGACTCACTGACCTTTTGCGGACAGTGTAGATCAAGATCAGACTGCACAGAACGTGCAGTCTGATCTTGGATCTACATTGTCCGATAAATATTATTCCCCAAGATATCATTTTGAAATAACTGTATTTGGGTTTTTACTATCGATATGGAAATTTCATTGTAGTTATTTAGCAGGATAAGGAATAATTTGAAAAAATGCGTTACGAAGATCCATTATTTCTTTTTCCAAGTGCGCCTCTCAATCATTGTTGTTACCATGGCCAAAATTCCTTTTCATTTACTGTTACAGACGTTTTCAAGACGAGCTTCCAGATGGTCTATTGCCAGTTTAAAGTCGAAAGTAAAACCTAAAATTAAAAACAAATCTGTCAACGTTAAAGTAAGTATCTCATTTTCATCTCTTCACAGTACATACTGATGAGCCCAAGTAGCTCAGTCGGTAGCGTACAGGACTTAAGAACAGTGGGTCGCTGGAATGATCCCAGCTTGGCCAATTTCTTTCCAAAGATTGATGATAGTCATTGCGACAGGATTCATTCACCGCTGACCATTGTCTCGACGATGGTTATGTGGGAAAGCAGCCAGTGGCTTGGAAAGAGTATTGTGCAGAGTACAATAAAAGAAATTCCAGGAAAGCACGGATAGGTGTAATAGCCGCCACGATATAACTGAAATAGAATTTAGTAAAACTGCGTTTGACGGCGTTAAACACCATACATACAATCAGTCACAGTACATTCTACAACAGGGATTCCCCTTGGCCTTGTTATTAAATGGGTTGCAACATGCGAAAAGGGTCATTTGGACATTTGCGTAAAGTGTCGTCTCGGATCAGCCTGTGCACTCCGCGCAGGCTAATCCGATACGACACTTTCTGTTTTTATGTAATTTTCTGTTCCACGCAAGTCTACTGTAGCACAAAATCTAATGTTGTCGTAAAGTGCCGTCTCGGATTAGCCTGCGCGGACTGCGCAGGCTGATCCGAGACGACACTTTACGCAAATGTCCAAATGCCCCTTTTCGCGTGTTGCAACCCAAATATCAAACTGTTTAATCTGACCATCCATGGTTTAACTCTTTACCAGACGACAAAATTTTAGCCATGTCCAAATTGAAAGCTTTGCAGACGACATTTTCAGTGTGGCTCAAATGGTGCAATTTTTCTTTGATAGGGATGAAAACATTGTGGGAAAAGGAGAAAATGCTGGTTACCAGCATTTTCTCCTTTTCCCACAATGTTTTCAAAAGGCTTCTTTTCCAGGGTCGTAAAAAGTCGGCATTGTGCTGTAAAGGGTTAATCCTATGCTGAACTCGCAGTTTTTACCGGTAAATAAGCTTTTTTTCCCGTGTTTGAGGTCGCGGTGTTCTGAAATCTTATTCTGCCAAATAATTTAAATGAAACGTTCAAGTCGATAGTGAAAACCCGATGAATATTATTTCAAATTTATGCTTTGGCGAAATATATCTCCTTATCGGACAGTGTAGATCCAAGTTCAGACTGCACTTTCTTGTGCAGTCTGATCTTGATCTATACAGACGGCAAAAGGTCAGTTAGTCGCGCTTAGCAGCCTAAGGGTTAAAACCGGTAGAGATTCGAGCCACTTCCATGGCAACAAAGTGGCATCGAATGGCTTATCAAGAGCAGATGTTTAAAAAATTTTAAAACCACACAAAGCATAAAAATGGCACAGGCAGTGAAGATCCAAAATAGATGGCAATTTTTTTACAGCCTGATCTTGATCGTCCACGTCTACAAGCAGAGTTGTCGCAATTAGAACTCTAAGACTGTATAACACATAATTGAGTGGCCTCTGGCAAAAAGGGGATGCACTATATCTCCGTGATGTATTATACCAACCAAGTCATCAAAATTTTATGAATCCATAAAATCCAGTTTGTCTAACATACGACTGAATCATGAGGTAGACTGGTCCTTCGACATGTAGAAAACTGACCAATTGCAAAGAGTTTCGACTCAGGTCAGCTTGTGCAATCCGCACAGGCTGATATTGGTCGATATTTTTTTGCAGGTGCATTAAACCCCCTTCCACAGGGTATGACCCACATAACCATTTTTAAAGGCACCTTTAACGAAGGATGAAAGAAAAATCACATTCTAACATGATTTGTGAATTCGAATGTATAAACATAGTGCAATGGAAGCATGGTAAAATCGACGTCACTCTATAGTAAGTAAGATTGTTTCTGAAATAAACCATGGTAGTGAGCTATGAGGTGCAATGAATAAACGACTCAGGCTATCGCCCCCGTGGTTTATTTATTGTGCCCCCATAACTCACAACCGTGGTTTATTGAACGATAAACAACGATAGAAAGAAGATTTGATTTATCTTAAATAAACGATAAAACTAGCTTTGGATTTTTACATGTTCTTGTTTCTTCCATCCAGTGTTACATAGATGGTCCCTACGGCACATGCGCACGGGAACTAGTTAAATCGGAACATGCGGTTCTTATCGGTGCCGGTATTGGAGTGACACCTATGGCCTCTGTTTTACAGAGTGTTTGGTACAAGTTTAACGAGGCTCGTGTGGAATGTCCATGTTGTCAACATAAATGGTACTTTGAGAAAACAACTAATGAAATGAAATTGAAGAAGGTAATTTTAGATTGAGTGAATAGAAATAGGTTAATAGAGTATATTTCAAATAAAGCACACGTGTTAATATTATACAGAATTTATTAAACGAGTTAACTAAAACAAGGTAAAAACAAGTCCTGTCGTTTTCATATTCTGTTTAAGATGGCAAGTTTGATAAAATCATCATCAACATCATAATAATCATCATCATTACCATTTTCATTTAAGGTGGATTTCATTTGGGTAAATCGAGACCAGAAGAACTTTGAATGGTTTTTAACGTTACTGAGCGAGCTCGAAATTCAGCAGGCATCGTACCACGGACCCCTAGAGAACACCATACAGACACACCTCTACATGACATCAGCAAAGAAAAAAACCGATCTAAAAGGGATCGGACTGCAGGTAAGCCTTTGAAAATCCTAGATTTAAACCGTGTGAGACAACCTAGTGATTGGTTGTATGGTGTTTAACGTCGCTTTCAACATTATTTCAGTTATATCATGGCGGTCTGTGCACTTATCTATGCTTTTGAGGGGTTTCTTTTACCAATACTTAGCACAACATTCTTCCCTAGCGACTGGCTGATTTCCATCATAACCGTCGTCGAAACAACTATCAGCGGTGAGAGAGGAATGAATCCTGTCGCCATGGCTACCATAATCCTCAAAAGAAATTTGCTGCGCTGTCGATTCGAACCAATGTCGCCCTGTTCTCAAGTTCTGTACGCTACCGAGCGCGCTACCGAGGCTCTGCGACTTTATTTGAAAACAGGGCCTGAATTTACCAACCTTAATATAAGTCTCAGACTAACCCTAAAGCATTTATAAATGCCAAAGCAATACAATGGTTTAGACAATTAGAATTTACGGTACTTTATAAATCTAGTATTATACAAAGAATGTAATTTGGAATGGTAGATTGGGGCCTTGGAAAACTTTATCTAAAACTGAGCACTTTAAACCAGCACTTTACCCCCCTAGAGCACAAAACAAAACTTATGTTGCTGATGTGATCAATAAAGATCAAGATCAGCCTACATCAAATGTACAGTCTGCATGTACAGTATCCGTTCCTTTGTAACATATTCAGATCAAAAACAACTCCAGCCCTTTACCAAATAACCCCGAGTTTTAAGGACCCTTCGAAAGAAGGCTTTCGAATACATTAAAGGAAAAGGAGAAAATGGTGGTAAACAGCATTTTCTCCTTTTCCAGTAATGTTTTCAACCTGTATAAGGACAACTACGGTCTGTAAATTCTTCAATATGGACGAATCTAAAGTTTTGCCATGCAGTAAAGGGTTTAAAGGTCAAGCCCATTGTCGGTTTGTAGTTTGATTGAAAAGGTCTATTTCCTTCGAGGTAAAATCTTTGTTTTGATTTCGATACAGATGGCATTGGATCTTGCCCATGAAAAGAACAAGAAAGATTTGATAACAGGTTTACGTGCCAAAACAAAACCAGGGCGACCGGACTGGGATCAGGTAAATACCCGTAGAAATGTTATTGTGTGATTGGTTCTGTCATTAACGAGAAAATACAGTACAAACGGTGTTGATTGATTGGTCACCTCGTCACTGGGAAATTACGGTGCGCACGGTATTATCTGATTGGTCAATTCATTTGCTGGCAAAACCTTACAAGTGAAATTGTGTGACTGGGCACATCATTTCCAAGCGAAAACGGAACAAATTAGAATTACGGGATTGATAGATACGGTACAAATGGTGTTTTGTTATTTGTCACTCTAAATATAAACCTTTCCCGTTGTCGCTAGGACCGTGGGGCCCTAAAGAAGAGGTGACAGCCAGTTTTCTCATGTTTTCACTCAATTATAGGGTTCAATAAGGATGAAGTATTGGTCACCTCATAACCGGGCAAATACGGTAGATTAAGTGTTGTGTGATGTATAACCTTATAACCGGGCAAATACGGTAGCTTGAGTGTTGTGTGATAGGTCACGTCATAAACGGACAAATACGGTAGCTTGAGTGTTGTGTGATTGGCCACGTCATAAACGGACAAATAAGGTAGCTCGAGTGTTGTGAAATTGGTCACGTCATAAACAGACAAATAAGGTAGCTTGAGTGTTGTGTGATTGGTCACGTCATAAACGGGCAAATACGGTAGCTTGAGTGTTGTGTGATTGGTCACGTCATAAACGGGCAAATACGGTAGATTGAGTGTTGTGTGAGTGGATCCGGGTAAATGCCGTACAAATGGTGTTGTGCGATAGGTTACCTCATAACTGGGGACACAAGTACTAATACTGTTGTATGATAGGTCACCTCATAACCCAACAAATACCTTAAGTCTAGAAATATGTGATCTGTCACCTCACAGTAGGCCAAATACAGTATGTTTGAGTTTTGTGTGATCGGTCACCTCGTAACCGGCAAAAAACGGTAGATATAGATTTGTGTGATTGATCATCTCATAACCGGCAAAAACGGTAGATTGATTGTTGTGTAATAGGTCACCTCATAGCTGGCCCAATACGGTAGATCGAGTTTTAATAGGTCACCTCATAACCCACAAAATACGGTAGATTGAGTTTTGTGTGTTAGGTCACCTCATAACCGACAAAATACGGTAGATTGAGTGTTGCGTGATAGGTCACGTCATAACGGGCAAAATATAGTAGTTTGAGTTTTGTGTGATCGGTCACCTCATAACCAGGCAAATACGGTACATTGAATGTTGCGTGATAGGTCACCTCATAACCTGGCAAATTTGCTATAAGTGGAATTGTTTGATTAGTACAATGACCGTATGTTTTCCTCAGATTAAAATATCTATTGATTCAAACTCAGAATTTAAAAATCTAAGACCGTATTCTCCAACCTTTTAAATTTGCGTTCTTATTCTTATTCTTAATTTGGAAAAAAAACACAAATTCTGATTTGTTGAACTACTTGTATTCAGCTAAACCAGTATTAATTCGTGTTACTTTGAAATTTAGTAAATTCTTCCGAATTAGCCCAGGAATACAGTTATGATTTCTTGGTGATTTACGACCCTAGGGTTCTTGTCGGTGTAAATTAACTTTTTTACCAAACAACAAACTTTAAGACTTGTCCTAATTAAGAGCACTTGCAGACGACCAATTAAATATGACATTAATTATCAGTTTTGTCGATGATAGGATAGAAAACATTGTGGGAAAATGAGACCATGCTAAGAAGCAACACTTTCTCCTTTACCCACAATGTTTTCAAATGCCCCTTTTCTTAGGGTCTTTAAAACTCGGGATCGTGCAGTAGATGATCAATCATATTTTTCTTATATTTACAGATTTTCAATACAATAAAAGAAGAAAAGAAGGGTAAAGTGAAAGTTTATTTCTGTGGCCCTCCTGCCCTCGGGAAAACAGTTAAAGAAGCAGCCATGAAATATAATATGGATTTCTCCAAAGAGTCATTTTAAACTCTTAACTGGCAAAAAGGGGTTCAATGAACCTCCGTGGTGCATTACATTCAGCAAGTCATCACATATGTATGGATCCATAAAATCCTTTGTGTCCAATAACCGACTGATTCATGAGGTAGAATGTCTTTGGACATGCTGAAAGTTTACAAAAAGCAAAAGTTTTCGACCATTGTCAGCCTGCATGGACTACACAGGCTGACATGAGTCGATAGTTTTTGCATTAAAGCCCCTTTGCATAGAACATGGCTCAATTGTTTTTCATTTATAAAGTCAACACTGGATAATCTACGAGATCTATCACTTGACTGTAAAAAAAAAAGATGTTTTTTCCTTTCAGTGCTGTATTGATTATATTAAAGTGATTCTGAGCCATTTATATATATATATATTTTTGTATGAAAATGTGTATGAATATTACTGAATATCGATAGGCAGTTTTTACTGTGATAAAGATCTGAGCCTGTATCCACCAACCATTCTTAATTTCATTCGTAGCCTTATTCTAGGTTCTAGAAAGTAATGCAGAATTCTAGAGAAAAAACATCTTGAGACTAAAACTAAGAATGTTCCTAAGAATGGTGGGTGAATAAGGAACCAGGCCTTAACAACAAATATTAAACAATAGGATAATTTATATTTTGACGTAAAGAAAAAAGGATCCGACTTTCTCCCTTTTACTAAATTTACAGACCTAATTATTTGAAACACTTAAAAGTTGAAGATAGTGTTAAAGAAAAATTAATAAAGCACTTTTGCATGATACTTTTGGTTATAGTTGTTGTCATTGTCATTGTTAATGTTGTTGTTTCGCCAAAATTGTTTATGTTGTCCCCGTAAGTGTTGTCGTTGTCACCATTAGTGTTGTTCTCATTTATGTTGTCTCCATTATTGTTGTTATCGACGTAAGTGTTATTGTTCATTTTGTAATTGTTGTTGCCGTCAGTATTATTAACGCCGTTAGTGTTGTTGTCGCCGTCAGTGTTGTTAACGCCGTTTGTGTTGTTGTCGCCTTCAGTGTTGTTGTTGTTCATTTTCTATTTGTTGTTGCCGTCAGTGTTGTTGTTATGTTGTTTTTTGTTGTTGCCGTCAGTGATGTTAACGCCATTAGTGTTGTTGTCGCCGTCAGTGTTGTTAACGCCGTTAGTGTTGTTGTCGCCGTCAGTGTTGTTAACGCCGTAAGTGTTTTTGTCGCCGTCAGTGTTGTTAACGCCGTTTGTATCGTTGTCGCCGTCAGTGTTGTTGTTATGTTGTTTTTATTGTTGCCGTCAGTGTTGTAAACACCGTTTGTGTTGTTGTCGCTATCAGTGTTGTTGTTCATTTTGTTTTATTATTGCCGTCAGTGATGTTAACGCCATAAGTGTTGTTGTCACCGTAAGTGTTGTAGTTCATTTTTTATTTGTTGTTGCCGTCAGTGTTGTCACCGTAAGTGTTGTTGTTCATTTTTTATTTGTTGTTGCCGTCAGTGTTGTTAACACCGTAAGTGTTCTTGTCACCGTCAGTGTTGTTGTTATGTTGTTTTTATTGTTGCCGTCAGTGATGTTAACGCCATTAGTGTTGTAGTCACCGTCAGTGTTGTTGTTTAAGCTTCTTGTTGTATTTGTTGGTATTTTTGTTGTCGACGGTAGCGTTGTTGTTATAATCAGCCTGTATGACACTGTACATAATTCACGTGGTTTTGTGTAGACGATACACATCAAGATTAAAATTCTTTTTGCGGACAGTGGAGATCGAGATCAGATCTGCGAAACATTCCAGGTATAATATCCCTCCACGAAAGTACAAATGATTGGATCTTTTTTTATCCCGAGTAAAGAGTACATTTGATTTTAGCCATACTCTGTGAATGGGGGTATAACCTTTTACCAAATAACAAGTTTTAGACTCAGCTAAATTTAAAGCATTTGCAGATGACAAAATAACTGTGACTCAGAGAAATAGAAATTTGCCTTTGGAAGGACAGAAAACATTGTGGGAAAAGGAGAAAATGCTGGTTACCATTTTCTCCTTTTCTCTCAATGTTTTCAAAAGACTTCTTCCTTAGGGTCGTTAAAACTTACGGTTGTTTGGATTAAAGCATCTGCAAAAGTATCGACAAAGGTCAGCCTGCGCAGCCCGCGCAGTCTGACCTTTTATCGTTCAATTTTCTGAAGCCCAAATGATCAGTCTACCTCATGATTCAGTTGCTTTCTAGACTAAATGGATCTTATGGATCCATAATTATGTGATGACGTGCTTAATATAATGCATCATGGAGATGATAAAACCCCCATTTGATAGAGCATTGCTCATTTATCTAACAGTCTAAGGGTCGAAGCGACTCGCTATTACATTTTGTGATATGTTTCATAGCGTTTAATTCTAAACAAGACGACAAAATTTCGGACTCGTCCATATTGATAGCATTTGCAGACGACAAATGAAGCATGGTTCAAATGATGGAAAAGTAGAAAACACCGTGGAAAAGGGAGAAAATGCTGGTTCGTTTGGTAAAGGATTATACCTGTTGGACTTTGTGCGTCATTATTAACTTTCTTAGACAGTAAGCCTATTGGAAAGGCATAAGTAATGATACTGGTACAGTTAAAATAATAATACATGTAATAGAAAATAATAATAATAATAATAGAAAATAACAGTGATAATCGATTGAATGGTGTTTTTCTCCGTTTTAAAAAAATTCAGCTCTTCCAGTGAGGCTCGCGTGGCTCAGGGGTAAAGTGTAGGACTCGCAACCTTAAGGCCCCATGTGCGAGCCTCACTGGAAGCACTGGGTTCTTCGTAGTGTACCTCAGTAAGACACTTCAGAGCCCTAGACCATTACTGGTGAAACCCTGGACAAACATGAATATGGAATTTGTCGCCGTAATTTGACTGTAATAATGTTGAAAGCGGCGTAATATACCATTCAGTCCCCAGTATCCACGTCCAAAAAGTTTACCAATTGACAAAATTTTAGATTTGTCCAGATTGAAAGCTTTTTGCAGACGACAAAATAAATGCGACTCAAAAACTGAAATTTGTTTTTGGAAGGTAGAAAACAATGTGGAAAATGCGAAAGTGCTGGTTACCAGCATTTTCTCATTTTCTCACAATGTTTTCAATTGTTGTACTTTTCAAGGTCGTTAAGACCTTGATTGTGTGGTAAAGAGTTAAGCGTGCTTATAAAATATACCATTGAGTTGACCAACTGACTTCACCGGGAAAAACTCAAGAAAGGGTTCTCTCTGTAACGAGTTATTGCCTACTTCATTTAACCTTATCCTGACCTTTATGCTGAATATATAAGTAGGCATATAAATAGAACTCCGACTATTATTCGGGAAGTTATATATACACGGGAAGGTACAGATAACCAATTCAATCCGAACGGAATATTTCCGTTACCATTCGGGACAAAACCGAAGGCAGTCCGAGGGTAAAAATAGATTTTCAATTTATGTAAATAATGTTGACCTGGGTCAGGTTAAATGAAGTAAGTAATAGATCTATTTAAGAGTTTTTTCTCAGAATATTTACCCATTTGTTTTCCTAGGAAAAAGCGGTTTAAAAAGCCATGTAAATAGGGGGCACAGAAAGTAATTTGGTGACTTATTGTGGCGCCGCATGAGCGGCGGCACCATATTTTTTATTCGCTTTTGAAAAGTACCTGTGGAGGCAGCCATATTGTTTACTAGGCTTCCAGTCATTTCGTACCTAGGTCATTTCGTACCTAGGCTATTTCATACGATTTTGGTCATTTCGTACCCACCTATACTTTTTATTTTGGTCATTTCGTACTCACTTTGATCATTTCGTATCCACTTTGGTCATTTCATAACCGGTTTTTAATATCAATTTGGTAATTTAGTACCTAGTTTTAATACTATTTTCTTGTGTTGTTTGCCGAATGACAACTGCTTTTGTACAAAGCTCCAATTGAAATTATGTTAAATTTCGCCGAAGAATGGCTATGATTGTGTCTTACCATTATTGGTTCTTTCTTTTTGAATTTTTAATTTGAATTCTAAAGATTGTTTAGGGCTTCTCAGTTCATTTCTCACCGAGTTCTGCATAAATTTGGTCAATTTGAAATGCGTTAAAAATTTTCGTTGTGTTCTTCATAAATCATGTTGCAAAACCATGATTCTTTCTTAGACTTTAACTCTTTACCAAACAACATAATTTTAGACTTTTGAGAGCATTTGCAGACGACAATTTGAATGTGGTCACCATTTTCTCCTTCTTCCACATTGTTTTCAAAATGATTCTTCCGCAAGGTTGTTAATATTCGGGATTAACGCAATGCCTTAAATGGTGCAAACTTTAAAAACCTTCTTGTCCAAAACCAGATGGCCCAGAGTTTAAATATTTGTCATGTAGTATCACCACGTGGACCTCTACGAAGTTTGTTCAAGTGATGCCTTTGGCGTAAAAAATTAACCCGCTGTAATGTGCCCTATTTCAGAAACAACTGATTTCCGGCGCCATTGATGTCATGCATCAATATTTTCTTGTGTTAACTGAGATTCCAACAGTGTTTTCGCATTGTGTTTAATGGGGGGGGGGCGTTCTGCATGTTCCGTGCAGTCTGATCTTGATGCACACACTAAGAAGCCTGAAATTGCGTCGAACAAGACAAAGGTTAATACGCACAGTTTTGACAGTAACATGACAAGTGACGTAATTTATCGCTATTACGTCATATCTCACGTGATTCGTTTGACAAGTCACATGTGTAAAACACATAGGTATCAAACAGCGAGTCATGGTTTATAATTTACTGCATGTACCGGTAAATCCTTTACCTAAAAATCCCATAAATGTATACAGCCCTTGGAAATATATTTTTTGAAAACGTTGTGAGAAAAAGAGAAAATGCTGGATACCAGCATTTTCTCCTTTTCCGACAACGTTTTATACTCTTTCAAATACAAATCCCATGATTTGAACCCTATTTTACCGTGCCGTCTACTAATGCTTTCATTTTGGACAAATCTGAAAATGTTGGTAAGTCTGTTAAGAGTAAATTTAGCTACGTCAAATTATGCAGGTCATTGTAGATTATGAAACCCGTTTTCGTGATAAGGAAGTGAAGAGTGAAACGAATTAACGGTTTCGAACGGGTGAACCCCTACTTTTTGTTTTCAAGAGCAAAGATTCATGAGTATACAAATGATAATAGCCCGTTCAAAGTGTTGGTGTATTTTGGATATCACGATGTTTGGTTTTTTCAGTCGGTAAAGCTTATGTTATGGGGCGTGAGACTTGTAAACGACAAGTCTCAGGACACTTGGGGGTGTTGGCTCAGTCCCCACGACCGGCCAAATAAAAAAAAAACTATCTTGCGGATAAGACGTTAACTCTTATCCTGCTAAGTAAGTGAAAACAAAACTTTCTAGCTGATAGTAAAACCCCTTATTTTGCTATTTCAAAGGTATTTTTTTTAGGGGGGGGGGACGAGATATCTCCTGATCGGACAGTGTAGATCCAAGATCAGACTGCACATTCTGTGCAGTATAATCTTGATCTACACTGTCCACAGAAGGTCCTTGAGAAGCGCTTAGCAGCCTAGGGGTTAAACCTTGGTCAAGTGTGACGGTACTATACCCAAAGCATATTTAAACAAGGAGCATGTTGGAATGGTCTTTGTCCTTTATCTTGCACACACTCTGACAATGACTAAAAACCCCCTGTGGTCGTCGCCAACATGGGGTCCCGGCGGCGACGATGAAGGCAAAAGAAACTAAGCCAGGAATGTAATATGAAAATATGAAGATTTATTATATTCCTATCAGCGAATTACTGGGATTTTACAGTAAATAACACCACTAATGATGATCAATATGGTATCATCACTAGTGACGATATAGTTTTAGAATGTTTGCCAGAACTACTTTTTTCCTATATTGCTCATATTGTACCATTCTTGATAATTATTAGAATAAAAAGGGATGAATTAGGAATATAATAAATAGGATAAATCAACTGGTTGTGTGTGATATTAAAAATCTGTCACCCGAATGGGGTTTGATGCGGTTAAAAAAATTCGTCCTTCGGACTCGTTTTTTCAACCGCATCACACCCCATTCTAATGACAGATTTTTAATACCACACACAACCAGTTGAATATCCTCTATGTAATAAAGATAAAATCCAATTTCTTTTTTCTCTTTTTTTTTTCTCCACTCTCTCGCCTTTTTTTCTCGAGTTGAGTTAATGTCACTGCCTAAAGGGTCAAGCACAAATTTTGTTGGCTTTTCTTTCTCCCTTTTTAGACAGTCTGGATAAAGATCAGACTTCATTTTGCGGACAACGTAGATCATGACCAGACTGCACATAATGTACAGTTTGATCTATGACTTACACTGTCACCAGTTTTCGCAAATGCCCTTGCAAAAAGTATCATTGAAATAGAATCGTTCGGTCAGTTTTCCTCCTTGAGAGGGTGTACTGCATTTGAGACGTGCTCCGTGAAATGGAGGTTTAAGGCATCTACATAAAGTATCGAACATTTTAGCCTGCCAAGTCCGCGCAGGCTAATATAGATAGAAACTTTTCGCTACATGTTTTTGTAAATCTTCTGCATGTTCATGGATGTTCTAACTCATTATTCAATCGGATGTTGGACAAAATCGATTTTATGGATCCACAATTTTGTTATGACGTGCTTGGTATAATTCATCACGGTAATGCATTAAACCCCCTTTCGCCAGCTCATTAACTCGGAACTTTAACCATAAGCACGACTCAAAGACCCTTTGCAGACGGTGTAGATCAAGATCAGACTGCACAGAACGTGCAGTCTGATCCCGAATCTACACTGTCTAATAAGGATATTTTTTCCTGAAAAAAATAAAACCTTTGAAGTGGAAAACTGGGGGTATTCTATCGGCTCATTTCACATATGGCTTGCAACACGCGAAAAGGGGCATTCGGACATTTGCGTAAAGTGTCGTCACGGATCAGCCTGCGCAGTCCGCGCAGGCTAATCCAAGACGGCACTTTATGATTACATTAGATTTTGTGCTACAGTAGACTTGTGCAAAACAGAAAATTACATAAAAACGGAAAGTGTCGTTTCGGATTAGCCTGCGCAGGCTGATCCGAGACGACACTTTACGCAAATGTCCGAATCCCCCTTTTCGCGTGTTGCAGGCCATATTTAGCAGGATAAGGGTCAATGGTTAATAGTGAAGCCTTGGCTTGCTGACTTCCACCTGGCAACGCTATTTAAGGAGATTTCGCAAGAATATTTCACACGAAAAAAAAAAGGTTGACAGTGTAGATCCAAGATCAATTTGTATGTTGTTCGCAGTCTGATCTTGATCTTTTTCATATACAAAAACTGTTTGATCTTGGTCTGCAACGTCGCACAAAATTCTATATAGGTGTTCCACCTTTTACAACATGATCCTGTGTTTTGACGACTCCGAGGGAGAAGATTTTGGAAAACATTGTGGAAAAAGGAGAAAATGGTGTTTACCAGCATTTTCTCCTTTTTCCACGACGTTTATTACCCTTTCAAAAACAACTATCAGAACTTAGAAGTACTTAATTTTCTATCTGCAAACGCTTTCAGTTTATGGTAGTCTAGAATTTTGTCTTCTGGTAGAGTTAATGGGTTAATATCAAAATCTTACACTATCAATGACAGTGGAGAATTTTCCGCTTCTTTTCCATGCACAGTTGACAAGTTAATCACGATTGACATATATCAATGGTGGATAATTTGCAATTGTAATTATGATCTTAATGTTGCTTTCATGTGTTCAGGATTGCTGCCCTGAATAAATTGTCTCGCAAAGGAAATGGAAAAAGAATAAAAAAGAACCTGACTTGTTGAATCATTTTTTTTTTATAGATTTAACCATACAAGTAAATATTATCATGAGACAGGCATCGATGTCACTACATATTTTTTTCATTCATATTTTTTTTTATTCGTAATTGATTTTCCTCTTATCCTTATGGTACAAGAAAGTTGGTAGATATGCTAACTTAAAAAATATAGAAAAAAATAGTGTTAAAGGGGCGTATTCAAACCTTTTTCTCCCTCTCTGTGTGTGGTTTTTTTTTTCTTTCTTTTTTTTTTATTATTTAAAAAAAGACAAATTATTTTTTTTTCTGCAGGTATACAGAAACTGAACTCTTAAGTTTCAGTGAAAAGATGCAAATTTGTATGGTGGCATATTTCTAAGAGAACTATCGCGATAAAACTTCCCTGGAAATTCTATCCAGATAATGAAGTTTTAGAAAAATTATCGCCATAATTCTAACTATTACCACGATTTTTTTTTTACGTGCGTGTCCACAACTGACATTCACGGTATCTATAAATAGATACGGTTTCGGAACATCTTCGTCTCCAACCTTATGAATTCTCCTTTTCCCTGAATGGTTTAAAGTTGTTCTTAAGAAGCATTTCGAGTCGTCTATGTGTTTAACAGACTTCAGTTCATTTCATATGTAATCAAAATTAACCAATTAAACTACGACTGTAAATAATTCGAATTTTAACTTACTGCCATCTTGTAAAGTCAAAAACTATCGAGTTCATCCAAACGGCGAATTTTCTATTTATAGATATCGAGAAAGGGGTAGAACTATCACGATAATTTAATTTCGAATGTCAGCTTCGTGCACGAATGAGAAATTTTGCCTTGAAATATTTATTGATCAATGTAAAATTTTCTAAATAACAAAATTTATCCTGATATTTTTAACAAAGTTTATTGTGATTTTTTTTCAGAAATCTTTTAATTATTTAGATAAAATTTCCAGGAAACTTTGATTTATCGCTATAGTATTCTAAAATTATCATGATAGTTATCTCGTATCGCGTGGCAGAAATATGCCACCATAAATTTGAATAGCCCCCTTTAAGGCTGGTGAAAAATTAAAAAAAAAAGACTTGGAACAAGTTCCTTTCCTCCCTTCATTCATTACGTCCTAAAATTTACATAAGTATGAGCCATGTTCTGTGAAAAGGGGGCTTGATGCATCTGCAAAAAGTATCGGCCCAAATGTGCCTGCGCAGTCGGCGCAGGCTGACCTGGGCCGATACATTTTGCTATTGGTAAATTTCCTGCATGTCCAAGGACCCGTTTACCTCATGATTCAGGTGGTTGTTAGACAAAATGGACTTTTACCAGAGCATGGTTCAATTATACAATCCACTTTGAAATTCTGAACATTTGTAACACTTGACGATTAATTTACTAGTTTTATTAACAATCAAGTTATAATTATGAAAAAAAAGTTACACGTCACTTTAATGTCAAATATCTTAAGTTAAATCCTTAATCCCGACACACAATCCCGAGTTTAAACGTCACTGACAGAATAGAATTTTTAAAACACTGTGGAAAAAAGGGAAAATGCTTGTAACCAACATTTTCTTCTTTTTCCCAAAACGTTTTCTACCATTTTAAAGGCTTATTCCATTATTTGGGCCACATTTAACCCTTAAGCTTCTAAGCGCGACTCACGGACCTTTTGCGGACAGTGTAGATCAAGATCAGACTGCACAGAACGTGCAGTCTGATCTTGAATCTATACTGTCCGATCAGGAGATCTTTTTCTCCAAAAAGTAAGTTTGAAGTATCATTTTTCGAGTTTTTACTATCGGCTTTAAAGTTTTATTTAATTTATATAGCAGGATACAGGTTAATATATCGCCTGAAAATGCATTAGAATTGGACAAGTCGAAAATTTTGTCGTTTTGTAAACAGATAGGTTCTCATGGTAGTCATTGCGACAGAATTCACTCCTCTCTAACTGTTGATTATTATTTGGACGACAGTTGTATAGGAAAGTAGTCTGTGGCCTGGGAAGAAAAGCAACTACGGGAAAGTATGGATAGGTGCACTGAGATGATGTTGACAACGGCATTAAACAAAAAACAAACAAACAAAGTAAAACAAACAGCCCAACTTTTCGTTTTGGTAGAATAAACATGCCAAAAACAACTTTTGTATATATGGACATACATGTATGTATGTATGTATGTACGTATGTATGTATGAACTTAATTATATATTAACAAATAAAACGTGTTTGACAATTATATACACATAAATAAATGAGAATGACATAAATACATACAGCATTATAACAAATAACCGAACATTTAGCACATGAAATTGTAAATCATCTCATCCTACAATAAATAACTATAACTGTGGAATTTTTGCAGTCTATATCCCTCTTTTAAACCATAAATACCACTGGCGGAAACTTTGAAAACTTATTTTCATTGAATTCATAATCTTGTCAATTTACAAACTTTTGTAAGACGTAACACACGCTAGAAGAACTGAAACGAAAGAAAATATGTCTGTTGACCTTTTCTCACACTATCCTGAGCTTTAACCACCTTAAGGAACGAAGAAAGGTATTGAAAACAGCATTTTCTCCTTTTCCCACAATGTTTTCTTACTCTATCAGAGAACTTAAGCTCTCTTGTACAAAATTATTTTTCGTTTTTGTCTGCATTAAAATTTGAAGCATCTAAAAATTGTTCGGGAAAGAGTTAAATGATTTGCAGACATTATGAGAAAACCAGTTGTTGCAGCAACTGTTTCTTTCAACACCGTGTTTTCATGAGCCGGCTACGGCAGAAGTGTAAAAGATCATGTTTGTATATCGATTGGGAAAGCTTTATCCTAAAAATTAAAAATTAAACATCAACGTCCTTTACCTTTCTTTATGGTTCCTGCAAAATAAAAAAAGTCAGTGACACACGTGTTTATGAGTCACTGCAAAATTAAAACAGTCAGCACCATGCACCTTTGTTTATGATTTAGTACACAATTAAAATAGTCGACGTTATAAACCATTGTAAAATTAAAACGGTCAACGTCACGTACACATTTGTTCACAAACCTTTGTTTATGATTCACTGCAAAATTAAAGAAGTGAACGCCACAAGCATTATGTCTTTGTTTCGTTTCATAATTGATAATTGTCGACATCACAAATCTGTTATGTACAAACTATTTGGGAAAAACCAACTTTTACTGTAACCTTTACTGCAAAATCAAAGCGGTCAACGTCACAAAGTTATTTTATATGGCTTTTAGATATTCAATGTAAAGCTTGATTAATGACATGAATAGAGATGAACTGCATAGTTGTGCAGGCCCATCTTGATTTACTTTCTTCACAAAAAATACCAAGGGTCGTGATACCCAGTATATGGCGTTAACCTCACAAGGTTCGAGTTTATCCTTGAGATCGTGCCGTAGCTGATCAAAATGATAAGATTTACCATCTTGATGAGCAGAAGCAAGTTTTGCGATCCTTTTCCAGACAACAAAATTTTGGACATGTCCAAAGTGAAAACTTAGATGATATAAACAGTAAATATGGCTCAAATGATGGATTCGTTATTGTTCTGATCTGAAGTTACATTTTAGAATGCTCCTTGGGCACGCAGAAAATCTACAAATAGCAAAAAGTTTCCACCATGTCAGTCTACGCAGACTGCGCGGGCTGACATGGTTCGATTGTTTTTACAGATGCATTTAACCCCCTTTCACAGAGCCTGGCTCATCTAACTGATAGAATCACAGAATCTTAACTGAGAAAAGCAAATAAATTTCAGTTGCAGGCTTAACGTGTTGGTACTTGGCCGACAATATCAATCAAGATCGGTCTGCACCAAATGGGCAAGCTGACCTTGAATTGATACCGCCTGATAGTTTGTGAAATCCGTCTGTAATAGCCTTGATATTGCCATATCTATGTATCCAAAATGAAAGTGTAGCCTTATGGACCATGAGTAGTGTGTCTACAACCTTCATCACGGCGCGAGTTCTGCTTTAGCTTTCTAGGAAGCAATCGTCGATGGTGATTTATACAAGGTGAAAGGACTTGTTTCACAATTAATGTAAAATAAATAGGTTTCAAAAAACAAACTAGCTTATCTAGCAGTGTATATACTAAGGCACAATGCTGTTAAACAAGGTGCAAGGGCTTGTTTCGCAATCAATGTAAAATAAATAGGTTTTAAATAACAAACTAGCTTATCTAGCACTGTATATACTGAGGCACAATGCTGAAATATCTTTTCCGAAATAATTACAGTATTTCCAGTCAGTGGAAAGTATTGTTTAAAATTCCGAGCATTGGCTACGGTCTTCGAAAACGAACGTCGAAAAATATTGGTGAACAATAAATATGTCACTGAAGAAATGGTTGTATGGTGAGGTAATTGATATCCATACTGCAAAGAAGTATCTTTGTACTGTAACTTACACAACGCGCCGGTCACAAGCATCGTCTTTCTCGACTCTTCTTAAGGTGGTATGTCGACCCAATCTACTGACATCTTCGTTGATAACAAGTAATATCCGACACAAACACATCAAATAATCACAGTTTGCAACAGGAGAAATACCTTTTTAGACCAGTTTCTCTTTACCAAACACGACCTTAACGACCCTGAGGAAAAGTGCTTTTGAAAACGTTTTTGGAAAAAGGAAAAAATGCAAGTAAGAGTCTCTGCCCTTTGAAAGACATTTACTATTATTTGAGCCACATTTGATTTATCGTCTGCAAATGCACCTACTTTGGACAAGTCTAAAATTTGGTCGTCTGATAAAGAATTAATACTTCAAGGTTACTGTTCTTGACCTTCCTGCTCTTCGCCGCCATTTTTCGAGGCTCGCCATGTATTCCTGAGTCTAAACCCGCTGTCCTCAGGTCGTCGGTTGCCCACCATGTTTCTCCTCCAATGGTCTCCAGACCTTCTATCATGCATTCGCTGAGAATTTTGCCAGGAGCCCCTCTGTCTCCCTCTTGAATTTCCGATTGGTTCTCTCCAAGTGTTAAGTGACCCACCTCTAAATCGTCTTTGACTGTTCCATCGGTTTCTTGCTGGTTGATTCCATCTATCATTTGATCTTTGTTCCCATGACCCACCAGACCAACCATTGGCTTCTTGATTCCAGCTGTTTGGATTTTGTGTGGGTTTATCTTCGTTTTTCTTTTGATTTTGGGGTCTAATAGGCGCAGGGGGAAGTTCCCATTGGGTACCGCGCCAATTTGGCGGTGGACGAGCATTTTCGTCAAAACTTGTCGTGGGTGTTGTTTGAAAGCTTTCATCTGAATAAAATCCGAAGGTAAAATCGTAAGCAGTTGTTGTTGTCATGACTTCAGTTGTCGTCTGAACCACTTCATCATCCTCAATTTCGGGAGGTTCTTCCGTCGTTGTCGTAGGCCTTTGCCAGCGGCGTCTTCCTTGTTGCCATCCACGTCCCCTAAATCTTCCATTACGCGGTCTGTTCCATCTCCTTCCGTTTTGATTATTGTGCTGTCTTCTATTTTGTCTCCAGTTATTATTTCTAAATGCAGGCCGTGTCGTTCCATTACAGTTACATTCACAGACTGATTTTACACAACCCTTTTCTCTGCAAGTATCTACACACCATTTCCCCATACTTTCTAAAGTAGCAAAAAAATCTACACCCCGACATTGAAAGCCTGGGGAAGACGGTGAGCATCCTTGTCTTTGAGGTAGGGTAGCGGATTTTGTCGAATGTGGTAAGGAAATCTGCGCTGTTGTATGATGACTTGTTGGTGGTTGAGTTGTCGATGGTAATGAACTGGGCTTTACCGTGATTTTCTTGTTTGCAAGCGTTGTACTTGTCGCCGAATTGTTGGCAGAGTTAAGTTGTGACAACAAGCTAAGTAAGACATCTACAGATGACTCATTTTTATCTCCACTTCCGATATTTAAACCAACAATTTCCCCTCTTTGTTTTCCAAGAGGACTAGCAGAGGCGGTCTTTGTTGCTAATAAAGGGCTAGAGATCATTTTATCGATAGGCAGTAATTTTGGCATAAACAAAATGTCAACGCTAGGTTTAACAGAAGGTATTTGAACTGCTGGAAGATTTTTGTGTGATCCTGAACCCTTGGTTTGTAATACTGTTGTTACTTCTGATGTTTGGGGTGCAATTGTTGTAATAGGAGCTGGAATAATATGCTTTGCTTTTTTATTTATGCTGCTTTGTACGGGTAATGACTGTAACGGAATTGGGGGCTGTGTTGGCGTTTCCGTCGGTGGTTTTATTTCTGAAAGTTGTGGTAATTCCGGTATAATTCTCTCTATTTTGAGTCCACCTAGGTCATTATTTGATTGAAAGGAGGAAAGTGAAATCTTTTCGCCAGTATCTAATGCTTTCTTTGGTTCAATGATAGGCTGTGCTGGTAAAGTAAGTGTGATAGGTGTCTTTGGCTTCTCACTAGCAGGAGGCACATTTGTAATTGTTTGACTAGGATCTGTTACTTGTGTCTTCTTTTGTGGTGGATCGAGAAGTGTTATTGATTTTCCAACCAAATCGTTAACGTTATTTGTTGTTTTGTTAACGGGTTTGGAAAGAGTATCGTTATTTTGCTCATTACTTTTTCCTGGCGAGTTTTTCGAACTTGGTTTAGCCCCAATAGTTGGTACATCAATGTTTAATGACTTTAGAATCCCGTTTGCAGTTGGATCTCCTTTGCTCACTAAGGAAATAAGTTTCTTGGCTAACGACACAGCTATATCCTTTGGAGCAGGTGTTGAAGTACTTGGTTTGTTGTTTAGAGTCGGTGTCGTTGATAGTGCAGTGGCTATTTTTCCTACTTTTGTTTTCCTCCTTGGATGTACTCGTCGTCTCTTTCCTTTTGGCCATTTCTTTTGCATCCGTTTAGATTTGGGTTTTGGGGATGTGGGAAGATCCTCTGCCTCCACTTCTGCCCCGGTAGCTGTTTGAGTAGTTCCACTGCTTCCAGCTGTTGGTGTGGGATCTGGTGGGTCTATTGTATCACCGAACAATCTTTCTTGCATACTCGGGCTTAACTGACTCCCGTGAGTGATACCCATTCTTTGGAACACCAATGGCACATTTGCAGATCCTCCGTCCCAATTGCCCGCCATAGACATTAGGCTCATGGGTTGTTGAGCAAACGGGGTCATTGATCTTATGCTACCTCCCGGTAATCGACCACCCATTGCGCTTAGAACAGCTTGTAAATTGGCTGTGTTTTTACTCATGCTTCCCATTGCTGGTAATTGACTATTTAACGATGTTAAAGCTTGAGCATTTCTATTTTGGAGGTTCATATTTGATAGCACACTGTTTAGTAAAGGCATATTGACAACATTTGTTAATTCTGTCTTAACTTTGCCGATTGACTGGACGCCTGGAGAAACTCTAGGAGGAAAGAGCCTATTCAAAAGAAAGTTTGCTGCAGTTTTAGAGGTAGATGCTGAACTATTATTAAGTATATTGCCAGTTCTTACTACACGTACAACTGGCGTCCCATTTTTTCGGATCTTACTTAGGCTACTAAGTATTTTTGGAATGTTGGCGACTACTGGTGATAATAACGGAACAGCAGGTTTATTATTGTCCTCGGAAGGAGTCCTTCGAAGCTTGTACAAGGTGTTTGATACTGTTCCGTCTTGTTTCCGAACAAGGAGAAGAACTGGTTTCTTTGCTAGATTTCGATTAGTTCTCACAGAATCTACAGCTGAAACATTAGTTTTTGTTTGTAACTTGACAGGTTTAATTGCTGCTGGAATGATCACAGAAGGTTCTCGAATAGGTCCAGGTATATCAGAGCTCATGACACTGCCGTTCTTGCTGTTGCCAGTGTTAGTTACACTAATTGGAATTGTTTTAATAGCAGGTTTTGGTACGTTTGATGTAGATTTCAAGCTGTCTGAAAAACTAGCTCGCGATAACACAAGAGGTTTATCGTTTGCTGGCAAAGGCGTTTCTTTACTGACGGGATCCCTACTGTCTGTTTTACTCTTCATAACGTTAGGCCGAACAGCCACACGTGGGCTTGGATTTTTGGCCTTGTTTACAGATTTTGCGGAGGAAGCACGAGCAGTTGGGTTGTACACAATTGGTCCTTGCCGTCGATTCTGCACTGGATTATTATCAAGTACTTTAATAGAATTATTGTCTAGGTTATTGATTTGTAAACGTTGCTGCCTATTCGAAAGAGAATTCACATCAACGTTGTAACCTCGTTCTCTACCTGATTTGTTGTCATATTGAGTATTTCGCCAATCAGCAGGGTACCTGACATTGTCCATTCTGTACTGGACGGCGTTTTGCCTAGATAAAGACGGTTGGGCTCTGTTTGTATAAGGAGGTATCTGTCCTATCATCGGTCGACTACCTCGTCTTTGAGCTTGACTTCGCTGTTGTATACCACGTTGAGCGTTTCTGAATGGGGGCATTCTGTTTACATTTCGTCTCTGACCTGCCTGTAACAACAATAATTCCAAGGTAAGCATTTTTTTTTATGATTGGACATGTGATAACCCATTACATGGGTTGACTTTGACGTACTTTCAATAGCAGGGACGGATATGTCTTGATGTTACATGCACTTTATAGCACGAAGACTGGTGACTACTACTACCATTCAAAGTTGTCTTCTTAGTAAAACTGTAAACCACATTAGTAGAAGGCGAAATGACCTGACACATACTTTATATTCTCACAGAAATTTCGAATAATTTGTAAAAATATCTTTTACTTTGATGGTTCGAGTATTCATGTGCATTCAAATTAAAGCCAATTATCGAAGGTTTGCGTTGTTAGTCGATACATTTGAGCTATGCTCTGTGAAAATGGAGTTTAACGTATCTCCAAAAAGGATCTACCCAGATCAGCCTGAGCAGTCTGCGCAGGCTTACCCGGGTCAAAAGTTTTTTGCTATATGCCGATTTTCTGCATGTACAAGATCTTGGATCTGTACCGTACGCTTGTTTAGTCAAGCCTACAAGATAAAAATCTTCCCGAGTTTCAGCGGTCGAAAGACGTAGCGTTTACATATTTTGCACTGAGACACATAACCCTTTTCCACAATATCCCGAGTTTAACCACCCTGAGAATGAAGGCATTTGAAAACATTGTGACAAAAGGACAACTTTTCCTTTTTCAACAATATTTTCTGCCATTTTATAAAAAGCCCATCGTTTGATCCACATTTAATTCGTCGTCTGCCAATGGACATGTCTAAATTTCGTTGTTTGATTATGAGTTTTACATCAAAGAAATAAACATGTGTCAAAGTATGCATAATACTCATAATGTTAGATGGTTCCTCTGTAAGACATTTCTATAGGACCGACAGCTCAGGCATACATTTGAATATGCGACCCTGTGTATCACAAATTATGTTTGTTATCTTCCTGAGGCTGAGTAAGTTGCTGAAGAGGTCACAAGAACATCAGATTTGTGCAGCAAATTACGTATTTACGTTTCTTTGGGAAAAGGGTATTTTAAGGCAGTGTGGAAAAAGGAGAACATGTAGGCTACTAGCATTGTTTCTCATTATTTTACTACAATATTTTTTTTTTTTTTTAAATACAAATCTTATCATTTGATCCAAACACGATGCGTCGTCTGCAAATGCATTCAATTTGGACATCTAATTTGTCATCTGCGATTGCCTTTAATTAGGACAAGTCTTAATGTTGTCCTTCGAAAGAAAGAAAGAAAGAAAGAAAGAAAGAAAGAAAGGAAGAAAGGGATGCGTACCATTTGTTGAAATCGTTGTAGGCGCTGCGAAGATATTTGTTGAGGATATTGTGATTGTCTAGATCTCCAGGTTCCCCTCTGTGTCTGACGGTTATACATTGATGGCTACAAAATACAACAGTGAAATGTTTACAGCGATGGCTACACAGTAGAACAGTTAAATTTTCACACCTATGGATACAGAACAAAAAAATTAAAAGTTTACATTAATGGCAAAAGATGAAAAACGTCGTGGATAGAAAATGAGACAGTCACATATCAACGTTGGTCAACTAAGACAGTGAAATGTTTAAATGGCTACAAAATAAAACAGTTTAATGTGTACAACGAAATAGAGCAGTGAAATGTTTGCATTGATAGTTCAAGAGAAAGCGGAGTAATATTTGAACTCTAAAATGTTAAGATCGATGGCTAAAAAATAGAACAGTGAAATGTTTACAGCAACGGCTACAAAATATAACAGTGAACTTTTTACATTGATGACATCAAAATAAAACAGCGGAATGTTTACAGCGAAAGTTACAAAATAGATCAGAGAAGTGTTGATGTTGAGGGTTACATAAAAAAATAGTGGTCTGTTAAAACCGAATAAATCCTCGTAATGACTATCATCAGTCCTCAGAAATGAATTGGCCTAACTGAGAATCAAATCAGCGACCCCTAGGTTTCAAGCCCTGTACATTACTAGGCCAGCTACTGATTTATTACTGATTAGGTATCATTTCAAACATCTCTTTTAACTTTTAGTTGCCATATACTTTTGAAAGGCTATCGCAACTCGTCGCTACCGAAACTGACTAAGTATACATGTGCAGATAATATAGATAAAAGTCGAACTGCACAAAAAAGGCAGTCTGATCTTGGATCAAGAATACCTTATATTCAGTCGATAAAATATATAGACCAGACAACAAAAAATAAAAAAAATGAAAAACGATATCTAGGTCTGTTTTACGCGCTGAGTTTTATATAGTTGACAGAATAATACTGTATCTGTAATATGTATGAGTGTCGCTCTGGGAAAGGGGATTTAATGATTTGTTGTAATGCATGATACCAAGCAAGTCATCATATAATATGGATCAAAATTCTCTCTAAATTTCGGGTGAGTTATGAAATACAATGCTCCTTTGGTATATAGAAAATTTACCAACAGCACAAGTTTCAAGCGAAATCAGCCTTCGCGGGACTGCACAGGCTGACATGGGTCGAAACTTTTTGCACATGCATTTAAGCACCTTTTCAGATATAGAAGTCAAGTCGAACATTAAAACCGTAAAATATTTCAAATTTCACAATTCTTTACGGAAAAATCTAATTGTGTCGGGCAACGAAGAAACACCACAGCGATAGCTTACTTATTAAGTGTTTGGTAACCCAGTTTTACCAGTATTTGGCTTGGACAATGAAGTACCATGCCAATGGACACTCCTGTCTGACTAGTGTTGCCAGCTGTTATCTAATTCAGAGACTATTCATTTTACATGATTATTCAACATCTTTACTGCTGAACCCCGTGACCCACTAACGTATCCTGAACGGTGAGTGTAATATTTGCATACAGTCATAAATAATACACATCGAATTATTCATCATTGCATTTGACAATATATTTTAAGTTGATCTGTTCACCCTTTAGTAATTTATGAAACATTAGCAATAAAGAAAAATTTAAATGGTCAAATTAATCATGTAAATTCAGGGCATATTGTTTTTCATTAGACAGTCAGTTGCCTTCAAACTGAAGTTTTCCGCATAGTAATTAAACAAATGAGAAATGGCCAAAAGGGGGGGGGGGATAGGGGATGTGCACGCAGGTTTTTCGTATTCTTTAGAGAAATGAGCCATGCTGTTGCAAAAGGGGGCTTAATGCAACTGCGAAAAGTATCGATCCAGGTCAGCCTGCGCAGTCCGCGAAGGCTGACCTGGGTCGAAACTTTTCGCTATTGGTCAATTTTCTGTATGTCCAAGGGCCAGTCTACCTCATGAATAAGTCGGCTGTTATAAAAAGTGGATATTATGGATCCATTATTTAGTGATGGCTTGCTTGGTATCATGTTTCACAAAGATGCATTAAGCCCCCTTTTCACAGAACATGGCTCAAATTATAATGCGGAAAGAAAACTAATTATTTTCTGAACAAATAAAAGACTGTCTGACTATTTTATTTCATCAGAATTCGACATAAAACATTTCGCTGACATAGAATGTACTTTTAACTCTTTACAACACAATCACGAGTTTAGCAACCTAGAAGAAATAAGGGGAAAAGGCCCTCTTGAAACCATTGTGGTAAAAGGAGAAAATGGTGGTAACCACCATTTTTTTCCCTTTTCCCACAATGTTTTCTACGCTTCCTCGAACGAATTTCAATTTCTTTAGTTATGTTTATTTTGTTGTCTGCGAATGCTATGAATTTGGTCAAGTCTGTCACACATGCTTGGACGCGCGTCTAGCTCAGTCGGTAAAGTCTCGAGGCAAGAGTTTTGAAGGTCACCGGTTCAAAGCTCAGCAACGGCGTTTTTCCAAATCTAAGCGTAAACAGACACATCTTTACAAATTTATCAACTTTCTTCTACAAAATGAAAAGAAAAAGGATATGTTAAGATCTAGTTTTATGTGCGTTAATAATCCCCATGTTTTAACGACCCTGAAGAAGATTTTTTTGGAAACATCGAGGGAAAAGGAGGAAATGCTGGTTACTAAAATCTTTTTTTTTTTCCCTACTATTTCATGACACAGATCATCCTTTAAGCTTAACTAAAAGGAGTTTAACAAATGTGCCGTCTGCGAAATGCTTTCAATCGGGTAGAGGATAAAATTTTGTGGTTTGGCAATGGTTTAAAGTAATTTTCTCCGTTTTCCACAATGTATTCGAAGGCGTTTTTTCCCTAGGGTCATTTAAAACTTAGGTTTGTGTGATACACGTTTTAAAACCGTATTGGTCAGTATCGATATTGTACCAATCCCGTCACCCGTCAAAAACCACATAGCAATGTCTAATACGTCGTAAACTTTATCGAGTAATTATATCATTGTCGTCTCGCTGTTGACAAAACCGAAATGGAAAAGAGATCGATTTCAGTACTACATAATGCACCTAAATAAGTGCATAATCATACTGTCATTGCGTAAAACATTTTATTGTGTAGGCTCACTCGTCACAACTCGGTCGTTTCCGTAACTACTCGTACATCTAACCTCATCCATATGAACGGTTTCAATTTTAAATACTATCAGTCACATGATCTTAAACATGGCAGCGCAAATGTAAATTGTCTAGAAACGACGACAACAACCAGAGCGAAATAATTTAACTCTTTACCAAACAACAAAATTTTGGACTCAACCAAATTCAAAGCATTTGCAGACGACAAAATAAATGTAACTCAAATCATGGTTTCTGTCTTTTTTAGGGTAGAAAACATTGTGGGAAGAGGAGAAAATGCTGGTTACCAGTATTTTCTTCTTTTCCCACAATGTTTTCAAAAGCAATCTTCTTCAGGGTCGTTAAAACTCGGAATTGTGTGGTAAAGGGTTAAATCTTTCAATCTTTTGGTGAAACTTCCAAAGAAATCGAAAAACCTACGTTTTAGAAATTGAATGCAGAAACCGTTTGTCAACGGAAAATTGTGATTCGATTTTTATTCCGATATTTAAAACGTTAAACCTGTCTATTTTCGACCAGGAATTGTACCGTGTGGGTGCATATCACCTATTGTGATACAGCCGAGGGATTTGATCGACGGATCAGATCAGGTCTGCCATATGTGTAGGCTACGTTTAGACGCGTAGGATCTGACGGAAGTTGGCGTTTGAGAGGAAATTTCATTAAACATGGCGAATCGTGAAAATTGATATTATGCAAGCCTTTGGCGAGCTCTAGAACATCCCCCCCCCCTCGAACGTGTCTAATAAAGTTTAATCTCATAAGTCAACTTAGACCAGATTCTTTTTATCACATAAATGTATCTCAGGAATTACACATGAGCCATGCATTTGCGAAAAGTATAGACCCAGGTCAGCCTGCGCAGTCCGCACAGGCTGACCTGGGCCGAAACTTTTCGCTATTGGTCAGTTTTCTGTATGTCCAAGGACCAGTGTACTTCATGGTTAAGATTGCAAAGATTTTTCTGTCACGTTACAGTATTGTACCATTCAATTTGTCGACTGCATATGTTTTCAATTTTGACAAGTCCAGAACTTAATCCTTCGGTAATTTCTAAGTAAAGTGGATTACTAGCCGGGCCCGGTAGCACAGTCGGTAAAGTACAGGACTTGATAACCAGGTGGTTGCTTGTTCGAATATCAAACTGAGCCAATTTCTTTCCGAGGATTGATGATAGTCACTGTGACAGAATTCATTTCTCTGTCACCGCGGATTATCAGTGCGACGGAAGTTATGTGGGAAAGGAACCAGTAACATGGAAATGAGACATGCTCTGGCAAAAGGGGGCTTAATGTATCTCCTGGATGCATTGTATTAAGCAAGTCATCACTTGATTAAGAACCCATAAATCCATTTAGTCTAACGATTGACTGAATCTGGAGGAAAACTGGTTCTTGGACGTGCAGGAAATTTACTAAAAGCAAAAAGTTTCGACCCATGTCAGCCTGCGCGGACTTCGTAGCAGTGTAGGCAGACAAGGGTCAATACTTTTTGCAGATGCTTTTAGCCCCTTATTCACAGAGCATGACTCAAATCATTATGTGCGAAAGACTGATAAAAGAAATTCTAGGAAGGCACGGATAGGTGCACTGGTCGGCGCGTTTTCACTCTTTTGCTACAGGACAAAATTAGAACTTACCGCATTTGCAGACGCCAAATTCAACTCGGCTCATATAACGGAATTTTCTTTGAAAATGCAGAAAAGATTCTGGGAAAAGGAGACAATGCTTGTAGTAAGCATGTCCTTCCTTCCTAACACTGTTAGTAACAAGTATCTTCCTTAGAGTCGTTTAACTTTTTTCAATGCCAAAGGCGAATTAGGCGCTTTTGCGGACGTCATAGATTAAGATGAGACTGCACGAAACGTGCAGTCTGATCTTAGATCTATAACGTATCCTTGTATGGTCAATCCCACCAGACAGAAAGCTTTCTAAGCTGCAGTAAATTGTATTTGCCGGCCTTACCCTTAAGCTACTGAGTGCAACTCACTGACCTTTTTCGGACAGTGTAGAACAAAGATCAGACTGCACAGAACGTACAGTCTAATCTTGGATCTACACTGTCCAAATAGGACCCTTTTTTCCTCAAAAAGTAACTTTAAAATAACAACATATGGATTTTTTACTATGGGCTTGAAAAATTCAATAGTTTTATTCAGCTGCTTACGGGTTAAAGAGGCCCCGATACTCATTTTAAGCCAGTTTTAACTCATTTTGTCTTTATTTTATCAAACTATAGTCATTCTCATATCTTCATGCCAAATATTGCGCCTGACGGTTGCAAGGTTGCTTAGATTACGGTCGATAGAAAATGCATTTTGCTGAGTTGCGGCCTTCCATGTAAACACACTCGTCGTTTCCGGTTTTTGAATCGAAGATTTTCCATATATCCGTTATACACTCGGGTAGATTCGTATAATGATCATGCATTCTGTCACGTGACTATATTTGACCTTCGCCCTGCGTCTAATGAGGTAAACAAAGGAAAATGGAGGCTTCTCTGTTGCAGCCTCGATTTTCAGACGGAGGTCGCGGCCTTTATGCAAATTACACCGTATCCGATTCTAGGCGGAAACCAACGATAAATTTCCGTGACGCACCGCTATTGTTTACAGCTGCGATCGTCAGCCAGTTTTCTTCTGACCAATGTTCGGTTTCTAATACAAATCTCCGTGTTTCTTTTTTTTCAATTACACCATATATGTCAGTAATTTATCCATGTTTACACAAAGGACTGATTTCTGTACCATTCTAAAGTGTTTGAAATTTAACAGCGTTTTTGCTCACCGGCTGTAGACGGGCATCTTTAAAGGATGTCGAGTTAGTATCAGGCCTGCAACACGCGAAAAGAGGCATTCGGACATTGGCGTAAAGTGTCGTCTCGGATCAGCCTGCGCAGTCCGCGCAGGCTAATCCGAGACGGCACTTTACATCTACACTAGATTTTGTTATACAATAAACTTGCGCAAAACATAAAATTACATAAAAACGGAAAATGTCGTTTCGGATTGGTCTGCGCGGACTGAGCAGGCCGATCCGAGACGATACTTTACGTAAATGTCCGAATTCCCCTTTTCGCGTGTTGAAAGCCAATTTTATTATTATATTGCGGTGAAAGAGAGAAAAATCGGACTACGTGGTAAAATGGGTATAGCGGACATCATAGATCAAGATCAGACTGCACAAAACGTGCAGTCTGCTTGTATATTCAAACCCATCACACAGAAAACTTTTTAAGCTGCAGTGAATCGTATTTTCCGCTCTTATACCCTTTACCAAACGATACAGTTTTAGACTAGTCCGAACTGAAAGCACTAGCAGATGACCGAACTGAAAGCACTTGCAGACGACCGAACAGAAAGCAGTTGCAGACGACAAATAAGTTGTAGCTGAAATGATTGTAATTGTCTATAAAAGTGAAGAGAACCTTGTGAGAAAAGGAGAAAATGCTAGTTACCAACATTTTCTCCTTTTCCCACGAGGTTTTCAAAAGACTATTTTCACAGGGTCCTTAAAACTACGGATTGTGTGGTAAAGGGTTAGAATATATCGAGTCTATATGGCCTGCAACACGCGAAAAGAGGCATTCGGACATTTGCGTAAAAAGTCGTCTCGGATCAGCCTGCGCAATCCGCGCAGGCTAATCCGAGACGGCACTTTACGACTACATTAGATATTGTGCTACAGTAGACTTGCGCAAAACAGAAAATTACATAAAAACGGAAAGTGTCGTTTCGGATTAGCCTCCGCGGACTGCGCAGGTTGATCCGTGACGACACTTTACGCAAATGTCCGAAAGCCTCTTTTCGCGTGTTGCAGGCCATATATTTGGCAGTGAGAGAGTTAAACACGGGATTGTGTGGTGAAGGGTGACTTGGAAAAACGGTTGAAACACAAACAACCAAAGTTAGCAAGCAAACAAACAAACAAAATCAAACAAAGAAATGACGGATTACTGTAACAATTTTAGGTACTTACAGGTATATATCGCTCTCTATGTACAGCGGCTGCCTCTAAAAACAGTAAAAGCAACAGCGATGATACGAAAATCCAAGAACAGGTTTTTGTCCGAGAAAAAATTAATCCAAAACCTCCCATGTTGACACAATCTTGCGTTTTCATCCGCTTGTTATTTTCTTTAATATATAAATACAAAATGGCCTTTGTTGTCCTAAGAGTGTTTGTTCTTCTTTTTGCTATTCGTTATTTTCGGTGCTGAAACATTATTCCACTTTTCACATTGTTTTAAGAATAGAAAATAGACTGAATTAGAGCCGTCCAACTCATCACAAAATCTGTGTTTTCCCGTAAAGATTTTTCTCCCACTCGAAATGTGTCAGAGGTGATCCGCAGTGCTAACTTGACGCATTGGTCAGGTAAACGCTTATGTAATACAGCACTTGAAATCGTCTGAGTAACATGTAAAAAGTGATCTTTGTCGCAATCACTGTTTGAAAGATTGACAGCCTAATTTGACAAGCACCTGTCTTAACGTGACCGTTTTTATTCCGAAATGTTGAGTATGGAGAGATGAATAAATAGTCTGAGGTAGATCTCCCGTGTTAGTATTTGTGTAATGGCAAAATTCTAGAACTTGCAGCAGTACATTTCGTTTTCCACAAGTTTTAAAGGAACTTCTCTGTTGGTTTAAGGAGAGAAGCTGAAATAGCCTACCGCCTTCGAGAGAATTTTCCAAAACTGTATTTCACGACAACGAATTGCGGTGTTAAATATCACGCTATTTTTTGATTGACAGCTCATACTTCAAAACGAGGCGGAACATGATTTCGAGCCTATTTTGAAATACATCCAGCCAAAAGATATAAATTTCAACGCAAGATTTATTTATAGTAACCCTTTTAGCGACATGGGCGAAAACTGGGGCTTCTGCGGACAGCATTGATCCAAGATCAGACTGCTAAGAACGTGAATGTTTTAACCCTGATCCTGCTAAATAACTAAAATGAAATTTTCAATTCGATAATTAAAACCCAAATATTTTCATTTCACAGGTATGTTTCGGGGAATAATATCTCCTTATCGGACAGTGTAGATGCAAGATCAGACTGCACGTTCTGTGCAGTCTGATCTTGATCTACACTGTCCGCAAAAGGTCAGTGAGTGGCCCTTAGCAGCGTAATGATTAACGATTTTTTCTCTCTAGCTGTAAAGATGTATTTATAAAACACAAAAGTTGATGGATTAGAATCTCCAGCTCGCCACTTCTTCCGAGGATTGATGATAGTCACGGCATCAGGGTCAACTTCTCTCCTACCCCTTAACATTGTTTCGACATTGTTAATTTGAGAAAGGAGCCAGTGTCATGGGAAGAATATTGTGCTTTCACTGGTTTTGTAATTATAAAACTTTTCTTTTCATGCTCAACTCAGCTGAGTGTGAAGCTTCAAAATTAAACAGAAGTGGTTAGATAAACTGACAGGGTAACTGAGTAACTTTTCGAGCTTCTCTTTCCTTCTTCTTATAAAGTCAAAGTCGTGATTTCTCAATGTCGTACTTGTAGAAGCACTAGCGAAATTGAAAGGTTGAGCACAGACTCAGTTGAGTATGAACTCAAGTTTTACAAGCACGAGTCCTGGTAAAAGAAACTCCAGGAAAGCATGGATAAGTGTACTTGCAGCCGCGATTTAATTGAAAATGATACCGGAAACGTCCCTAGGCGCTAAACAAAAGCATTTTTTTAAAAACCTTTACAAATTAAATATATTTCACGTGGACCAATGGATGTTTTCAAATTAGCAGCAGTGGGTTAACTCTTCACTTGCCCAAATTGAAAGCATTTGCTGACGACATATTAAATAATTCTTAAATGACCCGATTTGACATTAAATAGGGTCAGAAAAAAAACAAATAAGACATGATTAAAATGACGGGACTTATCTCTGAATGCAAAGGATAGAAAACATTATGGAAAAAGGAGAAAATGCTGGTTACCAGCATTTTCTCCTTTTCCCACAATGTTTTCAAAGGGTTTCTACTCAAGGGTCGTTTAAACTCAGATTTGTTTAGTAAAAGCTCTAACAAGACTATAATTGTAACTATGAACTTTTTTGTTGTGCTATAATTAGTAATAAAACACTTCACCCTATCCTGCTAAGTCAAATGGAACTTTCAACCAGATTGTATAAACGCAGAATTTACTGCTTTAAAAGTGGGGGGGGGGGGGGGGGGGGAAATAATTCTTTATCCGGACAGCGTAAATTCAAGATAAGACTGCACGTTCTGTACAGTCTAATCTTGATCTACACTGTCCGCAAAAGATCATTGAGTCGCGCTTAAAGCAGCCTAAGGGTTAACTGTGTTTGAATGAATGTATTTTCAGATCGGCCTTCTAAATAATATTTCATATTTATTGCAACCTGCCTAATTTCACCCTTTGCTAGCCAAGCGCGACTCAAGCTACTCAATGCGCTTTTGCAGACATCGTAGATTAAGATCAGACTGCACAAAACGTGCAGTCTGATCTTGGATCTACACTGTCTGCAACCCAATGTTAAACTTCTGAAAAAAATGCGTTATCTACTACAGAAATCTGTCCCTTTGAACTAGGATTTAGTCAAGTTTATTTAACCCTTTTCCAAATAATCCAAACAGTCCTGAACTTTGACGGCCTTGGAAAGAAATACTTAAACAAAATGTAGGAAAAGGAGGAAATGCTAGTAAGCAGATTTTTTTTTTATTAGCCACAATTCTTCTCTTTTAAAGACGAATCGTATCATTTACGTCACATTTAATTTGTCGTCTGCAAATGCTTTCACTATGAATGATTTTATCAATTTTTCATTTGGTAAAGAGTAAGGTGACAGCAAAAGACAAATTTTAGTCTTGCCCAAATTGAAAACATTTGCAGACGACAAATTAAATGTGACTGATGTTTCAGATTTGTTTATGAAATGCTGGAAGCATTGTGGGGGAAAAAAATATGGTTACTTTTTTCACAATGTTTTTCATAGCTTTCTCCTCGTGGGGTCGTCAAAACGGGAATTGTTTGGTATACAGTTTCATACATGTAAATTGAGGAAGTTACAAAAATGGCAAAGAAAAAAAACTTCAGTTGTTTTCTAGAAGTAAGCAATGACGAAGTCATTAGAGATACGGCATTTGAAAAATGATATACACTACTTCTTTAAATAGAACCAGCTGATTGTTTGAGAAATTTAAAAGCCCGCGTTCTTTACTATACACACAACATGAAACGATAAAATTTGTCTCTGAGAAGGTCGAAAATGTTGTAATAAATTTGGGAGGAAATGCTGGTCCTTAGCATTTTCCTCTTTTCCCAAAATGTTTTCAAAAGGTCTTTTCCTTTGGGTCGTTAAAACTCGGGATTGTGTGAATAAAGGAATCATTCTTTACCGGACGATTAACCCTTTCCCACACTGAAAAACTTAAGACCTATCCAAATTGGAAGCATTTGCAGACGACAATTTCATAGTGGCTCAAATGACACAATTTTTCTTTGATAGGATAGAAAACTTTGTGGGAAAAGGAGAAAATGCTGGTTACTAGCATTTTCTCCTTTTCCTACAATGTTTTCAAAAGGCTTCTTCCTAAGGATCGTTAAAAGTCGTCATTGTGTGGTAAAGGGTTAAATATTAGATTAGTCCTAAATCAAAGCATGTTGTAGACGGCAAATAAAGATTGGCTCAAATCAATTGATAAGTGTTGGATAGGGTAGAAAACATTTTGGGGAGAAGGAGTAAATGCTAGTTACTAGCATTTTATTTTTTTATCAAGGTGGTTTTAAAAGTCTTTTCGAATGAGATTCTTTTCCAAAAGATTTAAATTTCCATTTACTAGTAATTGGTCGCTCTTTTTTTCTAAAAATGAAATAGGTAAGAATTACCTCCCTTTACCGAAAATTCTCAAAAAAAATACAAGAGTTACTAGCTAAAAAAAAAAGAACTGAAACAAGGGAATGAAGATATGAAAAAAGTAATTGCTCTTGTTCTGTTTATTCATTCAATTGACTATTTTTGGACCATGTTTTCAAAAGCTTTCTTTCCTTGGATCGTTAAAACTCTGGATTGTGAAAAGTTAAGTTGACCCGCCCACATAGCTCAAGTGGTTGACCAGCCTGCATAGCTCAGTTGGTAGAGCGTAGGACTCGTGAACGTGATGTTTCGGGTCACTTGGCTGGCCATCTACAATTACTAATTAGTCTTTCGGATGAGACGTTAAACCAAGGTCCTGTGTGACTGTGTTATACACCGAGCACGTTAAAGAACCAGGCGTGACTTAGGATGGGTTTCGTCCTGTATCTGCACTATCCCCCGTAACAATACTAACAGCCTTCAGGAGGCGTCGCCCATATGGGCAACCGGTGGCAACGATAAATAAACGCAAAAATCAATCAATCAGCTCAAGTGGTAGATCGTAGGACTTTTAAAGTCAAGTCACCGGCCACATGATGGTGTTGGTTTGAGCCCCACGACTGGCTGTCTAAAATCATTTATAGTATTTCGGTTGAGTCGTTAAACCTACTTCCTGTGTGCCGGTGCTGAACACGAAACACGTTTCGGTCAATTAAAAGGTTAGTTGAGCTACTTTTTTCGGAAAGTATGGACCGCGACCAAACATCTCTTTTTCATTGACTGTCTGCAAATGCTTTCGTTATAAAGTTGTTTAGAATTTGTCATCTAGTAAAGAATTAAGACTTTAAAAACCAAAGAAAACCCGGATTAATGATGATTCTATATCCGGGTTCTATGCGTATGACATCAATAAACAATAAATAATTGTCTTGAGACAACCCCTCAATCGTGATGAAATTACACTGGGGTTAACAAAATCCTGAATTTTAATCACACTATAGAGGAAGGCTGAAAAAATGTTTGAAAAAAAGAAAATGCTGGTTACCAGCATTTTTTTTTTTTCTTTTCCCACATCTTTTTTTTTTATTCGTTCGAAACATAATCTAACATTTGTGTAACGTCTAAGTTATCCTCTGCAAGTGCTTTCAAATTGGACGAGTATAAAATTTTGCCGTCTGGTAGAGAATTAGACAATGATCAGTAAACGTGTTCATCGTTGTCGTCGCAGACTTGAGTCACAATATCCTTATACCCTTTAGCCCAGCCCCAGTAGTGCAGTCGGTAGCGTGAAGGATCCGAGAAGGAAGGGGGGGGGGGCGGTGCAGACGACACATCAAATGGGAATCTAATTTTTGAATTTTGTCTTTTAAAGGATAGAAAATATTCTGGTAAAAAGGGAAAAAAATGCTGGTTACCAGTATTTACTCCTGTTTCCTTTCACGTTTTCAAAAGTTTTCTTTCTCAGGAACTGTTTGCTAAAGAGTTTACAGTTTTTTAACTTACAGCGAGGGGTGTTCGAAAAGTGTCCATGGAAAGTGCCATAAGTTTTTAGATAATACAAATTTTCCAAAGGCTCTTATCCTTATTTGTTTTGATAATATAAATTAGTCAACATATACAATACAACGTGCAGACAAATAAACTCAGATGCGTCGACCCCCACTCATGACAACTCGGCCGATTCCTTAACTACATTTGAATACATCTAACTGTATGTAAATCTAACATTGCCTGTGATAATGAAGTTTACAATGGAAATTGTAAACATCAGCAAAAGTAATTCCCATTAGAAATTTGAAATCAATCACTTCTGTCACAGTGTTTAATCATAAAAGATGAGAGTACTCGTCTAAAATGTCATTGTGATGTTGAAATGATCATTCTATGAGATCGTGGCCTAACTGTGTTTTTTCGCGGGAATCATTTAGCGTCTGTGACCTTATCAAGAAACCTTTAGTCGTGACCTCTGTTCACTGTTATCTTTCGAGGGTAGATTTAAATGAGATAAAAAAAAAAAACAAAAAAATTTTTTTGGTCATGCTGGCACTTACTTCAGTTATAATCGCGACGGCCTTTGAACCTGGCCACACTTTCATAGAGTTTCTTATACCCGTACTTCCAACATTATTCTTACTAACTACAAAGGCACCGGCAACTTTCCCACATAAACATTGTTTCGACAATGTTCCACAGGGAAAGGAATGGATCCTTTCGCAATGGCTATCATCAGTCCCCGGAAAGTTATAGGCCGATCAGGGCAATCGAACTAGCGACCCCCCAACCTCTGGTTTCAAGACCTGTACTATACCGACTGAGCCACCGGGTTCTGCATCTTCGACAAGCGGGTCCGTAATTGGACACTTTACATATTCCATAAGAGGGGATGTTGCAAAACAACATAACATTTAAATGTGAGAGTCTCTGTAGACACTAGAAAGACCGTCTACATACACAGCATGTTTGCCCCATTTCGCCAGCGCTTGAAATTGCTGTAGTGTCAAGGGATTCGGATCAACGTCATTCAGCAATCCTCTGGTGATCCCTTGATCAGGTCTATCGACTATACTTTATGTGATAGAAACTCCATGCTTAGTATTCCTTTATTTATGTATATCAAAACTTCTAACGCCGCTCGAATCGAAAACAAACACCAAAAAAGTTACAACATAATAGGTATATATTAAAGGGGAATTTGTCTATCTAAAAAAGTTATTACCCTTAATTTTCCGGATACTTTTGGAACACCCCTCATATGTAACATAATGGTAAGATTGCAACATGCAATGTAATGATAAATGAAAGCGATAAATATCATGGTAATTGTGCTCTATGTATAAGTGCAATGATGATTTACAGCAAGTTGCAGCTAGGTAACGTTTCGGCAACTTCCATCCGAAGAGTCTCTACAGAAACCAACAATCATACCGATAAAACAACTGAGCGGCGCTCTGGCAAGGTGGGGGGGGGGGGGGGTTAAATGCATTCCCGTGATGGTTTATACCAAGCGAGTAATCATATTATCATATTATCATGATGGATCCATAATGATGAATCCCGAGGTAGAATAATTCCTTCGACACACAGAAAACTTACCAAAAACAAAATGTTTCGACCTTGGTCAGCCTGTGAGGACTGCTGACTGCGCAGGCTGACCAAGGTCGAAACATTTTGCTTTATCTGTAAATATTAGAGCTCAATTAAATACTAAGTACTTTGAACTTGAACTTTGGTAAATTTTCTGCACGACCTGGGTCGATACTTCTTGCAGATGCATTAAACCCCTTTTTCACAGACCTTGGTTCACATTTACGACTATGTATAACTCTCTACCAAATGACAATATTTAGAGTCCTCCTAGTTGAAAACGTTTTCAGAGGACAAATTAAATGTGGCCAAAATGATGGTATCTGTGTTAGGAAGTTCGGAGGTTAGAAAAAATTATGGGAAAAGGAGAAAATACTGGTACCAGCATTTTCTCCCTTTCCCGCAATGTGTTCAAAAGCCTTGTTTCCTCAGCTTTGTTTAAACGGGATCGTTTGGTAAAGGGTGAAACTCCACAGTTGTCATTTTCTGATTTACTTTTAAAGTTCTCGTACACTGCCCAACTATCATTGCAAACACAACATAATCGACTCATCCATTTCGCTGGTTCTCGTACACTGCCCAAATATCATTGCAAACACGACGTGATCGACTCATCCATTTCGCTGATTATCGTATACTGCCAAATTACGATTGCGACCACTACTTGACTGACTGATCCACTGCGCTCGCTGCTGGACTCTGCCCATCTACCCGTGAGACCACTACTTAGCCGACTGGTCTAATGTGCTTGTTCTCGGCAACTATCCAATAGCGATTGTGACCACTTCTTAATCGACTGATCCGCTACGCTCGTTCTTTGGCACTGGCCAACCATTGCAACCATTACTTAACTGACTGATCCACTTCGCTCGCTCTTGGGCACTGGCCAACCAACACTGCGACCACTACTTAACCGATTGATGTACTGACCAAGTTTGTAAGTTTATTTGACTTTTACATGGGTTTGACTTATAAGGCGCTTGAACCAGGATTGGTTTCCTTGACGAACAATATAAATCAAGATCGAGATAGACTAAGATCAAGATAGATGATAAATGATAGATGAGGATGACAGATCAAGATCAAGATCAGACTGCACATGATGTATAGTTGGATCTGGGATCAAAAGTCTACTACTTTGTCACACCTCTTTGCATAAACAACCTTTATTAGCGATAATTCAGTTGTCGCCTAATTGAAAATATTTATATCATTTATTAAGCGCTCTAAGGGTTAAGATCAAATAAGCGGCACCCTAGCAATTCCGTGATGCATGATACCAAGCAAGTCATCACATAATTATGGATTCATAAAAGTCCGCCTTCTTTGTACAACAACCGAATGAAACATGAGGTACACCGGTCCTTTGACATGCATGAAATTGACCGCGCAGGCTGACCTACGTCGATACTTTATGCAGATGAATTTAGTTCCCTTTTTCACATGGCATGACTGTTGTACTCAGTAAATCAGTCCGTTCCCCCTCTAGAATTTTGTAGGCATTTTTTGGTATTTTGCAGCTAATTTAGATCCAGATCAGACTGAACAGTTTGATCTTAGATACGCACTTTCGGACGGTTTTTTGATATATTCTGACACCACCGCACAAAAGAGCTCACTTACTCAGTTGTGTGCTGTGTTTTCATTAGAAGTAGATCCGAAGAGTCTTGCCCACGGCTACTCCTACGGAAAGCTTCTACCTGGATAGAAGAAGGAACCCGGGGTCTCGAGATTTCAATCACACAGCTTCACCAATGCGCCATGCAAGGAACAACAACAACAACAACAGCAATAATAAACACCCACACAAACGTTTTAGAACAATGCGGGTGTAGATCAGACTGTCCATACGTCTACACAGTTCGATATTTGTAGAGTGGTTTTCACGCTCACAAAGCCTTGACACTCACATATCGCTGTCTTCTCTTCAGTCTAAATGAGCTCTGCTCTGTGAAAAGGGGGCCTGATGCATCTACGAAAAGTATCGACCTATGTCAGCCTGGGCAGTCCGCGCAGGCTGACATCGGTCGATACTTTTTGCTGTTAATAAATTTCATACATGCCCAAGCACCATTCTCATTGTATGTGGAAGTTAATTGACAGACTAAACGGACATTATGAATTCCTAGTTATGTGATGTCTCTCTTGGTACAATGCATTACGGAGATACATTAAGCCCCCCTTTCCTAGAGCATGGCCAAAACATATATGAGCCATGCTCTGGCAAAAGGGAGGCTTAATGCATCTCTGGGATGCAGTCATCCTCGGAACCTAGGTTTGAAGCATTACGTTACTCTCCATGCATCACCCCTGGGAAAATTGACTAGCAAATCGTCGTTTCTTATGAATATTCATATGGTTGGGAAGTTCCCTAATAGCCAATTGAAAGATCGATAACATAATGATACTCTCTTGTAGAGAGGATAATTTCATTTCTTCCGTTCCTAAAAAAATAACCCTGGAAACAACCCGAGGTAGTCAACAAATATGGCGGCCGTCGGCGTGCTTGTCTCCTGTGAGATATGCCATTCTGCAAAACAGGGTCGACACTATCAATCTTTGTGTACGATTTTAACTGACAATCTTTCGGTGTTACGACAGTAATCTCTTTTAAACGCTTCTCGATTGTGGTGTTGATGGGCGCCGCCATATTTAAAGTATAGATAAGCTTGATTTGCAACGAATGATGTGATTGGATATCGACAAGTAAAAACAGAAATGACGGCGTATTTGTGATAAAAATAGTTTAAATTTTCTCAAAGAAAAACTGAGATCACCAATCAAAATGCTTCATGAATAATTCATGAGAACAAGGAAACGCCAGCGAAATAACCCAGGGGCGATTACAGAATTAATCGAAACTGGGTCACTGAGGATGGGATGCAATATACAAAGCAAGTCATCACATAATTATGGATCCATGAAATCAATTATTTCTAACAAACAACTAAATTTTGAGAGAGAATGGTCCTCGAACGTGCAGAAAATTTACAAAAAAAAAAAAACGACACAGATCAGCCAGCGCGGACTGCACTGTGTAGGCTGACCTGAATCTATACTTTTTGCAGATACATTAATTCCTTTTTCACAGAGCAGGGCTCACATAAAAGATCATTTATATAAGCGAACATCATTCTTATCTACTTGAAAATCAAAGTTGTAAAACATAAACACCGAGTAATATGTGGTAATTGACTCTATCAGTGCCAAATATATGAACTTGACCTCTTTCATCGGTTGAAGATATGTTCCTGAAACTCAGAAAGATTTTTAATAAGCTTGACTAAATAAGCGGACAGTATAGATGCAAGATCAGTCTGCACGTTCTGTGCAGTATGATCTTGATCTATACCGTCCGCAACAGTCCATGTTTCTACCTTTGGCACCGAAAACGCTTACCTTAGCAACCTTATACCCCATCACGTCACTTGCAGTCTTGATAACTCGAGTTCTAACATGACACGTGAATACGGCTCTATAAACACAGTGCAACCGAATTGGTAAAATCTACGTCATTCTATATAGAGTGACGTCATTCTGTATAAAGTTAGTCGCCTGTGGCTGTTCCATGTCTGCGCCCTCCGATATTTTATCACTGAATGTCACTTGACGTAAACAAATCGTCATTTTCCGCTACTCGACCAAGGACGAAGGAAAAACTCAAGGATTTACCGAAATTTACTGTTTTTGATAAAAACTGACAACGAAGAAACTATTTGAAATGTTACCGGTAAACATATATAAATCAGGTGTCTTTGATGATGAACGTGTGTTCAAAACTGGCCGGTGTTGCATTGGAAATTGGATTGGGAGTGGGTGGAGTAATACTCAGAGTATTCGAACCGACTGCGACTCTAATACTTGACCATACATTCATTCTACTTTGTTATTTGAAAGGGAGAAAATATAACAGTAAAACGGTAGTTTTTTTTTTTATGTTATGTTCGATGCCTAAGGTTTTATTGAACTTTTGATACTTTTTGTATTTACCGACCGGGAAGGGGGGTATTGTTTTGGTTAGTAACTGGAACGGCCATGGTTTATTCAAGGGAATATTATCTGCATCC